>CAEFZX010032282.1:0-308846 GCA_903066825.1 Alfaro cultratus
ACAGGCCTAGAGCGCCCTCTTGCGGTTTAGTGTGAAAATAACATGTGATATGATATAATAATGTGTAAATTTCCACACATAAGTCGCTCCGGAGTATAAGTCGCACCCCCAGCCAAACTATGAAAAAAACCCAAAACTGCGACTTATAGTCCGGAAAATATGGTAAATAAATAATTTAACGATAAATCAGTATAATTTATTTTAGCAGCAGCAGTGGGAATAATTTTATGTTTTGTTATTTTAAACACATTGATGCACTGAAGCCATGACGTTTTACAACAACCTTCTCAAACCAGCAGAATCTCATACCGGCCCACGCTGGTTTGTTGTCCTTTAGTTTTGACTGGAATATAAACTGGTTTTGTTTTATGCATCCAAGCAAAAGACAATGCCATATTTCAAAGCATTGGCCATTTCTTTTGTGCACTGACAAGCTTAGCAGCAACTCAGTGGCTCCTGAAGCTGGAGGTCTTGAGAATTCAAAGTTTACTTTCAAATTGATCCTGGAGATAAAAAGACAATTCAGTATTAGGGTTTGGAAGGTCTAATTTTATTCTTCTTTATTTGACATACTAGTGATGAATGTATTTCCTGACTGGTCACGTGTCTTTGTTTGCTTTGCAGAACTTCACTTTGACATCTGTGAGTTGTAACTTTTTTTTTGTCCTCCAAAACTCAAGTCCATCTTTACATTTAATTGTTGACATAATGGTTCCCATGAAAAAATGGATGCCAACTAACCAATGTTAGTGTTTTGTAAAAAAGAAAAAAAAGTACTGTAGTTTGAATAAGAACAGCAACAAAAACACTATTTTTAGCTGGTAGTTGGAATATGACGGAATAGAAACAAAAACTCTTCTTTCATTAATAATCACCTAAAGGCTGTTTCTACTCTGACTTTACAGATTAAATGCTAGTTTAACAAATACTCAATCTATGGGATAAACTTAATTTTCACTGTGCTCCTCTTTAACAACTCTTAACTCATATCAAATCTCCACCTCTCAATGAAACTGCTGCTGCGTTTCTCGTCTATGCAGCAAGAAATTTTTACTCAAAGTCTCTATGCAAGTCCTGCATTTCTGCTGCTCTTCATCAGCAGATGACTGATGAGGTTGTCGTCTCGCTCAGCTGTGGTCAGTTATAAATGTGTCCACCTGTGCTCTGAAGTTTGTCTTTTTGCTGCCCCTTCTGTTTCCTGGATAGATATTTTTATTATTTTTTATTCTTGTCTCGTTTCAGCTTTTTCTCTGCTCTCTCCTTTCTTGTCTTCTTATTCAATTTGTTACAAGAAAAAGTTTCATATTCAGCATGTGCACTGAAGGTCAACATGTAGTTATTTGGATTGTACAATAGTACTTTTGCAGCTTTTATCCTATTTTTTTTTCACTTTCATAAATGTCAAACATGTTAATTGTTTTTCTCCCTGCTGCCTTTTTGCAAAAAGATCTGTGCCACCACCTTAGTTTTTATTCGTGGAATTATTTTACTTTTGTAATGTAGCTGTTAATCCAAATGTGGCTTTAGTGTACGTGAATACCGTACAGTATATCCAGTGGCACTGTTTACTTTATGATGTTTGGGTAATTTAATAAACTCCACACTTATTGAAACAACTTCTTTTTATTTTAAACCAGGGCAGTTTTCCTTGTAAGCTCATTTCAAACAGAGGGAAATTCAAATTAAAAATAAAAATAAAAATACACATTAAGAACATGAATCATCACATAAAGGTATGCAAAGATAACATAACCACATAAAAAATAAAACTACAATTTAGGCAAATAATAATAACTCCAGCTATTTGACAGATGGAGAACCAGTGCAGGAATTTAAGGACTGGATAATGTTATCCAATTTTCTAGTGTCGCTCAGGACTCTGGCTGCAGCATTTTGAATAAACTGCTGCTACCTAAGAGATTAGGTAATACTTTATTTGATAGAGTCTTCATGAATGTTTACGGCTGTTGTTATGAGTGTCATCATTAAATAATGACACTTTTAATGCAAAGTTGCACAAAAAGTTGGAATAAAGATCCATTAAAATGTAAACTCTGGATTACTTGGTAAATAATGACACTTTAATGCAAAGTTCCATTAAAACTTGCATTAAAAGTTAATTAAGATTGTCAAATTTACATTATAACTGTTTACCAAATGAGACTTCATGACAACAGTTGTAAACATTGATGAGAACTCCTTCATCTTCATGACTGTTGTCATGTCATGTTTATGACAGTGTCATGTCAGTCTTATACACACTCCTTCAACGAAGTGTTACCAAAGATTATTTAGTGGCCTGTACAGTCTATGCACAATTACATTAACAGCCTGAAAAGCTTGAACCAGAGTTTTTAGTCTTGTTTCTGAACAAAATCATATTCTCTGGTTATTTTTTTGAAATGGTACTAGGCAGATTTTTTGTTGAATTTTGTTGAAACTCAGCTGTTAATTCATCAAAACTTTGTGGTTGCTTTCTAACCTCACAGGATTTCTGTCTGTTCTGTGTTTAGCTGGAGGACATTCAGACCGACAGCCGGATAAAAAAATGATGTTAGATTAAAAGTAGCCCGAGAACAGATTCTTGACGTACCCCCAAAAAAGACAGACAAGCAGAAAATATATAACAATAGTTTATTTTAAAAGGTTACTTCCATACTTTGTTGTTAAAGGTGCTAATGCTTTCCTTGTGATTATACAAGTTCAGTAACAAGCATTGTAGTAAGTGGTTTAATAAATGGATGCATGTATTGAAAGTATATAATTTCTAGTTTCAATCATCAAAATATAGTTTTTATTCAAATGTGATGCTTCAATTAAATTTGCTAAAGCAAACTATCACTATACATGTTGCAACAAAGTAACAGGATGGGTAAATGACGTTCATGAGCCCCGGCCTACAGGCAGCTTTAAGTCGTTTTTAAATGCTTTAAAGTTACATTGCAACAAAACCAGCATATACATTATTACATCTGTAAAGTAAAGATTCTTTACATCTATGGAGACATAAAATGCATTTGAGCCTTAAGAAAATATAGAATAAACATTTAAGATGAGAAAATGCATTATTTAATAAAGGTAAAAAAATAACTTAATCTTGTACTATAATGGATTCTTTCTTAAAGTAGATGCTTTTTTAAATGTCTTTCTGGACATTTAATTTTATTCTAGTTATATGTGAACTTTTGTTCTTTCTGTGAAAAGCATAAACAGAGGTGTTTAAAAGTGTCAAATCTCTTAAGTAGAATAAGCAACAATGATGATAGCTGTAAATGTAAGAATGTAAAATAATTTCAAATAGTTGTGATGAACTGCTTTGCAGTTTTACTTTACATTTAGTACAACAATTTTGAATCCCTAATCCCTGTCACACTATTGCATATCTGCCTTGTTTTTCCAACTGGCCGCTTCCTGCTCATCTGATACCGTAAAGTGAAATTTCATCTCCAGTTAAACAAAGAAATGCCAGAAAGCTTTTGTACAAGTCAAAAAAATAAAAAAATAAATCTTTCACATGAGCATTGCAACTAAGAGATGCCATATACGACACACATAGGCACTATTGCTACAAATTTGACTTAAATGCTACTTAAATGTTTCAGCAAGATAATGTTAGTGATACTATGCTACAGCATGCAGAATGGTTCAAGTGGCTCCAACAGCTAAATGGTATGACCTATTTTCTGATAAAAATCAGCTAATAATTATTTGGCCACTTGGAGGCAGTCACAGATTGGTGTAGAGAATTGAACTTTGACTCCCAGAGGGACTGACAAGCAGGGAAGCCCATTTCTGTCGCTTTGATTAAAAAAACTACTTTTATCTCATAATTATTTTTTTTCTCTGCCAAACTGATTACCATTCAGTTTTTATTTTTATTTTTTTTTTACATTGTGGGATTCTTCCAAAACTGGTAGGATTACTAGATTTATAAAATCACTTCTGAAGTATTACTCCACGATGTTGCAACATCAATTTCTTTATATTAAGCCATACTTGTTTCACTCATCTATTTATAATGTCACAGAGCCAATTCAAGGCATTTCAATATAATGAGATACAAGTTTATTTGTTTTTTCATCAGAGAGGCAGGAATGGGCTTCCTCAAACAAGAGCTAAGTAGGAAAAATAAAATAAATAGCAGTAGTAATTTACACCCTTCATCCCAATATGCTTGCACTACACTAAAGGAGGTCACAGTGAAAGCAACATGCAAACTTTATAGAAAAGCAAAAAGTGTTTTTAGATATGGCAACAAACATGGCAAGATAAGAAAGTAACGAAGGCAAAAAGCAAAGTTTTATATGTTGGGTTCAAAATTTCAATGGAATAACTATGATTGCCTGCTGCTGCAGAGAAATAATATAAGCCTAGATTTTTATGAAAATGTTTTTTTGTATCCTCATTATTCTGCGTGAGTCCTGCACTACTTCTTCTATGCCATAAAACATACCGTGTGTTGAATAAATACTGAATATATAGATATTGTTTATTGCTAAGGTTGCAGTACATTGTATAAATATTGCAAGGGAGCCTCATCATATGCCTAAATGTTACATATATTAGTGATAGCAAAAGCAAGCACCTACATGCATTAAAATGAAGGTATAATTCTGTGCCATAATTAACATGCTATCTCCTCATGATGTTTCTCCGAAGCATGCACTATGCTACTTCAGTTCACCTGAGGAGGTACCTAATTCTACAAAAATCTTGACTTTAAGGGCAGCGCTTAAAGCTTCCTCCTTTTTTTTGTTTCAAAGTTACACAATAAAAAAGTGAAGGCCCAAGATGTGATTTGAAAAATGAACAAAATTTCAAAACATGGTGTTTTTCTACAGTTCTGCTGAGAAAGAGGACAAATGGAAACAAGTTGTGTGTATACAATGATTATAAAGAACATATTTTTCTTTTCCAAAAGTAAGTAAAGCTATTACAAAGACGACATAGGATGAAGACAGACAGAGGCTTATCAAGCAGCCAAACACAACATGTACTCATGTCTGCAGACAGAAACACTCGTGCACACACAACATCTGACCATCATAGTTGTGTTCTTGGGACATTACTGCTTGACTATTATTATTATTTCTAGAAAGACTTCCAGAAGATATAACTGAAGATAACAAATGACATCTGAGAATATATAATTTTGATTTGAGTGGAAACATTTCTGGAAGCAGCATCCATCGACCATCACTAGTACTTAACTTAATCTTATAATGAAAAAAAAACCTCTTACAAGTCAATATATTAGTTGACTGAGCTAAAAAAGTAAACTGAATTAATTTTACTGCATGTTTCAATTTGCACAATGCATTTGCTTGTAATCCCATGTTTGTATCATTAAGAATCCAATTAGCTCTAAACTGGAAAAAACTGTCAAAATGCCAGAATGTTGTCTTTGTTTTATAGCAAAGCTGAACCAAACTGGGGCAACAAAGTGCTGGAAAAAATGTATCTCATGTTGATTTCACTGAGTTGAGGAGGAAAGGCTATAATTAAAGTAAAAATGTTAACATTTCAGGTGGTTGAAGGAGAGTTCAGTTGTTGAGAATAATTTGGATTTGGGATGATTTTTACACAAAACAAGAGATTACACATTAATTAAGTGAAAACAACATTAGTAATAGTTGGTGCATCAGAAACTGTTGAAAAACTCCCTGTTTACTCCTAAATTAGTAAGTATTTCAAATAAATATAAAAACACAATGAGTTTCTAAGTATAACTAAACTAAACTTGCCAAAAGAGTACTAACCTCTGTGAACATAAAGTTAGGAATAAATTTGCACCTAATTTTCTGTAAGGCCTTTCCAGAAGCTAGTTTTGCAAAGTATGAATCTTTTAACCTGCATTTCATCTTTCCTCTTTGAAATTAAACAATTTTGTTTCATTTCCAATTGTAATGCAAATATCACTGTGAGCAAATGATATCCAACTAAAGTGATTTCCTCTTAAAAGTTTTTTTGGCCACTAAACATCTTGTTGAAAGTGGCTGCTTTTTAAGTGAAACTTACTTTACTTACTGTCCAAAAGTAAGACAAATATCTTTGAAAATTGTTGCAGTACAGCCACAAACTTCATTGAATTGTACACAGATTGTACAACAAACACAATGTTCTGCATGATGGTGAAGTCAAACGGAAATAGATGTTTGTTATTTTCACAAATAAAATAACACAGCATAAGCCCATTTATGCTAATACCCTATGCTACAAATTTACTTACTATAGATCACTTGTGTGTAACTTCTCTATATAAATTTATCTGTTCTGTGAAGGCCTCCAGGTTTGCTAGAGATCATTAGTGAACAAACATCCTAGAGACGAAGCAACGCATCAAATAAGTTAAAAGTAGGGTGAGGTTTTCAAATCCCACGATTTGAACATCTAATGGGGAATTATTTGACCCAGCTGCAAAACAATTCAGACCTCCGTAAATTGGCCAGAGAGGGAGAGCATTGATGAGAAAAGCAGCCATGGTAACCAACGTGACTTCAGAGGAGATTCACAGCTCAGATTGGAGACTCTGTCTATATGTTGCACTGGTCTTTGTGAACAAATAGCAACAAGCCAGTCACGTTGAAAGAAAGACATCAGGATATGTTGATGCTCCTTCAGAGTGAATAGAGCCTAAATACAAGACAATCATAAAAAATAACAAAACTGCAAAACCTACCACCAAAGATACCATGGAATGATTTGCTAAAAGCATTAATGTATTAGAATGGCCCTGTCAAAGTCTAGGCCTGCATCAACTGAAGCATGACTTAAAAATTGTTGCTGACTCATGTTTCCCATCCAACCCGACTAATTAGCAACTTTTCAAAGCTGGTAAAGAAAAGTCTAAAAGATTTGCAGCTGCAATCTTTGTAAAAATGGATTTTACACTGAAATTACTTATGGGGCCTGAGGACAAATGCATGTTGCACTTTTTTAATTTGAATTTGTAAAAAAAATAACCAAAAACTGTCTATCAGTTTTCTTTCTCTTCAAAATGATACACGACTTTGTTTGTATATAAGAAAATGTTTGTGGCTGTAATATGACAACTATGAATACTTATGCAAACAAAGAGAAAAGTGACAAGAAAAAAAATGTCTACAGCTGTGAATTTGGTGTGCAGCTGCAGTCACAGACGCATTATTATGTCGCAGATTCATACAGTGTCAATGCTGCACTTCAGCTGGTTTGTGTTTGTTCTCCCCCAGCCGCCTGATAAAACACTCCTCCTAACACAGAGTGTGTCATCCCAGCTGCACTGTTAGGAAGATGAATGGTTCTGGTTCTGGTCTCTGGTTCCCGCTGATAGCATTCATTCAAAACACAGAATCAACACTTCTCTTTGGTCCACTGAGGCAGATGGGGACAAACATGAAACGTGACCTTTTGCATAGGAGCCGACAATAAGAAGAAGAAGGAAAAAAAAAAAAAAAAAGCTTCCTGCAGCACACCCGGACTGTGGACACGACCGATAAACACCAAAGTGAGCTGTACTGCACAGCAGATAATCTATCATTCACTCCACCGCCACACGGCAAGCTGCATGGTGCTAAACTCACAGTGACTTTCAAACTGTGGCTAGAAGGAAGCTGACAACTGAAAATCATAAGAAATATTTAGAGGTGCTGCAAAGGGTTTTTCTTAAGCGGGAGCATCAGTGCATTTTATAATGTATTATGATCTTCTGAATAGAAGTTATTTATAAAATCTGTTTTTCCTTGTATGGATGCATATTAATCTGGTAAAAGCAAACTAACAGATGTGTGCAACTCCACGCAAGCCTCTATAAATATTGAAATCATGCATGATGGCTGAGGGTAACTGATTTAATTAAATGAATGAGCTTCACTGCCGGAGAAGGAGCAACAAAGATACAAATGACTACATTAAGGAAATTCATCAAGCTGCTGTCTGGGGTCCTGGCTTGCAAATACACATCTTTTAAACTAATGTTAGTATGCTGTATTGAAATGAATACAGTCAGCATAAATAAAAATTAGGCGTTTCTTTGTAGGGGCCTCTGAGACGAGACATTTTTAGAAATATAACCACTTTTCCCTCTGAGAAAGGTAAAAAAAAACAAAAAAAAACACAATTCAAATCAATATTACCCGAGCACTGTATGCATTTCTTCAGCCAGTCAGCCTTAAAGCAACAAATATTACATACAAGCTGCATTAATATATAAACAACTGAACTGAGATTAGCGGATTAGAAATTGTACAGGTTCTAAGAACAGCACTTATGTTAAGAAATTTAAACCGGTCTGAAAATGGCTTCGATATATTTTGTCCCTTGTCGCCATAAAAATAGTGTAAATAAATAATGTTGGACGCATGCATCTCAGTAAGGCTTTACAACCTGGGTTGCGCATTCCACGTGGATAGAGGAAGTCATCTAAAAGTGCAAAGGGAAAACTTCTATAAGTATGCTAATCTCTCCATTTCTGAAAATGTTTGTTGTGTTTTTTTTTGATGCGGAATAATAAGTCTCCATTGACAGAGGGGGAGATGAAGCCAGGAAGACAATATAGAGCTCCGGGGTTATAAGGTGCAGCCTTTATTGTTCGGCTCACAGTATCCATCCGTCAGAGAGAGGGAGAGACAGTCCTGAGTCAACAGATCTTCCTCTCAAAACCTCATCTTTTCTGCTGCAAATGGCTTGTGAGGGTTCCTCTGTGGGAGTCTTAAATCTGGCTGTCACTCCTGGCTCACCTCTGTTCCACTGCATGAGTCAGTTTTTAATTGATGCGTCCTCTAAGGCATTGCTCATACAATCTTCGCCCGTCCTTGTGCTCTTTAGGGAAATCACAAATTGCAGTGCAAATTCCATCGCTAAGCAGTCCATCCGAACCCCTGGAAGAAGCGGCCCTCTGAACTGCTCTCAGGAAATTTAGGGCAAGAAGACGTGACAGAGTTTGACCTTTTTAGTTCATTTTGATATGCAGAAACTAAACACACACACTGGTGTGTTAACTCAAACCATGTGCACTTTGCGCTTTTGGCTTCTGGCTAGAGATCAGAGAACAAATGACAGAGCGCACTCCATCAATTACTCAAAAGTCCAAGTTAAAGGCCCTCATCAGGAGATCCAGATCACCAATGTTTGCGGCCTGGAAGAGTTCAGGTTGGTCCATCATAGATAAAGCTATCCTCAGAGCTGCCCAGATGTTGCCAGACATCACCTGATGGGACTGCTGACCGCTCTGGCTTTTCCTCTGGAGACTTAAAGCCGTCAGGAAGTTACTGGCTGCCTCTCTGGGGAAACAAAACGGACAAGTCACTTCACGCAGTGTAAATTGTCAGAGTTTATGTCCGGTTTATTACATTTTTTGAATAAGTTATAAATAAATGTCCAAAATGAGACCTCCTCAATGCTTCTATTGTTTAAATAGGATGTGATCTCTAGCTTGTTTCACTAGCATGATGAAAAGCAAGTCTCGGAGATTAGTTTATGTCACATGAACAACAATAAATGGGGCCTTGCATAAAATATTAATTTGCCTTAAAATTTTCCACATTTTGTAGAAATATAAATAAAGTTTGCACTCAACCCCCTTTCCTCTGACAGCCCTACATATAATCGAACAGAATCAGCTGCTACCTTTAAAATTCACTTTATTACTAAAAATTTTATTTCATCTCTGCATAAATAGTTCTGAGAAGATCTCAGAAGTTTGTTAAGGATTTTTTTGTTAACCAACAGTTTCACAAAGATCAAGAACTACAGTAGCAGTTCTAGAAAAAAGTTATCTAGAAAAAGTTTTAAGCAGCATCTAGCTGCTTAAAACATTTGACAGACATTGGACATTTGACAGAGCAATGTCCTATCTATAATCTATCATCCATCCCACATGGAATAAACGTGTGACTGAGCTGTAAACCTATTGTCCACCTAAAATAACACACTAGGCAAGAGGGACATTAATCAGGATCATCATGATAACTTTACGTGAGCTGTAGAAAGCTCAGGTGGGATAGTCTGTTGTCATATCAACTATTGTGCTGTCCACAAATTCGCCCTTCATGGATCAATGGGAAGAAAAAACAGATTGTTGAAACAAAGCAATAAAAAGTCTTGTTTTTGATTTGCAACAAGAAGCAGCTCTGTTCACTTGAGATCAAAAGTTTATTTTCCAGTAAAAGATAATCTTGAGCACACCATTCCCACAATGCAACATAGTAGAGGTGGCGTCATGCTATGGGACTGCTATTCTTCAGCAGGAGCATAGAAGCTGGACAACATCGATAGATCCTCAACTTTCAGAAGGAGCTGCAATAGAATAAGTTTGATCCAGCTGTATTTTTGCATTGGCTTGGCTCAGACAAAGGTCAGAACTAAATTGAGAAAGAGTAAGCTAATCTCATTAAATACATCATAATGAGCGAGATCTATTTTTCAAAGAAGGATGACAAAATCACTCTCTAGACATGGAAACCTTGGAGGGACATACGGCAATAAACCTTACAGCTGCAGATGCAGTTAAAGATTATTTAGTTATATAAAGCAACAATAAAATGCATTGAATACATTCTATACCTTTGATTTTCTATACCTAAATCAAAGGTATAGAAATGGTTTTGCGAGGCTGTGCATACCAACTTTGATTTACCAGCTGTCTTGTTTCAGACAGGATTATGTGGACAACATGACGTTCGCTTTCCCTCCGCATGTATAAGTTTCTCTTGCTTTCTGCTGGTATTTAATTTGTCATTTTAATTCTGTTTTTATCTACGTATTAATATTAACAGGAAAAAAAGTTCAGACCTTAATATATGCAAAATGTCAGAGGTTTAGCACGGCAGCTTAACTCCAAGATGATGATGATAATTTATTTCAGACAGACATTTCGCCAACAAAACATAATAATAATAAAGACTTTCATGTTTCTAAGTGTAAATACACTAACTTACTATCAAATTCACCTACTCAAATACATGTAAATACACCACTTAATCGGTGACTGTGAGTCTGATAAGAAGTATCATGAAATTTAATTTATATAATCATACTCCTTTTCCATTCATTAATTCATAGCATAAATAGTCTTCCTGTTTCCAGTATCCATTTATAAAATTGGCCATTTGTTGCTGTACTGGGATTCATCAGATTTGAACAACACATATTAAAATACATAACTCAGTTCAGTGATAGACAAAAGACCCAAACTCTGATTGTTATCGATGGTTTAAGCAATCTCTCAACCTTTGTAGAGTGTTATTTGCAGCTTCACACCATGAAGATAAATTGCTCTAAAAAATGCTAAAGGTCACTGCTTCTCCTCACCAAGCCAAGTGTTTGACTTTTTCTTTGCTATTATCCTGAAAACAATTTGTTCAGCTACAGCCTGATTGCTTGGCGACTAACGGTGCTGCTTGTTTCTAACACAAAGAAATAAGAAAATTAACTATTTAGTAGCTAAGTCTAAGCTATGGTTAATCAAATATGTTTAACAGCTTCTCAAATGATGATATTTTTTCTATGGCTGAAATTTGGTTCCACATTACAAAAGCATTAAATTTTCATCCATGAGAATGGTTCCTAATTTTTCGTCGGTTGTGTACATCTCTCCATCAAAACTATAAAACACTCACTCACTTACAAAAGTGCTTTCAGGAATTAAAAGATGGCTGACTGAACCTTTCTGCTGTTATTGAAAGAAATTCAACGTTTTGAAGAGATGTCACTGGAATATCCATTGAATACTCAGAGATGATCAATACAGTATCATAATGGTATAATTTATGACAGCAAGGTTTATAGTCATTATCTTAAACATTGTCAAAACTTGTCATAATTAAGATGGTTAATGCTGGTATTTGCATTAACCATGCAAATATGTATAAATATATAAAAATATATTCGTACATATTTTTCCATTTTGTTATTGTAAGTCTTGATAATCTGTCTAGAAAAAGTGCTTAAAAATAGCCAATTAGACATAGAGGAAAAAGTAAGATTACCTCCCGGGAGCAAAAATGAGAGAAGTGTAATCTGAAGTTATTCTTACAGTGCTTCTGGTTTCTGCTGTATGTTGTATCTGGTCCACTGCATAAAACCAGGACATATTCATTTGTTCTCTGTCACACAGCCTGAGGTGACTCACCTGTGGGCCCCCAGGTTGATGCAGCTGATGCCCAGGTTGTAGCGGGACCTGATGAACCCAGGATGCAGCTCGAGGGCTCGCGTGTAAGCCTCCACTGCCTCTTCACTCCGGTCTCCGTTCGCTAATGTGGCTCCAAGGCGATTCCACAGCAAATAGTCCTGCGATGGAGGAAGAGCACTGAGGTGATGAAAAAAACTCAAATAGATTTTTTTTATTTTTTACTGTTTTTGGACGATTATTAAATCACTAATGCCCTTTTTTCTTTCTTACATTAGTTTAGTAGCTGAAGTAGTTTTTGTTGTGTCAAGATAAGGTAAATATTCATGGGTGGTTGTTCATTTTGATGTTTGCAGAACAAATTACTATTTCATCAGCAAATTATGATCTTTGCCCAACAACAAGAACCTATTTTGAACAACTGTGCATGGATTTTGTAAATAAAAGTAGTCCGACAAGGTTAGTTTAATGAAAGCAGAGTTATATCACGCTGGACGTCCTTGTCGCTGTTTCCCACCTGCAGGCTCACAGCCTCATTCAGAGGTCAGTGGTCTGGTACAGAACAGGGGTCCTTCATCTCTGGCTAAGCCAAGCAGCAGGCTATAATTATCCGCCTTTTGTTTTCAGTGCTGTTTTCTTTTTCTTTTCAGCGGGGGAGCAGAAATTAGCAAGTCAAATGTGGAAGACTGGATTTAATAATAATTGTCATGCCGGCCTGGGAAAGGGCAGGGAGGAGATGGACCGATTTATCTGATGCAGATGGAGGAGAAAGTTTGTAAATGTAGTCGATTTTGAATACATTTTCTTTCACATATATTTACTTTTTGCCAAAAAGAATGTGCATTTATGTTTACTTTTGTGTAGGGCGATAATACACTACGTCTTGATCTTGAATAAAAATCTACATCTATCTTCAATCAGCTGCAAGGTTTTTCAGGGTGAGAATATTTTTGATGTTTGCACACATTTACTCTTCCTGGTAAGGTTTTTTGCATTTATTTTACTCATGTTAGCTTATGAATCTCTTACATCTCTGAATCTGCTCTCAGACTTTGAACTGACTGTAAAGTATTCATGTAGATGCATATAAATACATTTTTCTTGTGCTTTATTCAGGATATCTCTAGTCTAAAACTATTTTCAAACATGCATTTATTTAAGAGAATCTCACTGCACCTCAGCGGGAGCCGAGATGAAAGTCTGATTGATGGATCCATATTTGATCAGCTCTTCTGATGATTCTGCAGACTGCATTATTGATTGAATAAATAGGACTCTAACATTGCAGCACAGCCCAACTGAAAACATAGAATATATCAAAATTATTCAAACCGCTTGATAACTAGAATCAATGATTGAACTGAAATGATTTTTTGTAAAGTGTCTTGACTCTCCCAGTCTACTCCAGGGCAACTGAGGCTACGATCCAGTAGCTCAACACCATCAGCAGGTGAATGAATGGGGAATGAATGAAAGTAGTGTAAAGTGCTTTGGAGTCCTTGGACTTTATAAAATGCTATACAAATGAAGGCCATTTACCATTCAGATTTCCTGTCTGTCGACACAAATCTGAAAACTTGAGCATGATGAAAAGGGTTATAGCAATGAGCCAAGTTTTTAGGTGCATTGATAAAACTGTTTAAATTGTGAAAAAAATACTATTGGGTAGTAAGACTTTGATTTTGGCAATGCACACTTAAAACTTCTGCTTTAATCTTTATGTAAGAAAAAGTCAGATTTTAGCTTTTTCCTTGTGCTGACTAGATAGTCTGCCTTAACGGAATCATATGATGGGCATTTGCATTTGTCCTCCTGGTTAAATATTTTGCAAAACTCTCTTTTGCTGCAATTACAGCTACAAATGTGTCTCTATTGCTGATTTACATCTGGAGGCTGACATTTTAACTGCGCTTCTTCGCTACATAGATCAAACTTTATGTAGCGAAGAAGATTGGATGTATCTGCAAACATCAGTTTTCAAATTTTGTGCTCAGATTCTTGATTTTATTTTAGCCTAGGCTTTGATTAAGACAATTTATTTATTTATTTATTTATTTTGAAAATACAAAAGTAAAAGGAAGAAAGAAAAAAAAAAAAATAGAAGAAAAAAAATAAAACAAATTATCGTGCCCAGTTGACATGCAATTTCACATTATCTGTTCAAAAAGTAACAGGCAGAAGATAAAAGATCTTATGATTTCCTGCCCCTCTCCTTCTCATCAACTTATAAAAATTTAAAACTCCAAACATCAGATAAACTTAAATTATTTCCACATTTCATGACATTTAAATGTCTTTAAATGTACAATTATTTATAGATTTTTTTTTATATCATCTACAGCATTCATGGTCTTTAAAAATGTTATTGATGAATATACTTTAATCAAAACAATTAAACAGAAGCTCTGACTGTAAGCTTCTTTTTCTTCTACATAATTAACCTTCACTTCCAGTTTTAAATCGCTTGCAGCCCCAAACAGGTTTTCTTCCCAAGAGTGAACAACTCTGATCAGTGTCCCTGCTGCTGAAGAAAAATATCCCCACTGCCATGTTTTACTGTTTGCTTCAGGTAATGTGCAGCATTCTTTTTCTGCCTCAAAACAGGTGAAAGGCAACATTTTGCTTGACCAAAGAACCTGTTTCCTCAATGGCTTGTTCAAAATCCAAATGCATGTTTTCTTGCCACTCTTTTGTAAATGCCACATTTGTGGAGTGCACACTGAAAGAACAATAGTTGTCTTGACAACAGATTCTCCCACCTGAGCTTAGGATCTCTGCAGCTCCTCCAGATTTACCAGGAACAGATTTTCTCATGAATGCTCTCCTTTCCCACTCTGTCAGTGATTTTCTTTTTAGAGGTAAATCCTTTTTTTGTGGATGGAGCATATCAAAATGAATAGACAATTTATTGTACTATAGTTTTGAGATTTAACACACAAAAAAAGCAAATTTCAATTAAAATAAGTCTACAAACTGAAATGTTTACTCTTAAAGAAGATCATCAGCAGATTTATAGTCACAATCTCATGCCAACATGACTCAGATCCACCTCTGGCTCTTAGCCTAATTACTTTTAGCTGCAGAACTGTGTAAGAGACAAAAATATGTGTTTACTAAATGTGCACTAATTTACTCATCCGTGGTGCATCAACAAAACCTCTGTACATAGAAGACCTAACAGGGCTATCAGTTTATATCAAGTTCTACAGATATACTTTTTTCTTTAAAACTGCATATTGTGTGAAATCACACTGCCTATGTAGATTTAATCCAATGCGATGCTAGACAACCTTTTCTTTACAGCTTTTGCAGTGTTTGTATCTCACTCAATACACTCCTTAGGTTGCTCCATCCGGGCTGCAGGCAATTTTAACTCCTTTTTGCCAGGTAGATTTTACTGTGCACAGAGGAACAAACGTCAGGACTATTTTGGACAAACTGCTGAAGAAAGATATCAGAACCACCCAGCGAGTACAAAGACTTCTTTCCTCAGACACCGCAGTATGTGCCCTGGTTTATTCAAATGCAGCTCCACATTCAGCCATCGACATAACTTTGAGCCGCACTTATTCTTAAATTTACAAGTTCTGGTATGAAAAGTCAAATGAAGCTAGAAATGTGTTTATAAAGTCAGAAACTGCTTGCCAAAGTGTTATTTTAATTACTGGAAGGTGTATTTTGGTCTCCTTTTTTAGACATTTACTTGGTTTTTGAGTTAAAAACTGAAATTTAAGAGAAGAAAAGAAATGCTAACACTAAAACAGCAAACAGTGTGAAAACACTGTGCAGTTTGTTGTTCCTTTTCATAATTATTTTGACACTACATGGAGAAAATTTCCCGAAAACCAAAATATGAGCCATTTATTCCAGATATGTTAAAATATGAACTAGAGTTGAACTTTGTGTCCCTTTATCTTCCAAATACCTACTAACAACAGAAGCTTTATTCCATAAGTATTGGTCAATATTGCTGTTTTTTGTTATAAGAGCAGCTCTAGAAAAAATTAAGAGACGACTTAAAATGATCAGTTTCTCTGATTTTACTTTTTATAGGTATATGTTTGAGCAAAATCAACCTTGTTCTTTTATTATATGAAGTGCTGACAACATGTCTCCAAAATTCCAAGCAAAAATTTTGTATTTATTTGCAGAAAATGAGAAATGGTCAAAATAACAAAAAAGCTTCAGTGCTTTCAGACCTCAAATAAGTCAAAGAAAACAAGTTCATAATCATTTAAAAACAACAATACTGATGTTTTAATTCAGGAAGAGTTCAGAAATCAATAATTGGTGGAATAATCATGAGGTTTTCAATGGGGTTCAGTGCAGTGGGCTCTTAGTGTTTTACAGAGCTGTATATATATTATATATATAATAATAAATATGCATATATATATATATATATATATATATATATAATAAAACAACAATAAAAAATATAATGTAACATTTAACTGGTGCAGTGAAAATATGTCTTATTGGCCACAACAAGCAAAGGACATTTTTAGAGTTCAGTTCTGTTTATTCTGCATATTTTCTATCAGATTGAGCGAGAGAAAGCCTGTGAGGGGTTTCCTACCTCAGGCCGGACTGACAGGGCCGTATTGAAAGCCTCTACAGCTTTGTTGAACTCTCCGCTGAGGTTGTAGAGGACCCCAAGGCCCGTCTGTAAATCCGGGTCAACGCTGTCCGAGTTGTTCTGAGCTGCTTCCAGGAAGAGCTCCTTGACCTCTGGCAGCAGTGAGCTGAGAACACACACGAGCAGAAACACAAACACACACACACACACACAGGGATCAGGATTAGTGTGACTTAGAGCTGCTGCTGAGTGAGCGCTGTGAAGTCTGTAAAGCTGTGCTGTACAATGTGGGAACTTCCATTCATAAACTGATGAAAGAGGATTGATTGAATGAGGGAGTGAAAAAGAGTTGTCAAAATAAAAATTAGCTTTAAAACATCAGGTCCATCTAATGTACATAAATCCCATTCAGTGATTATACATCTATAGTTATAGATAACTGTGACCTATAGATAAAAGGTCACAGTTTAATGTAAGCTTCCACTGAGAGCAGCATTAGAAAAGGATGAAGATTGAATCAGGGATATGTAAAGAATAGTGAGGTTAAACTAGAGTAATGGTATGTGCTGTAGATTTTTGTCCAGAGGGAACAGCATGGTAATTGGTTCTACCTGTATCTCTCTGCACAGGCGAGACGATTAATGACTTGATGAAGTTTTACTTTACACCAAGAGAAAAGTTAGGCCTCCAGAATCTGATATATGGAGCGACAGCATCCATCGGATTAACAATGAAGTGCACAACCTGCCTTCCTAAGGAGTGAGAGCTATTTTACAAGAAGGATGCTTTTTGGTTTGTGTATGGCATTTTAATTTATACCATCTGTGGATGCAAAATTTTAAAAAAGGTTTCCAATAACATAAAGACAGAGACTCTAAAACATCTCATTTAAAATTTAATAGGAACAACTAAAAGCACAAACTTGTCAGTATTTATTTTTTCTGAGGCATCGAAGCAAGATGATATTCTGACCTAATATTAATATTTAAAATACAACATTATAAGGAAACTACAATAGAAAAAATGAAATATAAATATAAGCAAAAGGGGATACAAAAATGCTTAATATCAAAGTAAATAATTACATGAATAAAAACAGCATCAAACTAATAGAAGGTCTGACTTTAAAGATGAAACTGGCCCACACAATCACCAGTTTTTTGTTTTCCTGAGGAACATTCATCACATAAAATATAAAATCCTCAAAGTCTGCAGAACTTCACATTACTAGTTTAGATTAACAGACTGTTCAAAGTAAATCATTTTTAAAGCAGTATTTATGAAATTATTCACCATTCTTCCAGAAAAATGGAGAGTCTGATGACGATGTTGGATGAGAAGGTTTCTGCTCTAATTCATCCCAAAGTTGTTTCTAATAGGTTGAGGTCGGGACTCGTCAGGTTCTTCCACACTAAATTCACTCATCCATGTTTTCTAGGACTTTGCTTTAAGCCCTAGTTCCCAATCAGGTTTAACGGAAAGCGGCTATCGCCAAACTGTTCCTACAAACATGGGAGATAGAAATTTCCCAAAACATCTTGGCATGCTGAAGCATTAAGAATTACTTTTAATTAAACCAAAGGATTAAAAAAAAAAAAAAATAGACCTATTCCATAATCCCCTCACACACCGCTTTACGTCTGACACGATACAGACTCTTCTGGGACGCTACAAACCCAGGCTCGTCCGTTGGACTGCCAGACTGAGGCATGATTTGTAAATACAGGTGAGGCCACTGTGTGATGTAAACCAACCCATTCTTTCACATCTGTTTATAGTAGCTGTCTGCACATCTAGCTGCTGGATTTTATACACATCTGGCCATGGAGGTGAACTAAAACATTTAATTTATCAGTCTGGATATCTTAGTACATTTGACAACAAATGCTTTTTAAAAAGCTGAGTTGAGTCCTGCCTTCATCATTGCTGCAGTCCTTTAGGTTTTTGCAAGTTCTGCTGTTTCTTGTGTCTATGCCACCCGACTGGTAAAAATGAACAGTAATTAAGACGAGGGACAGGCTTATTCCCACCGTGAGATCTTAGAAGCAGTAATTTTCTGTGAAATATGGTTAAATTTAAAGCACTGTTTTTGCCTATTAAAACAAATAATTAGGCAGTCACGGCTGTCTAAACCTAGAAAATTAATGGGCAGATAATTATATTATTGATCACAGCAGATTGTTAGTCATTCTCTTTTTGCTGTTTCCTCAGTGATGTGAGGACTCAACTTTATATATATATAACTGCTTATATGTCTAAATTTTTTAGTTGAATAAAGCGAATCAATATTTATAATTTAATAAATATGTTAATTTATTCATCGATTAATTGTTTATTAATTAGAAAATAAATCAATAAGACATTAAGTCAACTATTTTTCTTTTACAAAATAAACAACAAGGGGGGGAAATAAGGTCCTAATTTGAATAAGTAAATTAGGAATAGAATGAAGAAAAATTACATTTTTAAAAAATAAAACTCTCTTCAGAGTTATTTAGCCAATGAGGACAGACCATAGTATCAAAGAGTTGCTGTCTGTTACTTTTAGGACTATCCATGTTGGATCAGTTCAGGTTCTCTACCTTTCGTGTCGGCCCGCGTTGAGAGCGTAAGACATTCTGCGCTGAGAGTTGGGGGAGCCTATCAGATGGATCTTGGTCTTCAGCAGGTTCTTGTACTTGGGATTGTGTTTCAACCAGCGGAGCAGGGCTTCACAGGCGTCATGACGCATGCCAGTGTTGGTCAGGCTCACAGCCAGAGCCATGAGGGCTGGTAGGTTGTTAGGGTGGAGCTCCAGACACCTGGACAGAAACAAGGACAGCGGGTGTAAAGTGGGACTTCAAAGAGAAATTTAGATGTGACAAACATTAATTGGGACCAGTTGAAGCAGAAGCACATCAGGCCTGGATGAGCTGCAACTCTTTTTGCCCTGCATTCTCCACAGAGGAGCAGGTTTTTCATGCTGCCCACACCTGGTTCATTTGCCTTTACTTTGCATTTATGCAAACTCTCATTTGGTGTTGTTGCAGGAGATTGGAAGTGTCTCTGCTGTGGTTACTGTAGTTATATCTTCAAAATACATCACTGAAGATCTTTGGTTGGTTTTGTAAGAGGAAACGAAAGTAGACCATAGGGTTGGAAGAAGGACTTGGATAAGTTAAGAGACTAGGTGAGAGGCCAAAACAAGATTTGGCTTTCAGCAACAATTAAGCCTGATTTGCTGCAGTTTATCTGCCAACTTCCTTAAAACCATCATAATCCCAGACCAACTAAATTATTCCAGCCTCCTGCTGGGATCTGTTCTTGGCTAAACTTGCACACATGCAATGTTTGAATTCAAAAAACACTTAAAGAAATTGTTTTTTTTTTGTTTTTTTTAAGAAAAAAAAAAGCTAGGTTTGTGTGTTTCTTCACACTTTCTATGGTTTGTTAAGGACAGAACTGCTTGTCATGTCTGGGAATAAATCATTCATGTTTTGACTTATTTAGCTACACACAGCAAGCGCTTGTGTTGTCAGAACTGTGGCTGGATACTTTAATGATTAAAAACTAAAAACTATTCAGACAGTAAGTTTTTGTAACTAGATGCAAAATAGCAAAGTGATGGCTGCCAGTTGATAAAGATCAGTGTAGCAACAGCAGGATTAATGCCAGAAAAAAAATCTAATCTCACTTCAGACCAAACTACTCCTCACAGATGGAGTGATTACATAACAATCAAAGTCAATATGAAGCCAGCAAGCAACCTGAAATTTCAAAGGTGCTCTTATGCAAGGAAGACTATTTTAGAGGCAGAAAAATAACTATAGATCTGCTTTGTAATCAGTTCAGTTTGAACCTAAATTATCTGCTTATCTGATAAATAAATTCATTGATGAAATACTTTGAAAATATGGATTATTTCTCCTCAGCAGCATCTTTACTTCACTTGTCAGTATTCACACTCAAGGAAAGGTGCAATTTCTGACTTTGGCAGAGTTGTGAATGAAATTGGGCCACCTCCTATTAAGGAATCCAGTCAGAGCCCCGACTTTTGCAATCACAGTCCAAGCAAAAGGACTGTGATTGCAGGGTTCCTCTAGTTTAAGAATAGAAAAAAAATACATAAATTGTTCTTCCAATATGGTTTAAGGCAATTCAATAGAAACTAGTGGAGGCCTTATGCTTTTTAGAGCTCTGGCTACACTTCCATTTCTTACTAAGATATTCATAGCCCTTTTACTTTCTTACATTTTGTCATGTTACAACCTCATCTTTCATTGTATTTATTATAGGTGGCTCTCCTCAGCATTGTCTCAGGTAGGCTGAATACAAATGCACATCATAGTTTTCTGAGTATTATTTGGAAAACATATTTCATCTTTCTATCTAACTGTGTGCTTCTTTGTGTTGGTCTATCGCATAAAATATCAAGAAAATACATTAAATGCATAGTTGAAATGTGACAAAAATGTTAAAAAAAACCCCGTCCAACTCATGGTACTTTGAAAAGGTCTTGGCGCCCATTTACCTCTAACTCCAGCTGTATGTGCACATACTGTCAGAAAGCTTGTATAAAGCTCTAAGCAAATATGAAATCAGGATCTTTGTTATTTTTAGATTTCAAATCAGAACAGAACTGAGATGTCTCTCATTACCTTTGGAGGGAGACAATTGCCGCCTGCTCATTTTCATTTTCTGCCTGTGTTGTCCCTAAGACTTGCCAGGCCTGTAGGGAAACAGAGAATATAGATATCAGTAAATAGCAGGAAGGAAAAACCACAGTGTGTCTTCTCAGGGGGGTCAAACACAGAAGGAATAAAAAACAGAGATCTGTCACAGAGCGACTGATGCTGCTGCTGCAGATCAACTGGCTTGCATGAGCTTCAGAGCTTATCAACAACCACAGCTGAGCATTTCGTTCCTCTTAGTTGAAGAAATGTACCTTTAATTTATTTTAGCTTCCCAATTTCATTCCCCCATCTCATTTGGGTAATTAATTGTTTAAATCTTGATTTGGTAAATGCCTATTAAGTCAATTAAATCTTTTTGTGAATGTTTTTAACCATGTAGGTAACAAAGGCAATTACACAAACACCAAATCTTTAGTGGATCAAAGATAAGAATCTTTTTCCTTTGAATGATAGATCCTAATTTTCCCAGTGCATAAATAATTTTGCCTTGTTGTCCATTTTATTCCACTGGTTGTAAGACAATTTCACAGATTTAATTTAACAAAATACAAAATGTGGAAAATGTTGTAATAGTAAAACCAGCGTAAATATATTTCAGAGTTTGCATCAAGCTGCTCAAATTAACCAAAGGATGCCTTAAATTTGAACTAAAAAGGATGAAAAGTAATTGATTACTTCAAAACTTATAGAGAAACAAGCCAGAAAACTTGGAGATTTAAGAAGTGCAAAAATGCTATGAGTAGAAAGATCTGACAACAGTTTGTGTTCCAGGGCATTGTAAAGATAAATAAGATGATTTGCATTCAGTGTTTATATCTACCTTGGAAAAATAAAGCACTTTGGTATTACAGCTTTACATACAAATTGCTGTGTTGGCAGTTTTGTACCGAGGACTAACGTTTGCAAAGTCAAGGAACAGAGCCAGCCAAATTAATCAGCCATAGACTGACAGATGAGATCAGCTTTGGCCTCTAACTCACTGAGAAATACGAGTATAATAACTTCTTAGGCAAATTTCAGGGATTGTATACGATCCTATATAGCTAACAGGGAAACAGGAGTTGTACCAGTTCCTGAAGAGATGAGGTAGTAACTCATTTTACAAGAAAACTTTATTCTGCTCTTTAACTTAACAACAAGAAAAAGGTTTAATGTTTGAAGATAAGTTTGAGGGGTTTCGTTCTATATGTCTAACTAAAATAGTTCATTTTTGTATGACCTCAGTAATTTACTGAGGGTGGAAACTAAACACTTCAACAGCAGCACTAATTTTATTTCCATTTAAATGTCCTGTCTCAAACAGGTTCATGTTCTTTACGTATTTTTAAAGGAGAAATGGTTAGTAACTACAATGCCTTGCAAACATATTCACACCCTTTGAATGTTTTCACACTTTGTCATATGAGTGGGATTTTATGTGACAGACATAATCAAAACACAAACACAGAGACTGCAGATAATTGCTAAGTAGAAAGAAAATGACTAAACATTTTTAACAAACTGGAATCTAAAAACTATAATGTAAAGGTAAGTTCATTAACTTATTTTGAAGGTAATCTCTGATGATGCTGTTTTGCTTGACTCTTTGAAACGAGGGGCAAAATTGTTTCTGAATGATTCACGGTGGGGCAATAAGCCACTAAGCACCCTATGAGGAATTTGGGAATCGTATTAGTTCCATACACCACAGGATAATCCTCTCCTTGGAGTAACTGGCACATTTCTGTATGTTCCAGGGAAATCTGAAAGCACTTTGTGTGACAGCTTTGCTCTTTGAGCTTGCAAAGAGGTCACTCTTTTAGTAAAAAGAGGAAGATTTAAAAATATACTAGAATGAACTATTATTCAGCTCGTTGAGCAAATGGAAGCCCTGATGAGGAGCAAGTTGTGAACTACAGTAAACACTCCTGCTGCAGGCAATCAGCATCAGGTCTGTGGATGCTGTCTGCTAAATCAGCTTCACACAGCCTGTGGTCCTATACAGCTTCTGCATAGGTGGGGTTGGACCGTGATTAAGCTTATCCAGGTGCTGGCTGCAGTATTTCTCGCAATCAGTACAATAAATGTTCCCTCCTTTTCCTCCGACAAAACGCATGTGTAAATATGGTTAACTTTGCTAGTCAAATAGGGCAAAGAGCAAACAAACCACAAACCAAGGTGTGTGTGTGTGTTATCTCGTGTGTTAAATGAATTCACCTCTGAATCATGAGGGTCCTGCAAGACGGCTGCTTCGAGCAAAAGCACAGCGTTTGGCAAGTCTCCCTCTCGAGATTTCTTCAGTCCCTCCTCAAATGCATTAGGCAAGTCCTTATAAGGATTATCTGTGTGGAAGTAGTAACCCTGTCAGCAGAGGAGAAAACAACAAAAACAGGGCAGAGGCAATGTCAGTTTTTCTCCTTCACATGAAAATGCACATGATCCCATGCTGTTGATTTTTAAGTAAACTCCTACAGGAGGCATTGATTTTTTTTCCTCCCCTTTCTGCTTCACATCAGAACCATGAGGACCTCCTCTGGGTTCGACTTTAAATGTTAAACCTTGCATTTTTTTAAACTTGGATGAACCTACTCTTTTACATGCATTTCTCCTTGACTTTGAAACTGCTTTTTCTATAAGATCTGACTCTGTGCTGGGAATCAGAAGGCCCATAATGCTAATCTTATGGGGTTTACTTTTATGAGAAGGTCAGTTCATAGTTGAATGGTTCAGGAATACTCTGGTGTACAGTAGGTGCTTTTACATCCAATTCCAATGTAATAAAATTTATTATACATTTGGCATGCAAAAAAGAAACTAATATTCTTTTGTGTCAATATTGCATGACTTTATAAAGAGCTTATTACCAAAGCATTGAAAATGTTACTGATATTTTTAGAGCCTTTGGCAACATAAAATTGAGGATTATTTTATTTTTTAAGCCTTTTGCGAGTCTAAAGG
Organism: Alfaro cultratus; assembly: GCA_903066825.1. NCBI lineage: Eukaryota > Metazoa > Chordata > Actinopteri > Cyprinodontiformes > Poeciliidae > Alfaro > Alfaro cultratus. Next base: position 24,296 of record CAEFZX010032282.1, read on the forward strand.
CTGCTGTAGTGCTGTAGTGTCTTGACTTATCTAACGCCTTGACTTTTGAGTGTCAATATTGACTTGGACAAGTTTCAGAAATAGTCAAAATCTTATAAAGAAAGGATCATGTACATGTAATCACTTATATAGATTACATCTATATAAGTGATGTAAAATTATATATTTGTCCCATTTTGTCACAGCAAAACAAAATAATGAATAAACAGGTTTGTGTTTCTGTACCAATTGAAATGTTTGAATTATTTATTAATTACACAATTTGACAAAGGTTTACTGTAGTTTTACTGTAATTATTTCAAATCACCTGTGCTACAGAGCAACAGGCAACAATTTAGAAGCTCATAAATAAACCGTAACACCTGATTTGTTAAACTGAACGGTGACTCATCTGCTTGGATGTAGATGCTTTGGCCCCAACACTGACCTCAATTAGCAATGCTGCAAATAAGTTACTGTGCTGCTACGGAAAGTTATGAAAAAACCTTTTATTACCTGATTTTTAAATTATGTGTAAAGTTATCAAAAATGTAAATAATTATTAATAAATGACTCATTTGGGTATTGCACTGTGGCTCTTCAGGCCCTTAATATGCATTAAATTAAAATCCTAATCTGAGAACTTTGTGCAACTCTTAGTAAATAATGCATTGTTTACTGTAGGTTTGCTGTGACTACATGAATCGATTTAAGACACCAAATCAGAACAGATTTCATCTCAAGGCAGTTTACAAACATACAAATTTATTCACATGCATTTCAGTTTAACCCTGAGTAAAACATAAAGTGGCTTAATTTGTTTCCTAATGTCAGCAGGTTAAAAATTGTCTGTCTTATGGAAGGAGAGCTTTCATATTGAGTTATAACCAACAATGTCTCCTGATCAAACATGTGGCTACAGTGGAAAGAAATGATCATTTTAAATGTCTTCTGCGCATTTTCTTCACCATCTGGAGAGATTCCTGCGCATGGATGCTGTAAAACATTCTGACCTTTTCATGTGGAGATACAGATGAGGGTATTTGTGCCTGCTCGTTTTCTGTCAGCCAGTTTCGTCGGGCCAGTTCTTCCCACTCTGCCTGCATTTTGTCCCAGAACTCTGTATCCGACTGCAGACATCATAGAGAGGAAGAAGTGGAGGATTACGGTTGGTTAGATGGGGAGAGAGTGCAAGGTGACAGCGGGGAATGACTGATTAGTGTGCTGTAAAACAAAAGCTCCTGTTAGGTTTTCCATCACCTGGAAATGTCACATTTGTCAAGATTAGCGAGTCTTTGTAATTTATGAACTTCGCCCTCCTTCTGACCTATAATTATATGTCAAAGTGGAGCTTATAAAAGTTTGTAAACTGAAAACAAAGATATGGATGAAAAAATAATCAAGTCCTTTAGTAATTGAGCAGCAGATTAAATAATAATAAAAAAGATTATTTAATAAAATAAAACACAATATAACGAAAGTAAATTCTGTGTTATAATGCTGCCCTTAAGATATATACAGTAATGTAATGTAATTAAGCTCTATAATCATACTTTTATTATAGAATGAAATATAGTTTAAAAATATCTTAATTGCAAATGTGAAAGCATCCCAACCAAGGACTTTACAGTCTCTATCAGCTTGACATTTGAACTGTTATTTGCTGGCATTTAATTAGCTGCTAACAGAGCTGAGGTTCTCTTTAGATGGGCAACCTGTCAGTTCAAGATGCCAAATCACTTTCTGCGTTTATGTTTCATCTTTATGTTTGGCAGGGAAGCAAATCCTGGACCTTAGAGATAGATGAGCCTTTACTTCATGAACCCTTGTCTTATAGAGCCTCTGTTTGAAACTTCAATATGAGACATAAATTAATTGTTTTCAGTTTGAATCCATTATTTCCATATATCATAATATGAAATCTTTCCATTTGTACACAGTATAAGTTTTAGAGTGATTCGGTAAACATCAGCGTTAAGAACGAAGGATGTGTTTAATTTTATTTAATTAATAACAAACTTCATTGTAATTTATGATGCATTAAATACTCTTTAAAAGCACAATAGTACTTTGCATTGAAAAGTTTCAACTATTTAAAAAAATATGATTGACTGAAAACTGGAACAGTGCTAATTACTAAATTAATTTTACTAAATTAATTTCTTCGATGACAGAGTTGGTCAGTCTTTAACCTCGTGGTTTGATTTGTTCGTATTAGTTGGAAAATATGCAAACAACCGACTTATCAAAAAAAAAAACCCATTACAATTAAATTCTTATTAGCTACCACTTGGTTTTACTTTAGCTTAAGCTGAAAAATCTTATTTTACAAACTCAAAGCAGGTATTGTTAGAGAAATGTTTCTCTGAAGGAAGATCGACTCCGATCCAAACCGACATCAGCTGAGCATGAATCAAGTTCAAGTTTTTTGTGTTTATACATGTGTGCATATGGCTGCCACCACAGATGCTTTTACTGGCAATGAATAGCCACAGCTTTTTCTCTTCCATCTGGCTGGTTCCATGATTTTCGGATGTCTTCCTGTCAGAAAGGAGAGCGAAGCAGGAAGAATGAAGCCAAGCAGAGCAAAACAGCCTTATGTGACTGACTGACTAAAGCCTGAACTCCATCAGTACATGACGGATCAAAATACAGTCACTGTGTGTGGACTGATGCTGCAGACGGGTGTAAAACACAGATCTATATATTTACACAGCAAGAAGATGGGAGTTGATGTGAGATGACATTAAATCCTCCACATGATTGATAGTGAGGCCATCATGTTGCTCCACTGAGTGTTTACTTTATTTTGGTTTTAATATCTTTTGCAACATGAGGAACTTAAATAAATAAAGCTAAAGTTTATTCTATATCTTTATTCACTAAATATTTCATACTGAGTATTGTTGCAGTATGTATAATGTGAGTTATCCTTTAAAGCAGATTAGTTTTAGTACTTTGGCGGAACCATCACACATTGCATCTGATTTGTTTTTGATTGCTTTTAATGTCCGTCCTGATGCCTGTTTTAATGATTTTCATGCAGCAGCTATTATCATTTTCATAATGCTGCCTTAATGCTTTTCATTGTTCCTTACAGTGCTGTGGGCCTGTGTTTGCACTGTGACTTAGTTCATCGTCTCATTACTGTATCTTGTCAATCTACTCTTCCTCTAATCACATCATATGATGAGATGCATGTTTGAAATGGAGTGAGTGTGCGGGCATGTTTTTATTACAAATATGTTTTCTTATATTGCTGTGATGTTGTTTTTAACACGGGTGCTGGCAGTTTAATTAAGGGAAACAGAGCAAAAACACAGAGAGAAAATTAAAATCCTGTGTCTTACTGGAAGGAGCCCATAGCTCCAACTTTTAATCTGAGCCGCTCTGAAGGAGCTCCCAGCCAATAAACATGTCACAACTGGTTAGAAATTAATTGGTAATACCTACATCATGATTAGTGTGGCTTAATCTGCATAGGACAGACACAGGGGATATATGCAGCCAAAGTAGATTTTCACTCTACTGACAACAACTACAATCCATGTAGAAACTATTTAATATTCTAAATTTAACATTAAAATATAATCAGACCGATAAAAACATTTTATATCCAGAAATGTAGGTTTAATGAAAAGTATCATTCTTATCAGTTTAAAGGTTATTTTCAAAATGTACTTTTAAAATAAGAATTAAGTCTCATTGAATATGACTACATATCTTCAAACTCATTTAAATGCACAGGATGTTAAAAGATTTGCATGACCACATACAATAGTCACATTATTAAAATACCATTGTGGAAGTTTTTCTAGTAACCTTATCCTTTCACTTTCATTAAAATATCAATGCATAAACCCAGCACTGCAAAGCGACCCCTGTTTTTGCCTCATTAAGCATTGCTCCCGATTCGTATACTGTAATCCCAAAAGGAATTGAATAAAAAGCTTTGTTAGAGCACAAATGAGCCTTTTCACCATCCACATTAATTTGGTCCAAGAGATAAAACCTAACATTCTGCAAAGCCAGCTGTCATATATAAACTTTATGTTCACCAGCTGCCAGACAAGCACAAAAAAAAAAGATGTATAAAGAATCCTCACAAAGAAAGAACCTCAGCAACGTAAAGTAAAAATAGAAAACTGCTGTTCCTTCGAAGTGTGGTTTCTTTATTCTGACAGGGAAGAAGGCTTGGAGACACGGGAGACTTTTAATAGTAATCTTTTTTTGATAAACACACAATTATTGTTAACCGGACATTTTTGCTTATTTTAATTGTATGCAGTTTTTTAAATGTTCTGTAAGTATTTGCCCATTTATCCATAACAACTGGAACTTTCAATAGCTAGCAAGTTATTTACTGTCTATTAAAATAATGCCTCTCAGATTAATTTCACTCCCTGCTACGGCGGGGGTGAAATTACCGTAATAACCCGCGATTGGCTGGAAACGCAACGTCTCCACTTTCAGAAAACATTGGAATTTTTTACAGTACTGCAAATTTGGTTGGATCGTCGACACTCTGTTTGGTCTGGAAGGATTAAAGAGTTAACAAACATTTGTATATATTGTAACTCCTGATATATGAATCCATCAGGATAAATATAGCAGATCAGGATGTGTTATGATTCATGACAATCCTATTAGAAAAAGTGTTTATTTGGCATTCAATTATGTTATGCTAGGTAGCCTAAAAGTTTTAACATTCAACATCAATTTTAATTACTTTGAATTGAGTCAGAGTCTCTGGAGCCAAGCAAATAGTTCCTCGAGGTTACTTATCCATATTTTGCCCAGGGAGCATATTTAAGAAAAAAAGGGAAAGTCTCATTATTTACTGGTGACACAGCAGCCTACTGATGGAAAAAAAAAAGTTCTTTTCATCTGCAGCACAGGCCTGGCCTGGCCTTTTAATGTTAATGAGCTGCCCGCTGCTATGCTGCATAGGGCAAGTCCTTGGTCAGGAGGACAAAAATAGGAAGCTGGAGTCCTGATAATGTCACTCAGAGGAGAATAAAACATCTCCTTGGACAAAATACTACAAAGCCATTAAAGAAGGGAATAAGAAAACTTTGGAAATGTCTTTCAGGAGCTAACTGTGTGCTTCTGTTGTGGATCGTCACAAAACCGTTGTAAGCTGTTGTAAAATCAATCAAAACTCCAATCAATGTCTGATCTTTTATTCTCAAAGGAAATCATCCCCAAAGATAAATTGTCAAATACCAATAAAAACATGCAAAATAATTCGAAGGAACAAATAATTTTTCTACATGACTGATTACGACTTAATATAATTGTTTACAACCTGGTTTTAATGGCTGTTTGCTTAGTAGGAAGCATTTTCATTAGTTCCAAATTATAAATTATGTATTTTGCAATTACAGTTTCTATTCTATTCTATTCTATTCTATTCTATTCTATTCTGTTTTTGAATATTATTTAATAGGTTTTTCATAGTTCTCTTTCATAAAATTGTCTGAATGCAAATAAAACACTATGCAACAATAATACAGTAATATGATAGATGACTAAGAAGAAAATTAAGTTCAGACGAGATGATAGACAAATAAGGAAACAGTGAAGACTCTGTTTTCTTCAGAAAAAAGAAGAGATACAGTCTTTGCAGAATTGTATTTCTTCTGCAATCCCAAAAATTCTGCTTTTCACGATGCTCTGAATAACAAAAGTAAAGCCCTCCTGTTGTCATTTTATACAAAAGAGGACTTACGGTCACCTTTCTCTCATTTTATCAGCGGTGTGGGAGTATTTTTAATTGTCCCTCAGTGTTCTTCAAAGTCATGCTTTGGCTGTTTCAGTGGTTTCATGAAAGTATTTCACTGTCACCACCTCATTTAAAATGCATAGCCATTTGCCTTCTTTAAATATCTCTTCATCACCTTCCTGGAACAGGAATTCAAAGCTGAGCCCCATCTCTTGGATCACCACCCTTTCTCCTCCCTTCTCCATTGATTTTTATGTATAAAGACATAAAACCTTACAGTTTCTTATCAGGGACGACTCTGTAAGACGGAGCTCGTACTTCTGAGACTAATTCTTTATCTGCTGCTTCTCTGGGCCCTAATTTCCTTATGTTTGTCTGGCTCTTCTAATCCAATGATTTAAAGTGAAAAGCTCAGCGTTGATTTAATATTCTCTGAGCCACCTCTTCTAGGATTCCTAGATGAATGTGAAAGGGCATGAGTATGCATTGCATTTTAAATTGGAGTTATGTGATGCGGGCTTTGGACATTTACAACAAAAGCAAGAAACATTAAGCCTCCTTGAAGCACAAGGTATCCCCAGAGGAAGCTGAGGCTGAATGATACAGTTAGAAGTTAATGTGGCAAGCTGAGATGGTTGTTCAGGAGCATTTTGTGATGTCATCGCTCACCTGCCATGCATGTCGTTTTTGTGGATAGTTTTTGTCTTTTGTCGTGAGACATCATTGCTACGTTTGAAAAGGGATTTCCAATTCCTGAAGTCTCTGCTATAGCTTTTGCACACGTTCCATAATTGCTTCTTATGCTATTCAAAAGTGAGAGGTGTAATTATAAAGAAATGGCTTTAAAAAATAACAAAAACATAAGACTCCATAGGACTATAAGATATAAGATTATAAAAAAAACAGAAAACATGTTTTTTTTTAAGCATTTCTTCTGCAGGGACTCATTTGGGAGCATTGGGTATAAAGTGTGAGCTTTATTCATAGCTTAACCCATAGACTTAGCATTGTTTTTATTCCTTAAATAAACAAGCCAGAATTATTGCTGTTGTTAAAAAAATAAACTAATAAAAAACTAAATAATCTGTTTAGTCTGTTTTTATCATTATTCCATCTCTTTAAAAAATATATCCCTCACAAGGACATTACACAAGTTACACAAATTTTATCTGCTGGAAATTGAAAAACCATCTTGGCGATTCGTGTTAAATCTCATTAAAAGTTGGCGGGGAAGATGCCTTGCTTTTGACAGGTGACAGATGTGAGCAATAGCACTGAGCTGCACACGGCTTACCTCAACAGCAGCCTTGGCTCGCTCAAACTCCTCCTCCAGAGACTGATGTCTTGACAGGAGGGCGCTCCCCCAGCGCTGCTCCTTCGTTAGACGAGCCTGTCACACACACACGCATACACACATTTCATGATATAAACATTTATGCCAAGAAAAGGTCTATTACATGTACACCTTTACATTCACGTAGCACATCACAGCACACACGCGCAGCCAGCGGAAGAGGCGGGTTGGGAGAGTGTGCAGGGTCAGCCGTTGCTGCTTTCTCAGGGCCGAGTAAATATTCCTGCCTCAACAAAGCCTCTGACATGCTCAGGAAGGATAGCAGAATCACTAATGTCAGCAACCACCACCAGCGTACATCCCCACCACCCGATCCACATCTGAAAAAACTGGCTTCTCTCAATTTCATCCTCCACCCAAGCCTGGCCCAATTTCTGTGCACCTGCACATGCAATAGTAATAATAATAATAATAAAAAAAAACAACACAAGCTGATATATTTTCTGTAACAAACTTAGATGCAATGCTTTGTCCTGCTTTGAAAAAAATAATCATCCAGTTAAGTCCATGCATGTAGTTTGGCATTGTCAGACTGCAGTGTAATTTCCATTATTTTTATTACAAATCTGCTCTAGTAAATGGTTTTTATATAACCCTTCATGTTCTGGTATGATATGACACAAGATTTTCTGTAAATAGCAAATGTATCCCAGGGCAAGTAAATCTATTACAAAGACCAACATTGCTCTATCTTCTGCTTTTATTGCTTGGGACGTAGGCGAGTTATTATCTGTAGCAATTCCCATCTCTAATGATGGGAATTGAAGTTTAATTTAGGTTGGTGCAACTGAAAGAATTAGGAATACTACTACTACTAATAATAAAAAAAGCCAATGCATATTTGAAAGAAAAAAAAAATATCTCCAGATTTAGAGTTTCTGGTGCCCTTTGGGATGGCAAAATGTCATTTTAATACACTGCAGTTGGTGTTTTAAAGGAAAAATCCACCCAAAACGGACACAAAGCAGGGAATTTAATTTTCTACATTTATACAGCTTAATTATCTGTGGACAATATTCAATTAGAAACCAAACAACACTTTTCATTCACCTGAGATCAGGACTATTTAGTTATGCTTTAAGATAGTTGAGAAATGAAAAATTACTTAACTGAAAAGATATCAGGTTTCTATATGATCACACCTCATGTGATCATTGTGTTTTCCTCGCCTTTCTTTAGCAAAATAAGTAATGTCACACAAATTGCAAGGTGGAGTAAGAAGACTCTGGCTGTCCTCTTAATTACTGTTGCTAAGTTATGTTTATTTTCCATCATGGTGCAAACAAAGTTCAATTTCAAATCTAAATGCAAAGTCATTATAAAGAGGGCATCATAAAAAGAGATTCTTGACTGAATGTTACCTTCTGGCATTATTGTTCCTACAATTGAATCATGGGTTTTAATATGGATGCTGTAAAGCAAATTTCATTATACAACTAGATTATGATTTACCATTAGGGTGAATGCTGACTGTCTTTCTTGCTTTTATTTTCAGTAAAAGAAAGTGAACCCTCTTTCAATTCTAGGATATTAGTGTGGAAATTATCTAGGCTGTATCATTGTATCAGTCTATGCAGTGATTTAAACCTCATGCATTTAAAATCAAGTAAGATTTTGCTATGTTATTATTGATCTAAAAAATGTGAATAAAAAAATCTCCATGCCATGTACCTAAAATACATAAAGCTCTATAATTTAAAGAGGATGCAAGAGTGCTTTTTAATTTCTTATCATGACTTAGGGTGGATTTTTCCTTAAGCTCAAATAATTGAGCCACACAATTGTTGTTAGTTGAGCAATAAATCATGCAAGACATGTTTCCTCTTTGCATGCATGCTTTTCCATGTATTTTTATGTATGTGAAGAGGGTGTGGTGGTTTAAGGGTCACTAAGTAGACTGGAAAGTAAAATTAATCTCTACAGTATCTGAGTCACAGAAGCTTGTAAATCCAAAGTGAAACACATTTCTGTGTTTGTTTGTCAATAATCTCCTTCCATGTGGAGCTCCTATCTTTACTCCAAAATCTATTATTCATGAGAGAGCTGAACAGGTGATATATGCTTGCTTAGTAGGACCAACACTAATGGGCTCAGAGTAAAGCATCTAAATAATTCATAGACTATTAATCTAATAATGGCATCTGGAAACAAGACTCCTTACGTTAACCTACAGAGCGGCGTCAACAAAAACGAGAAGCGCGTGACATTTGGACATAAAGGCACCACAAAAGGAAACGGTAACAGTGCATGTTGATTCCTTCGAATAACTAAGACTCTGGTCCTTATTAAGATGGTGTCATGCTGTTGAAGTGGTGCAAATGTAAAAGTCTTTTGTTGCTGAAAGGATACATAGGGAGGCTTACATGTCTTCCACTAATATACTGCCTGTTGAGCTGAAATGGAAGAATTGTAGGTGTTAGGACAAAATGATGGGTAAACAATGACAGAACAGAGTGACTTATCAGACACAAGCCTGGATATACATCACCATTGTGCAGTTGTTAAACAAGTTAAACTCATTTAAAATGCCTAAATGATGATTGGATATGTTAAACTGTTCATATCAATGAACAGGGTTTAATTTGCTCACACAGAGCTCACGGTAGTGACATTATCTCTCAGCTTTTCTGCTGTAATACTGAATACTTACTTGTGATGCCAAGGCTGATTCTGGCTCTGCTTTGGTGTTTGCTTCCAACAAGTTCTTATTTGATGAGTCAGATTGGATTTTGCAGTCTATAGACCTACAGGAGAAAAACATCAACATGAGGTGCAATACAGCACGTTGCAAGTTATTTTATCTCGGTATTTTTATTTGACACATATTTTGGTGCTTCTAATCATTAGAAGCACCAAAAACCCTTAGAAGGATGCAATTAACTCTTCAAGACCGAACGGAGCAGCGACGATCGAGCCATATTGTCGATAATACAGTAATTCTGCCACATTTTGCACTATCTGAAAAGTTCCAATGGTTTCTGAAAGGGGAGATGTTGTGCTTTCCAGCAAATATCAGGTTATTACGATAATTTCACCCCTGCAGTAGCAGGGAGTGAAATTAATCTGAAGGGTGCCCTTTTAATAGACAGTAAATTATGAAAATATCTTGCTATATATTGAAAGTTCCAGTTGTTATGGATAAATAAATATATTTACTCACAGGACATTTAAAGAACTGCATACAATTAAAATAGTGGAGATTTGAAATGTATGTCTTAAAGGGTTAATGTCAATGTTTAAAGCTAAAAACAAATTATTTGTTCAAAGTTCAAATATGTTCAGATTTTAGATGGTTAAATTTTCAAGTAAAGTTACCACGTTTTTTTATTATGTAAAAAATTCACCACAGTATCATAAAACTGTTACTGCTGAAATATATTAATATTGCAAGAAAATAATCTACTAGATTTTTTATTGTTTTACTGTAGTAGGGATAAATTACATACATTTCATTAAGAAAGCATATCAACAGAGTTTTTATTTATAAAATTGCCCTGTAATTTTGAACCAAAATATAAACATATTTCCATCCATCCTTACAGTCCTAACAATGCTCAACTGTTGCAAAATCTAGAAAAACATTAAAGTGGATAATTGTTGTTATATATACATAGAAAATTATAGTAATCTTATAAACAATGTTTGCAACGCAATAGAGGAAGCCAAATTTTTGTGAACATGAGCAAAAACATTTGGTAGCTGTTAGGATAGTCAGTTTGATTTGATGTTATTATGTGGAGAGCAGAATGGTTTTATGGCTCTGATGCTTTTGTTTCAAAAAATTCACAACATAAATTTTCTTTGCTTGTAAAAGACATACTGCCTTTACAAACTAGTCTTAGTGTGATTGGTATTTTATCTGCATTGTGCAGATGTTGTTGTGTTGCTTCATGAGCAGAAACTGAGGGTTTATTTTATTGTGACCAGACTGTTTTAGTACAAAAGCCACATCTGTTGCTACTTTAAGCATTCTCAGTATGCAGACATTACTGATTACATTTCAGCTGACAAGGGAACAGCTTTTTCGTATGGATCATATCATAACAAATCATATAGCAACATCATATCATGCATGATGCGAAGTACAGATTAGTAAAGAACATATTAGGATATTTTTTGTTATATCTTTAATTTGTAGTCAGAACAAAAACAACCCACCACAAGAACTCATTGGATGAGTTTTTTGAAGAGCGCCGTCTCTCCAGCTTCCATTTTCTGTTGCCATTCTTCCCAGCGTTGGGATTAAGTTCTTCCCATTTATCCAACGATCCAATGGTAACTAGGAAACATAATTGAAATACAAAAACATGATGATTGCCACACAACAGTCTTGAATCAGCCTGGATTGAAAAACTGAATCCAAACACAATCATGTTTTGATCATAGTAAAAAGCATGAAACTTTCCAGTAAAACATGACCTACAAAGTAACCAATTAAGTCTGACAGGTCTTAATTGCCACTGATATTTCACAAATAAAATAAGAGCTGACATTTTTCTCAAAAAGCTTCAGGACCTAAATCAGTGTCACTCTCTTTGACTTCCAGTGCGTTGTTACTTATCCCTTTCACCTTTTCAGACGCCAAATGCAAAAGTAATTGGCCCTATCCTGGAAATGCCTTTCAAAATGATAGCTGTCATTACCCTAAATTGGTTCTCCCCCTCTGTGGCCTGTGGATGTTTGAGGTGGCAGTATAATGGAAATTATCAATGTGGAGGGAAAGTGGCAGAACTGCAGAAAGAGGCTTGTGACGTTTTTGTGCCTTTAGAGCACAGAGGTGACATGAGCCAGAGTATTTTCTTTAATATTTTCCCCTTCATTGAATATATTGGCTTAAGAAAATTAAAACCATAGACAGATTTCAATTTATTTTGTGAGTCAGGCAATAGTTGTTTCCAAGTATTAAAATTCTAAATAATTGCTGTTTTATTGAGGGACTAGTAAATTCTTTAAATTTTGATAAACAGCAAACGCTTCACTGTCTCTACCTGAGTCAAGCGATGCCCTCTCAGGGTTTCGCATGCTTGGTCCTGTCTGTTCAGCTTCCACCTGGATCAGCTCTGTCTCATCTGTCTTTTTCTTGTGTGAGCTGTTCTTTTGGCCGTCACCTCGGGACACCAGAGCACTTTTCTTGTCCTTGCTGTTCCTCCTTTCTCCCGGTTCACTGAGATCTAAAAGGTCCAGTGTTGAAGAAAGAACTGTAAGAGCAAAAAAAAAAAAAAAAAAAAAAAAAAAAGAGAAGTTAGGCTGCTAACAAAGACAAACTGCATGGCGAGTGCAAACGGTCAGTGAAGACTTTTTAAAACAAAAAGCTATCAGCTTTGTTTTTCAGTAAATAAACTATACGTTGGGGCATAAACTGTTCACTTGGTTGTATAAGAAACAAAGATGAGAGGGGAAGGAAAAAGGCCTTTCAGTGAGGATATTTAATTCTTATTCACTGGTTTTATTGTGATTACAGTCAGATTTATTGTAAATTCAGCTTCTGCTTTTGAAGCTGCAGTAGGCAACTTTTAAAAATAGATTTTTTCCATATTTGATTAAACTGTAACTATGTCCTGACAGTGTAACATGAGACTGATAATCTGTGGAAAAACTTGAACTCCGTTGCCTTCTTACTGTGGTTCTACTGCCATCTGCAGAAATGGACCACACCCTGTCAGAAACAACCAGTCAGAGCCAGGTGGAAGATCTTAGCGCTGTCAGTCATGCTCATGTACACACCACTCACACGTCTGTCTGCTTGCTTTCTCGGCTATTCATTTTAAAAATGTAATTTACTATCCCTTTACTGAGGACATCATTCCTGCTCACTGACAACTCTAATTTAAATTAATCGGAAGCCTGCTGCTTCCAGATGAATGCTTCTGCTAATTTAAATTTTGCCAAATTCTCCATGAAATACATTTGTCTAATTTGTTTCTCTAAAGTAAATCATTTCATATAATTTTACCTGTTTTTTGGCGTTGGATAAAAATAAAAGCAGCTTTTATAGAAAGCATGCAAAAAAAAAAGAAAAAAAAAGACAAAAAATAAACTAAGAATATGTCAACTAAATCTGGATTTTTGTACTTGGTAAAAACTGAAGTATTTCACTTTTATCTCCAAAGATTGTGACTGTGTATTTTGTAGAGCGTGAAGGCATAGCGCAGGCACATGTCTGAATAATTGGCATGTTTCTGTTTTATGACAACCAACCAGAGAGCATTTGCTGACTGAAATCTGTGTGTAATTAGAGACTGAGACTGTGCTTGCCTTTCATGCCTTGTGCCTTTTAGATGACGAGGATAATTACAAATCAAAGGAGACAGACTCAGGAGGGTAGTTGTCTGAACTGTTTTCAGTGTTTTAAAACGGGTGCAAGCTGCTCATGAAAACACTGTAATGTCAAAAAGGTTTCTCCATTTCTTGGTGAGACTGGATAGTTGCTGTGTTTGCCAACCAATTTGCTGTTTGGTGGTTTAAATGTCCACAAATTAGCTGACTCAAAGTATATAAGGTTGCTTTAACATTTCAGTGTCTATAGATTAAATTAATTACTTCAATACTGTCTATAAAGCATGCCTTTGTCAAGTCTGATATGCCAGAAATGCCTGTGATAGTGACATAATTGGTACAGTGCCAGCTATACCTGCATCCATTTAAAGAGACACTGCTATGGGACCAGGAAGTGTGCCAAGCTTAATCATCAGCCATGTGCCCTGCATACGTCTTTGCAAATATAGCAAATCACAATTGACATCACAGGGTGTGTAATATCACAACTGCAAAGAACTACTGTTCTTACTTCAAGACATTTAGTTTGGTCTGTATAAAAGTCAGATTGTCTTGCTATTGCTTTAATCCTTCATGTAGCTACGATGACTAAAAGATATATGTCTCCACCACAGAGGCTTTGGCAGAAGGCTCTTTATTATTTTGAGAATAAACTTTCTGAGTTTATTCATGATTTGCTTTAAAGTCTGTCACACTCACCACTAGGCAAACAACATGCAAATGTGTCACATGGTGTTCAGTGGTTGTATTAAGTCTAGTTGGTTCTATTACTGGGTAGAAAATATTTCTAGGAAACACCTTTAATTTCATTTTTATTACACACAATCCACCAAACCAATCTGTTTGTAAAAAGGTGAATGAGGGATCTTATCTAAAGTATCATCAAGGTAGGTAAATTAAATCTACTTACCAAATGGAGTATAATAGCTAGCATAGCTAGCATTATACATTATGTGTATAAGGCTTTTCAGAAACAATGCTGTCTGTACGCCTGCTGTATATCTACTATGGTGTTACAATAAAACTATGCCCTTTATAATACACACTCTTTCACTATTCACCTTATGTGGGTCAGTAGACCAATTCTGTTAAACTGATGAAAATTGTGTCTTGGTACAATGGCAGTATTTTTCTCATCTCATTTTGTTTAAACTACAGCTACACAGAGAACCAAGAGAACAAAGACTGATGTCTAAAGAGGATAGAAGTACTTCTGTTTGTGATTATCTTCATTAATCTTGGCCAACTATCATTTAGCTTTGGAAAAGTCCATGAAAAAAACCTTCATCATGAGAATCAAAAATCTAATCTGTATTGTTTTGTATCGTCTCAGACAAGCTCACATTTTAAGCTTTTCATGTTTCCTAAAAAGAATGGATTATCTCAATTATTTTGTTTGAATTTGATTCTTGTGTTTAGTTGATGCCAGTGACAGCAGGAGCACCATGAGGCTGTGAGACAGAAGGCTGAGGGGTTCCCAAAACAATCTGCTATTTTTTTTCTCAGCTGAATCAACATTAGTCAGTGGCCAGTTTAGAAATGACACATGTCAGCTGTGCAAACTGGTTCTGCAAATTATGACTTTGCAGATGGTAGGACTTTTTGATCAGTTGCCATCTATACCAGGATGGTAGTGGCCTGAATGTTTTTGCCCTTTTACAGATCTCCACAGTTTTATCTGTCGCTTAAATGCTATAAATATTACACTAGTCAAGTTTACTGAAAGAAAAGCAAAAAACACAGTAAAGAATATGATTATGTCACTTTTTAAATAATATTTCCAACAATTTCTCTAGAAGTCATCTCTAGTTGGGACAAACACTAGACACCTCTGTTCAGCATCTGATGTTTATTACTTTTTAAATTTTTCTTTCAAGTTAACACAGAAAATCAGAGTAACATGGGAACTCACAGAAACTAATTTGTTTAAAAATATGAGCCAGAAAAACAGTTGGCGCTAGCATTGCCTTGCCATTGATAATCCTGTTTGAATGGTGCACATATGCCCTGACTTAAAAAGGCACAATCCATTACTGGCTGCAAAACAAACTAATTTGGTGACCGAAAAGCCTTGTTCTTTTGTCAGATGCAAACCTCATGTGAAAACATGTATTGAATAAGTTGTAACAATGAACATGTGGGTCTTCAAATAACCGACATTTGATACATCCAAAGAGAAGACAAGCAAATCTCAGATGGCTGATAAAAACATATCAGTTGGAAGCAGCTGCGAGCTTATCGTTGAAGTCCCTCATGTGTTTTGTGTTATCAGTAATTGAACAGAGTGAAAGGAAAAGAACCGCACCGGCTGTGTTGGAAGTCACTGGGCGGGAAACCCCATCACATTTGGTCTCGCAGAGGAAATCGTCGATGGAAGGGCTTAATAGCGGCCGACTCTCTTGTTGCTCGCTCACCAGCTGTAAGGACAAATGGATGAGACAGTTCAGGCTTTCACATGGCATATTTTTGCTAAACTCTCATTATGTCCTTGCAGCTTGCTAACATGAAGTGAAGATCTGATCTTTGGCCATGATTCACATGACAGTAATTTCCCTGTGTCACGAAAGAAATTGTCATCTTGTGGGGAAGATATAGCTGCTTTTTAAATGTTTTGCTTTACTTTTTTATGCAAAGCAAAATCACTGAAAAACATGTTTGTTTCAGAAGTATCAGAAGCTTGTCGTTTTAAATAATCTACTTTAATCCATCCATGAATACTGATCTTGATTATACTCAGCAGATGGCTATTAGAAATATGGATTACATACAATAATTCTGAAGGATTTCAAACCCCTGATGTTTTCTCATGTTACAACCAAAGACTTTACTGAGATCAGTTGGAATTTTATGTAATGATGCACATGTATTGTATTGTTGCACATAACTATGAAGGGGAAGAACTATATTAGGCTGCTTTCAAGCATTTTAGCAAATGAAAATCAGAAAACTGTGGCATAATTTTGTATTAAGCCCTATTTAAGCCATTAAGCCCAGTGCAACTAACAATTAAAAAAGAAAATTGTACTAATATAGGCCGCACTTGAGCTGCAGATGTCCACATTGTAACATGAGATATTTACAAAGATAGATTTTGTTTTTAATTTTGATAAAATATGTACCATAAATAATTTTTCCAAACACTGCATGTAGCACGGATGTTTAATAAAAAAAAATACCAGGAAACGTTATTGATTGCAATCTACTGCGCACTAAAACCACAAAACCACTGAAGTCATATTCAATGTCACATTTTTCACACGTTTCTCGGAGGACTTGAAAGGGTTTGCAGCAGAGCAGGCATAATGTAAATCAGGGTGGTCAGGAATGACTCTGCTCACTGGCGAAGTAAACAGCAGAGAAGCCTGAAGTGTAAATCTGAAGTCACAAATTTACACTTAAGGACATTTTAGAGAGACCAATTAATGTGACAGTCAATATTTTTGGACCGTGGGAGGAAGCTGGAGTACCTGGAGACAATCACACATGCACAAACTCCATGCAGAAAGAACCCACAATCTGCTGCAAGGCAACAGCTACCAACTGCACCACTGGGCCGCCCTGTCACTTTCGACTCAAGGCAAAAGCACTCTTGAGCTTGTGCTATCCTCTTAATCATGCAATAGTCCAGCCTTTCAAAACACGTTGGTAAAAACCCATATATTAGGTGCATCGTAGTGTTCAAAGTATGTGAAAAGTAAGTTTACAACTTACAGTCCGGAAATTATGGTATTTATGTCACCCGAAAATGAACAACCAAAAATGAGAGACAACCTGACTACTAAACTTTACTTACAGCTCGCAGGTGAGATGCCCTGATAAGAATCACAGAATGAAAAGACACTTAATGAATACATCCCTGAAATACTTACTTAACTTAAGTGAGCTCACCTTCCAAACATAAATCTGCTAACGACTCTCTGTCACTGTGGGTTTGTCAGTGCAGCAGCAGGATGGTTTGCCTTCCTGTCAGTATCTCTATTCTGAAGGCTCAACATATTCCAGGTGCAAGTGTAACCAATTTACCCACCAATGCTACAAAGTTTGGAGGTGAAAATTAGACGGATAAGCAGTTGCCAGCCTGTCCAGATTGACAAAAAAATCTGAATTGAGAGAGCATGATACTTTCTGTAGCTGCTCTTTTGGCTGTTTTAAGTTGAATTTGAATAAATGTGCATGAGGTTTAATTATGAAGGATGAAGGGGTCTGCAACCTGACATATGGTTCATAAAAATTGCTCAGTGTGGGAATTACAGGTCCACTGTACAGTATGTTCCTTGAGTAGCTCTGAAAATTAACATCTGGAGTATATGTTCTAGTGTGAGCAATACAGAATAAAGAATCAATTTTAATATCCACAACTTGTAGCTTGGGGATTTCAAATGATTTTCTCTTCTTCTTTTTTAATTGCAGTGAAGTTAACAGACTCTTTTCATGTTTTTGTGAGCTAAAACAAAGAAGGGAATACAGTTTGGACAACATTACATGTACTTGCTGATCAAGAACAGTAATGATTTGAAAAAATAAAAAAATAAATAAAAAAATATAGAAAAAGCTTTTTTATACTTTGAACATGTACTATAAAATTGACTTTTTGCTAATGTCTCGATTTAAGTTTGCTTTTAAATTTTAAAAGTTTATGTGAAATTTTTTATTTCGCATTTGTTTTTACTCAGCTTACTGTTATTTTTACTTCAGCGTCTAATACTCTATTCCTTCTAGACAAAATCATATCAATCATTAATGTAATCATCAAAAATCATCATGCGTCTCATTTGTTATTCTCCTTTTTATAGTGATGATCTAAAAATTATTTAGAAAATCAACCTTTTACTAACATGTCAATTATAAATGATCTTCACAGAGACATGAATAATTAAAAGTCTACCAGGTCATCTTCTAACTCCAACCTTTATGCATTGTCATCCTTATATGAACATAAAAGCTGCTACTGCAAGGAAAATGCACAAGTCCATATCTCTGAACAACTTTTACAACCTGGGATTTGGACAGATCTACTTCATCTTGGCAGAGCGCCTCCCTTTCACTGCTTTCATATTCTTATTTATTTGAACATCTGTTCTAAAATGGGATTTTGGGAGATCTCACATCATCTTGACATCATGCATATTGAAACAAAAAGTTTTTCTTTTGTCACTTCAATATAAAATTGATACTCTGCCAAAATACAAGCTGAATGATTGGAGTTGCTCTAAAAAAAAAAAAAAAAAAAGGAAATGCAAGTAACACAAATTTTAGATTTGCAACTCACAGCAATCCTTTGAAAAAAAAAAAAGTAGAAGAATACAAACCCAGACAAGGGTCATCGCTTTGTTGTGTGAGAGTCTGTGAAAATGCTGAGCCAGCACAAGTAATTAGGGCGACTGAGGGTTTCTGCTGGTGTCAGAAGAAAGATGTAGCTCACAGGAAGCCTTGCATTGAGAAGGGAAGTTATTTTGCCCAAGGCTGCTGTATTTTCGCTGAGTCCTTATAAATAGAGACAAATTATAAGTAAAATGTAATAGTGCCAGATTTTTTAGAGGGGTTATTTATTTAGTTGTTCATATAATGTCTTCTCTGCTAAGTTTGATTTGATTTTATAACACAAATTTTATGAATATATATTCAGTCTTGACAGTGAAAACTGCTAAAGTCTGCATGTGAAAAAAATGCTAATACATACAGAGGTCAGTAAGATGGATGAGAAAATCATCTCAACCTTGATTTATATTATATCTGATTGGACTTTATCTTCAGTATTTCTGTTGTAAACTGCGACCGGATAAGCAATGTATAGATGTGAAACTACATGAGATTGGTTAATTGACAGAACAGTTCATAAATTAAGACCTTTTCTGTTTTTTATTTATTTAAACAATTTAAACATCCTGATTGTTTATATTTTCAAAAAAACAAAAAACAAAAAAATTAACTATTTTGGAAACATAAATAAAATATTCTTTTACTTGTTTGGGGGCACAGCTTTCATAATTAAAGTACTGTACTGTATGTTCCACACTGTTTTTCTATATCCAAAAAACCCTTCTGTTGTTCTTGTTTCCAGCACATTATTTAAAGCTGTTTACAAGCTGCCTCTCGGCTGACTCATCTATTACATGTCAGCAGTGAACACTTGGAAAACTCAGAGGAGACCTGATGACTGGAGGCAGACAAGCTCTTAATAATGTAAATGATATTCAGGAATCCACATGCAGAGACCAACTGACTAGACGATAACCAGAAAATCAACTGTCTGTGAATAACAATTTATCTCTGTGGCTGACATCTGTAAATTACTGTTTGTATTAGATCTATTTTAAATAGTGCAATAAATTATGCAATATTTCATGGGGTTTCACTTGAGTTGCGGTTTCTGACATGGGTTACATGGGTAACCGCACGGGGCGACATCTTGTGGGGGCGGCATGGCTGCTCCCTCCAGTCGCCAAAGTCATCTTTGAATATTTTCTAAGGTTTTACTTTTAGAGCAAATTTATGAAAAGTGTTCGTGAAAAGTAAGTACCAGCAGCCAATCTGTTGTTTAATTGATTCATAGGAGAAAAATACAGACAAAGACAAGACAATATTTCCTAAATTATTTGAAATGAAATAGTATTTTACTTGGAGTTAAATGGGTAAATATATTAAATATTGTCAACAGCTGCTGGTAGAAATCAATGCTGAGGCTAAAAGCAGCCTAATAAAGCTGGTTGCATGCTTATGGACTCTGATAGCATAATTTTACTGCAGTTGTTTGCTTCATAAACTCCCAGTATTTGTGTTTTAATAAGGCTCAAGTTCTACTACCAGTTTAGAAAAGCCTGCCAGCTGCTTCCAGATGAGGGACAATGTAACTCTGTGACATTTAAAAGCTGGTGGACATGTTTGCATATTTAACTTAATAAAAGTTGCACGTTCCTCTATCCAATTATTTTTCCTGTTTCTGTGCGCTCACCACAGTACTGTGACTAACCTGACCTCTGCATAAATACAGACTGTATAGAACCATAGTGCTGGTTCATTCAACACTGTTGACCATGGTAAATTATTAAAGCAACTGCAGAACTGGGTTGAACCCTCTGATATGGTACTTGACTGGTTCAAGTTTTACTTAAAGAACATTTACTTTTTTGTGTCCATAGGTAACTTTTCATTGGATGCCTCAAGGATCCATCTTGGACCAGTCTTATTTAATTATCTACATGCCCCTACAAGCTCAGATTACATCAAATAATAAAAGTTACCATGACTTGTCTTTTGATGATAAACCCACATGAACCTATGCACAGAGGAAACTAATACATGAATGTGCTACAACTTTATTCAGTTAAATAAAAACAATACTGAAGTAATAATTTTGAACCAAAAGAGGAACAATACAGAGTTGGCTGACAACCTTTCAAAATAAGAGCAAATCAGAAACTTTTCTACTAACTGTATTGAATGTGACTGAAAAATATACATATTTATAATCAAAACAAATGTGTAGAAAACTTTTGACAAAAATTGTGACATTTTGCTTGGATGAAACCTTTGAGCAAAGAAGGCGTAATTTGTCATATTTGAGAATATGCTGGTCAGTGGAATTCGTCAAATAATTTTCATATTTTCCACATCAGATGCAATTTACAAAACATGTTTCTTTGTGGATTAATGCTTGTCCAGTGCACCCTTTCTTATTACCTTTTCTGAGAAATTACAAGAGAAACCCAGCTATCGACTGTCGGGTACAGTCGATAGTGGAACATAATTGTTTGTTTCATATTGAGTCTATAATGTATTATTATCGCAGCTTTAAGTAAGGACTGTAATCATGCTGTTTCCTCAAAACATGTACAATTTTCATTAAAACTGAAATAGTGACATCTCATTTTCTTTCTCCAGTCATCCAGAAAACGGGGATAGAAGATAGGCTGATGATTCAAGCACAACGAAGGTACCAAGCAAAGACTAATTATAGGTCGAGTTTAAACCCAGGAGAGGAGCTTATTGAACCATTTGCCCATTACTCTGAGCAGCAGGAACGTTGCTGTTATATCCTGTTGACATTTTCCATATTCTCTTCCTATGCTACTATGTTTCCTCCTTTCCTATTCAACACACTCTGGCGTTTTGTTTACAAGTGCTTGAAGAGGTAATCTTAAAAAAAAATTATGTAATGGAAAACCTTGGCTAATTGCGCCACTTGGGCTTTACTTCAAGAGATCTCTGATATTGCTGTCAAGGGAGCAACTAGACTTGTCAGAACCTGAGGTGAGGACATGCGGGAGGTGGAGAAGATGGAAAATACTATGTTAACTGGAAGATGTGTAACAGAAATATAAGAAAAATATATATATGGACTTTCAAAGCCAGTGTTTTGTGGTTCATAAAATTGACAGAGGGAGAATACAAATTACTTACTACTAATTCTAGCTCTCCAGCATGAGTACTTTAGTTTCCTGTAAAAACATTTATTATATGTTTTTAGATCACTACAAAATGTCTGTATCAGAACTTTACTCATTACCATATTTTAGCTGCTTCAGTGGGTGGTAATTTAGTCGCCTGAATGCTGGAGGTTTGTTTCATATCTTGTGACTCATTCTAATGGGCCAGAGCTGCTCTTACATTGAACTATAAACCTCCATGTTGAGAATGACTGGATTTCAGAATGGCTTGATAAGTTTTAGCAAACTCTGCTGGCTCTGTGTTTTCTAAACCCACACAATTTCTGCTAACGCTAAAAATGAGTAGGTGGGAATAAATGAACATTTTAAGAGAATTTCAAAACTACTTATAATATTTTTCTTTTAGGAAAAAGTAAAGATATCTTTCCTCTTAGATTTTTTTAAGCATATTCCTACATTGAACAGACATTTTTTAATACAATTTATTTGCAATAAATGTGATGTGAGTTGGTGTGCTTACAATGAAACAGTTTATTGTCACATGAAGCTAACTGTATATCTATATAAGCATTTTCTCTTTCAAATTTGTGTCTGTGTCTAGAAATATTGAGATGTCATGTCATCAAAATACAATTCTTTAGAAGGGCCTTTTCTGTATTCCCTTACTCAGCTCATGCATTAAATATTAACCAGCTGCTCTTTGCAAAACAGTGCTGACTTGCACCAGCTGCTCTCTTCTGCACATTGTTTGTGTAAAGTTTGTATTAGAAAATTAAGAATCTGTTTAAAAAAAACATTGTAGAATTTATTAAGCATACTGCTATCCATCATAAATCCTTGATGATCTCCATATATTCTTGTTGGCTGCTTTCGACCTTGGGGACTTTCTATGAATAAACAGATGTTTGCTGATGCTTGATCATTAAAAAGCCCTATGAGAACCAAATCTTTAAGTGCACTCTGGAGTGGATGGGGAACCACTGGAGATGAATGACTGGCAGTGTCATGTGAGAAAACGTCTGTGATTGGGTCAAAAGTCTGCAGGGTTTTGCACAACCTGCTAATAGTCCAGTGATGTTTTGCTTAGGCAGGTGAATAATGAGTGCACTTGTTAAATGCCACTTTATAGTAATTAAGAAGTAAGTTATATTAGACGTAGGTGGAAAATACTGTGTAATGTAGACTGTGTAATCTGTTGCATAAGGATGTAATTGGAAGGTTTTTGCATAATAGTTTGAATCATTGCCAAGTTGGCTTATGTTATCTACTTTAATGAACTGTTTAGCTTGTGATTCATAACTCCTATTATGTGACTATGAAGCACATTAGTTGACACTAATATCCTGAACTGGGTCAGTCAGCTTCGATTTAGCTTTAAAAGTTAATCAAATCAGATGTATGAATATGATAATAAGCAGCAAAACTATTCAAAATACATCTACTATTCTACTAACTTATTTGTAATACATACAGTATGATCGGGAAAGTCCTGGTAAATTATTCCATGTGTAGATATTTAGTTAGTTGAATTAGACTAATAATTACAAACTTGTTGAGAACAAGCCTACCTTTACACTGACATAAAACCATGCCATGAGATATAAAAATCAGACAAAGCATCGATGTTCTCGTCAGGGTCATGGAGCGATCTTCTGGAATACAGTAACAAACTGAAGAGTTTCTCATTACCTGTGATAGAGCCTGAAAGCTTCCTGACTGTTTTGAATGCTCAAAACTTTTGATTTAAAGCTGGGCTGGCCCCACTGTCCTTAAGAAAAGGCTTCAACAATCACAAAACCTCAACATATCAAATCATGAATGGCTGCACAGGCATAAAATATGCACAGTTTCAAACTGCGTGTGTAGGTTGCTGAGAGTAAAGTGGGTCTTTCAGCAGCCCAAAAAGTAGTTGTTACAATGTTAAGGATGAGACCTGGCTTTGTCTGGCTTTGCCTGAAGAACAGGATGAGAACAAAGTACTAGCCACAGGATGTGGAGTCTGTAATGTAATATTTAAGAGACAACCCATAAAAGCAGCTTCTCATCCTTGAGCCTTGATATAATCAACTCATAGAGATCTTAAAAACATAAAACTGCTTTTTAATGTTTTGTGCAGGATCTCTTTTGACTGGACTCATTGAAATTTGCTTACAGAGTTTGAAATTATTGAAGAAAATAGCTCGCTCTGTAGTGGACAGAGCTCTATAGATTATGCTCTTCATTGGCATCTTCTAAGGCTGGTGGTAAATTGTTTTTAAAAAAGACAGTTTTCTGTTTCATAGTACAGATGAAACTGATGGTAGACTTACAATGAACATTGCTTTATCGTCTT
This sequence comes from Alfaro cultratus, assembly GCA_903066825.1. Taxonomy (NCBI): domain Eukaryota; kingdom Metazoa; phylum Chordata; class Actinopteri; order Cyprinodontiformes; family Poeciliidae; genus Alfaro; species Alfaro cultratus. The sequence continues at coordinate 48,349 of CAEFZX010032282.1, forward strand.
CTCCTATTTTTGCATCTTGAAATAGCCATATCATTTTGTTTGAGAAAGTTTCACATCGACAAGAGGTATTTGTGGGATCAGGGTGCTTTTGGTAGTTTTTGTTGTCGTAATGATTTAAAAAAAAGGAAAAATACTTTTGATATTAATGGTCTCACTCAACTACAATAAATTAATGATTTTTTTATGAGCACAACTATGGATGCTGAAACAAATGTTGCTTTGTTCTGGATTCAAACTTTATAAAGTATGTTGAAATTTTAAATTATATGCAGATTATTAGCCTCCTTTTGCTGTATGTTTATGTTTTTTTAAACAGTGTCTGTATTTATTGTAAATAATCTTTTCTATGTTGTCGGATTTAGCTGTGATTAGCAACTCCTGGTTAAAAACCTAACAAAATTAGGCTTAACTTTTTGTCCTTTTAGCATTTATAATATGACAATTAGTGACTTTAACTATCAAGCTGAATGTGAGTGTTAAGTTATGAAACCACTTTTATTTATTGCCTTACTTAAACAATGACTGGTAAAATTGTTTCAGATGCTTTTAAGCTTATAAATAAATATAAATATAAGATTTGCCACAACTACCAAGACATAAATATTCATACATGCACAGCAGCACTCACACACTTTACAGAAACAAACAAGCACAGCACACAAGAATCTATTTTGGCATCTGGAAACTCCATCCTGCTAAACATTTATAAAAGCAAATATCTTGCAATATTTAGAACAAAGAGAACTCAGACTGAAGCACAATGCTATGCTATTATGCATAGCATTTAGAAAATGCTTTCACACACTTTGATTAGCTGCTTATGAGGTGTAAAAGTCATAAAGTTTTAACTGACCTCATCAGGAATGGGACAAGAAGTTTGGCCAGCACCTCCCATGAATCCTTTATGCTGCACTCAATATACCACAGAATACATTTTAAGAAGGGCACCATGATTTCTTAATGCCTAACTGGAAAAGATAAAATATCATATGGATTACTGCAACAAATTGACCCTACTTTTGCTGTCCATTAGATCATTTATTCACTGAATAAATGCAGAAATGTAAAGTGTTTTATACCCCATAGAGCAGCTGGAAAATATAATTATAGTCACTCTTTTGTTAGATACAATAGTCATAAGCCTCAAGTAATGAGTTAGCACACAGTGGAGGTCAGCTGTAGGACACTCTAAGCTTTGCCAATGTTTCAGTGTCACCAACACATGAAGACGTCCCACTTAAAGGCGGGGGGTTCTGGAATGGATCTGCCCACCTTGGTAGTCACTGTGAGGAGGGGCTTCCCTTCTGATGACGCCTTACTTGGTATCTCCTTCAGGACCATGGCAACAGTCTTATCTGCAGCCCTAGAGTCTTTCCCCTACAACAGTGAAATCAACAATGACTTTTGTCAGGACAGTTAGACAACTTTTTGCTCCCATCGAGGGAACGTCAAAAAACACTGTATGATATGTGTGAGGCTGTCTAACAACAAAAACATCAATATTTCCACATCACTATGGCAATGAGAAGCGTCACTGCACAATGTAGACGTTTGACTGCATATACAGATGAGTATGGTTGTCCAGAGCAATACTTTTCCCAATTTAAGATGGGAAAGTATTATACAGAGTCCAAAATACAGGTTGTAACATGAATAATTACAACTCTAAAATATGTATGACAGGATAATCACATTACTTGTCACAAATCTACAACAAAAACTGCATTGAGTGCAGAAAATGACCTGATTTATTTTATATAGAATAGAGCCAAAATCTATTTTTTTAGTTGTCGAATACTAACTTAAAGGTGCAATTTGGCCTTTGGCTGCTTGATTGTGACAGCACCGGAATAAATAGAGGGCAAAATAAGTAATGTACTAATGGATCCACTATATCTGTATGATGACACTAAACTTTTTAAATCAGATCATGCTACTGAGTATTTAAGTTGATGATACCAATGTTTGGATAAAATGTAATTGGACTTTTCTGCAAAAATGTTGGTGGCACCTCATGGCTATTAGTCCATAGCTAATAGCTAGTAGCCTGAATGTCTCACTTAAGCCCTTTTTGTCCTAAATTTAAAATGGATATAATGGATATTTTTGCTTATTTTAATTGAATGCAGTTCTTTAAAAATCCCATAGAACAACTGGATATCAATATCTAAATTTTGAAAGTTATTTTTGAAATTTGTCATCGTCTAAAATTACCGTAATAACCAGATATTTGCTGGAAAGCACAACATCTCCCCTTTGTTGTGCAAAGGGGAGATGTTTTTAATTTTTCAGGTAGCGCAAAGTGTGGCAGAATTATGGTACTGTAAATCTGGCTGGGTTGTTGCCGCTCTGTTTAGGACTTAGAGGTTTAAGTTTTGTTTGTTGTAAGTGGAAGTTTTACATACATGATGATACTACACTCATCTACAGCCACATAAGTCACATAGTAGTACACCGTTTTGTTAGTTCTTTCACCATTTCTTAACAAATCTGCCCCTACATTTCTATTTTTGTCCCCACCACAACCCATGTAAAGCATTACATATAAATGTATTTCTATAGGTAGTTACATGTTTGTTAAAAGGATAATATGCATAAGTAATCATAAAAAGACAAATATATTATTTTAATTGTTTGGTTCCACTGTTTCATCTGAAGTGTCTGAAAATAGTGGAGTCGCTAGTAGATAACTACAAGACCAACAGAAAGACAAAAAATGTTGTTGACCACTATTTAACTTTATGTTTTAACTCTGCAAAGCTCTCAGTTCAGAGCATGAAATACTCTGCCAGCAAATCTTATTAGGGGTCTTCACATTTAGGATTGTAAGAAAAATAAATTAGGTTCTTCGTCTACTGATTTCCTCAACTGATCAAGTGACAAAATGCATGAGCTGAGCCCAAAGGGAGACTTTCCTTAAAAGCCTAATACTCTTGATAAAGCACCTGCTCCCTCTCTCTGGCGTGAACTCACTCATAAAAATCAACAGCACAGCTCGTTGAGATGTAGCCAGAAGCGAAGCAGCAATTGAGCCACAAGAGATTCAGGCAACACAAACATTTGTTCCTGGAGGTTTAGTCTAAAATGCAAATTATGCAGTTTTTGATTTGTCAGATTTTTGTTTTGTGTCAAATGTTCAGGGCTTGCATAAACTGGGAAAAATTCCAACACAGACATACTTTGTTTACTCATATTCTTCCATGTTGCAGTGAGGAACAAATTTGCTTTAATTTTTTTTCTTCTAATCATTCCAAAGCAAATTGAGCAACAACCTTAAGACTTTGCATCTTTTAGGTTCTCTACTAAATCTGTTTTGTTAATTTTAGGACCTTTCATTTAGATCCTGCTTTTCTCACTTAGTTTTACCAAGAACATTAAGTATTTTAATAATAATTCAAAACATGTTATTCTTTTTACATTGTTAGTCTTGAGTGCATTCAAACTTAATTCAGTTCTTGTACATGAAATGACCTCTGAAACAGGGTATTTGTATACTCTGTGTAAATTTAAACATTTTTATGTTACATACATTTACATTATTTCTATTTGTGATGCATATATATGTATATAGTAATTTGTAAAAGCTCAGATGCATGGCTTTAAGATTTCTTATAGATTAATTCCCAACATTTGAGGTATTTGTGGGGACATCTAATGATATATTTTAAGGCAACACTACTGATCCACTGCTTCTCTCGTCTGAAAAGAAAAAGAAAAGAAAAGAAAATCAAAAGAAATCAGGAAAGACATAAGAAAATTAAATATAGATCTCCACAGCTAAGACTCATCCTTGGGTACAATATTTAAAACCCTGAAGGTTCCATGCTTATGTATTCACATAAATACTTAGTATAACCACTTTGTTCAGATAAAAACCCTGTCTACAGTGAAATGAGTCATAAAAAAAACCACAGAGAGGGAGATGCCATTACGGCATAAGCAGCAGAACAAAGACGTACTATAACTTGTAAATGCACAGAGGGATGACTATAGGGGAGACATATCCTGCAGTCTGATGAAATAAAAATGTTTAGCCATAATGACAATCATAACTTTAAGAGGAAATAAGGGGAAGTTTGCAAGCCTGAGGACAACATCTCAACTTTAAAGTACCAGGGTTTGTTTTCCTCACAGCCCAAAGCTGCAGGGTTGTTTTGCTGTAGAAGAGAGTGATCCCATTTACAAAATTAATCATACCATGGCAATATTGATGCCACATGATAGTCAGCCAAGAAGTTAAAGTTGGGCACAAATAGACCTTCCAAGGCGCAAAATAAGTTACTTGGTGGAAGTATAATAAAGATGGAGGTATTTTACAAAGTACTAAACAAGTTCCCCTGAAATTGTCAACACTATACTATATTCTTCCTAAGACATAAAAGAAGGTTAAATTTTTTAATGAAAACCCAGGTTTCAACCTAATCCTAATCCACCAGAGCAGAACATGTCCTTATTCAGTCCTACAAGGCACTGAATAAGGACAAACTACCTAAAAAACAAAAAAAGACAATGAATGATTGGTAGTTAACACCCTACATCACTTATGAAAGGGTAAACGACTTTCTTTTGAATACAGCAATGTGGGCATGCTGGTCAAGAAAAATAGATGATTCAAGAGAGAAGTGGAAGAATCTATCTACAACAAACATAAAAAACCAAAAACTAACCAAAGGGTGGTGGCCTTAGGTTCTGACTTTCTAAAAACAAGAGTGTATCTTTGACTCATTTCACCTGGTGGTTAGACAACTATACGAACATGTGATCAAAATACCTCTGCTTGTATTTGACAAGCATTGAAATGCTTGTAAGAAAGCATTTCACAAATGATAAAACAAACATTGAACCAAATGAAGTATTGAGTCGGTGATTCATGTGGCCTTTGCAGAGTAATAATTCTGACTGCAACTTTTAATCCTGATAACCCATGATCAGAACTAAAGTCACCTTTTGAATGAGAGGTGAATCATCTTCAAGAAACAAGAGAAGAAGTCCAACTAACATTATTTTAAGTGCTTACATAAATGCAGCATGCTTTTTGCCTCTTGCAAACCTCAGTTCTGCTCATCTCTTGCGTGTTTGTCTCTCGACTTCATAGGGAAGCTACAAACAGCTTGGTCCCTCCAGGCAAACAGAAAATTGATCAGCGTGAGGGATGAACTTATACTCTGTGGACTAGAGTGGCAGGTACTGCCACCGGTGAGCTGAAATACTGTGGAAAATAACAATAAATATAATAAAGGGGCAACTAGCCTTTTTAAAGATAAAGCAGATTCTCAACATTTCAACATTAGTCTTACATAAAAAATTGGACCAAACCACAAACATTTAGAAAAAAAAAGACAGTTCAGTTCAAGTGTGTGTAAAGTGTAGCTATATTTATTTTTTAGCCTTCCCAGTAATGCTTATTACTGGGACTTAGATTAGGCAAATAGAGCAGAAAAGTAAGTTTGTCTCTGTCTGATCTTCTTGATAATAAATAAAAAATTATAGAACATTTTTAAACCTCAATTTGCAAATAAAGTAAAAAATTCATGTAAAATTTTGTGAATTCAGGTTTTAGTCATACACTCACAGCTGATGTACAAATAATTTAATTGAAAACTGAACTTCCTGTGCTGTTAATTTTCTAGATAACATAGGTTGTTCCTAATGAATATTATTATTATTACTATTATTATTGTTATTACTTTCATTTTATCGCTACTGTTTCCACTGTAATGTCTCAAAGAGAGTTTGGTTCTTATAATGAATCATCCGTAAAGAAAACTGGAATCTACACCCTGACATACTTGAAATACAGCAGAAATAACTTTGTGGGTGGAGCGGCATACATCACGATCCACATTGATCGCCCTGGCTTACAATGTGCGCGCCTTTGCAGCAACATCGGGCAAAAATCTGAGAATTTCTCTGTTGGTGGCAGTCATTACAAAGCATGCTCTAAATTAAACTGCAGCTGAGGGACATTTCTATCCCAGTGCAAATAACTAAGGCCTGTCTGTAGAGGATACATTTATTAGGCACTCATGTTTTCTGAGTGGTTTATAAGAACTGAAACATAATCTCCAGCTTCCCACGGTAAATGTCAGCTATGGACATGATGAAGCTTTGAAACTTAAAACACTTTAATGCCTAAAAAAATTTTATTTGAGTTTTCAATTAAATACCTTTAGGTGCTAGGGGCGAAATGAACTGAAATGAATAGCAATTATTGTAATGTGCTTAAATGAAAAGCCTGAAGCATGGCGGTTTTATTCCATGGTTATCTAATTACAACCAGGAGAAGAGTACAGATCATACTTTTGAACTGATTAGATAAATCAAATGGTTCAGCAAAATTGTTTCTCTGTCATCCTATGCAGCAGAACATAAAAGACAATATTCATCACAACTTGACTACAATGGAAGAAGCGATGTGTGGCATCAGTCTTCTTAAAACACATTTGGCTGGATAAAGTAGTCCATTTCTCTCACAGCCGGAGCTTTGGTCATTTTAAAATGTTTCAGCTTTTTTGTGTTTGCACAGCCTTTCATCGGCAGATTGCTCGGACAGCACCATTTGGCTGGTAATCTGTGTGGAAGTGTTTGCCTGTCAGGAATGCGAGCTGTAACGTGACAGACAGGGCTGTCAGGATATAAGCTTTAGTAATTCTTTGAACCCTTCAGTCAACAAAGCTGGCTTCAGGCGATTTGCTGAAAGGCACCCTCCGGCAACATTTCCACACTTCCTGTGTTTAACTACAGACCAGAACGCTAAATCTCAGTCATAAATCAGAGAACTTAAATAGTTTTTTAGTTATTTTATTTATTCAAACTGGCAATGTTGTATATTTAATAATAGATTACAATTCAGTAAATAAAAGAAAGTACTTGATCTGTATTTTAATGTGTTGCTTATTTTTTAAAATGGACATTTAAAATATAAAGTATTCTTTATAATTACACACAAAAAATAGAAAGAGTTAATAATTGTTCCCCCTAAAATAATGAATCATATGATTATTTTATGGTTTTCTGTTGCAGATTTATTAAATTTTGTCTGTCAGTCCAATCCATCAAAGTCAGTGGGAGAATTAATTACACTCATCAGGATGATTGCTCTAAATTAGAGTTGTTAACCAATCAGATATGACAGTCTGTTGATGACAGACAATAAAAGTTTAAATTACTTAATAGTTTTGCAGTTGCAGCCCTAGTGCTATTACAACAATACAGAAATAAGATGTATAATTACAATGTTGAACTTTTTGAACAAAATGAAAGTATTTTGATTAATATTTTAATTATATGATGATGCATTTAAATGAGTGCTATACAATGTAAATATTTATATATTTATTTACAGCACGATTATTGCAGGGTAAATTATTTGATATATTTAAAAATTTTGCATCCAAAACTATTGTTTTCCATAAAGAGACATTATTTGGACAAGTATTTAAACCCTGGATCAATAAGAGTTACTTAGGGCATTTTCTCATGGTCTCCATGCATCACATCTTTACATTTTCAATATAATATAAGACTTGAGTCATACATAACTTTCTAAAGAATCTAATATCACAATATCTAATATTAAGTTTTTACAGAAGAAGAGACCATCAACAGAGAATCTCTGATCACAGAAAGCTTCCACTGCAAGTCTGTAAAGTATTTCATGCTAAAGTTAATACTACAAAAATAGCAAAAACAATCCAGGATCATAAAATGTGTGAGGAATATAAAATTAATCTAAGGTTCATCTAATAAAAATGGAGAAAGTAAAACGAGGAATTGTAACTGCAGGTTGCATAAACTTGATTTTATCAACCAATCAAATAATTATAGATACAATTTAATTTCTGGATACACTGGATCATTTTTAACAATGCATACCTTGAGTTTCTGTAGTTCAGAGTAATGTCAGCCCATCCAGAAACTATATTTTTTTCACAATCATAATTTAGCATCTTGGACTTGGATTTTGAATTCATATCAACTCCCAGAAGGGATGATTGAAATAAGAGCAGTTTTTGTAAACCATTTTCTGTCATTTGTAATTTATTTTTAATAAAAGAAATGGATGAAAAAAAGAGACCACTAATTTAAATTGGATTTGGGATGAGTGAGATTTGATTTTCGCCCAGACGTAATTAATTACTTTTGTTACCCAATTCTAATTATTTGAGTTAAAGATTTTAGGTTTTCTCTTGGCTATGATGTTTTTCTCTCTACCAGTTGTGCAACTCAAAGCCAAAGCTTGGACTAAACATGAAGTGTGCCTATTTGTGTCAAAATATGTATGGAAAAAGTAAACAGAACTGGGACAACTAAATGAAATTCTACTCTGTAACTAGAAATGCAATAAGTCACAAGTTACATCTAATGTACTTCATTAGAAGAAGTACAAAATTATGAACACGTAAGATGATGTTCTTTGTATGGTAAATAAAGATACAAACCTCCTCCTGAATGTTCCTTTGTATAAAATGGTGGATTTAGTGTTATTTATGGCACTGCAGGTAAGTATGTCTGTTTATAAATCAAGAAGTAATTGACCATAGTTTCATCATCACACTAGTTATTTACCATTTTTATCTTTGATTGGATTTACAGCACAGAAAATAATCATTCAAACTAGTCCCCGTAAACCTAATTTCATTGAAGAGCAGCTGGTAGTATTTCATTTTGAAGAGAATGTGCCCGGGCCAAGCTTTCGCAAAAATGAAGCGATGCTCTGGGAGAGGGAGAGAACAGTAATGCCTCATAATGATTATAGATGGCGAAAAACTATCCCAGAGGTTTCCAGGGACAGATCAGCAAACATGACTTACATAGAAATGAGCGCAAACGCTTAAATGTGTGCTTGAGAATAGTGACACGACTGCCCATAAATCCAAATTGAGATCAACAGGAATTTTCTAGCTCTGCCATTGGATAAATCAACCAAGGTGGAAATGCTATGTGCCGGGACTAGAGGTATTGCCGGGTTATTCACAAACCAGTAAATAACCAGTTGGATTTTCATTAGGGCACTGATTTTTTAACAATTGGCCTTTCAGTGTTTAGTGTCATGTTGCTTTGGGTATTTTTCTTTCGTTTTCTCCCTTGAACAGCGTCTGTGCTAACCGTCTGTAACATTTATTGATAAAAAAAACAAAAACAAACAAGATTACAGTCATTTTCTGATCTCAAACTCCTTTTAATTAAATATTAAAAAGATGATAAATGAATGAAAAGAATCACTTTCTGACCACCAGAACCTAATCTATTAGTCCTGGGGACAGTCTTGTTACCTCATTGTGTATAATGACCTTCATTAATCACTCTTCTGTGTGTATTCCTTTATAACGATGATTATTTTATAAATGGCATCACGTGTATCATTCAGCTTTGTAATCTGTTACAGTTGCAGCTCCTTGTTCAACATCCAAGGTTCAGATGGGAGAGCAACTCGAGCAAATAAGATGAATGAATTCACAATGTAACCAGACGTGTCCTTCCATCTAATAGACATGTAAAAGCCCATTAGTCTGCATCACAGATGAACACACACCAACACACACTCAGGGTGTGTAAGGAAGACCCTAGCTTCTGTTTTAGGCATCCAGATTAAATTACAGGCTGCCAGAAGTTGTCAGAAACAATGAAAAAAAGGGTTAAACAGACTTTTTGGTGATGAGTGACAACAAAATTTTAAGACTTCAACCATTAAGCATATTTTGGGTGTCAACAGTGTCAGTTCTTGCATGAATAGGGTCTCTTTCCAGGTTCCGTTATTATTCTGAAAAGGTTAACGAAGGCATGTGAGGTTTTTCCCTCACATGAAAAATTTTTGCTTTTGAAATAGCATGTACAGAAAGCTCATAAAAAAGAAAAAATATATAACAATGTTCATATTTTCATTTTGAGAATAAACCTTTTCACTTCTTCCTTTTTAACAACTGCTAACGTTGAAGGTTTTATGTCCCTTTAGTTAATTAATACTTTGATCAAAATCTAACAAAGCAATTTACTTTCCTGTTGGAAAATAAATGCCTTTTACTTTTGAGTTTAGATTTATTTATTCTGAGGGGAAATCATTACTTTCTAGGACTTCTTGCTAGGAGCATAACGAAACATGTAGCTATATTTTGAAGTTTTCATCTATTTAGAATTGCTTAAAGCCAAACCAATGTGGGGCCAAGTACAAATCAAATCTCATGAATCTAAAAATAAAGTTAAACATAATTGCAGTTTTTTATTACTATTGCACCACTTTCTTTTATTTAAAGGCTTTTTACAGTACCGTAGAAAAAGTAGTTCCTCTTATTCATGGCGTGGTGTCACCAGGTCGAAGTTAAAATTTTTCTAATGTGGTCACGTTTTTCTTTGTTTGAGCTGAGGTCAGGAGGTCAGAAACACATGTTGGCCCAGTTTCACCAGCCAAGCTAGGTGCCAAAATGATTAAAAAAACAAGAGGGTGCTAACAGACCTTAACACGATACTCATGTCAAACCTTTCAACCTGAAGCAGTGTGATGTGCAGATGGCCTAGGCTCCAGTTGAAACGTGAACATGAAACAAAGACTGCTGCTCATAAAAAATTAACTCTGCATTACAGAGCATGTAATCAGTTTCAGGTTGGCTGCATAAATCCCAAAGAGGAGGGAGCAACTGTGACCTGATACATGAATATGTATAGACACTGGACATTGAGCATGTTTTGTTGCAAATAGCTGTGAACTGGTGAGAGAACTCGGCTTATTAAGCATCAGTGTGAAAATGGCTTTTTTTTTGTTGCTAGATGAGCCTTTTATTATCTAGAATCAAATTTGGTAATAAAATCAGCTTTTTCTTGCATCTTTGATATGTTTGACAAAACACTCTTAAGTATATAATTTTTATTTGCAACTGCTTTTATAAATTATGCTACTAGTAGATCTAAAATACATGCACAGATTTGAATTTCTGTCTTGAGGTAAGGTAAGAGGAATATTAAAAAAGATAATAGATTTAAATCTAATTAAAATGTCAATTGCTTTTCATCTACTTCCTCTAGAACTGGTGTTAATAGTTGTAGCTACTTATTTTTTCTCTGACCTTCATGTTTCATTTTCCCAATTTGCATGCCGCTAATTACAGCTCTTAAATAAGCTCTGTCTTGTTCAGACTTACAATCTTGTACTTAATGAACTATTATAAACTCGCAGAGGTCTATAAGCTGCTCTGTCGAGTGTTTACCTTCCTCTTAACATGCTCTTCTCTCCTCTCTTCCCTTGAATCTGTACGTTTTCTCTGGAGACTACTCCACAATCAGGTAACAAGGCCCAAAATAATAAGCTTTGTTTGGGCCTCCAGGTTTCTGAGTAGAAGATTGATTTTTTTCTTTCAGCTCGTTAGATTACGCCGCATGTCTCCTGACTGAGGGGTGAAATTGAATTGTGCACTTTTAAAGTGAAGTCTGTGTGAGCAGAGATCATTCTTGTTTTGAGAAAACACACTGATGGTTCTTTATGGTCATGTCAGCCACAAGGACAGGGGAGCAGGCTTTAATTTGAGCGGTCATGACCAGCTAGGCAGCTGACAAGCCAAACAGCCTTGCAGAGTTTGCTGTCAGCTATCAATTATTGAAGCTGTGTGGGCTTTAACATCCAAACTATTACCAATTTCATGCCTTTGTTCTCATTTCCCTAATAAACTGAGATTTTCACAAGCTGTAAATTGAAGATTAGAGATTAGAGTGTCTTTGTAAGCCTTCATTTTAATTAGCATGGTCATTTATTTATCTTTTAATCAGTGTTGCACCATCCATTACCTATACCTGCTTATCTATACAGGATTGGGGGGAGGCTGGCACCTATCTCCTGCAGCTATTGGGTTAGTGGTTATTGGACAGTTCTCCAGTCCATCAAAGGGCAATTCATGCACACACATGTTCATAATATAGAACAATTTAGAGAAGCCAATTAACCTAACAGTCAAGTTTTGGACTGTGGGAAAAAGCCAGAGTACCCAGAGGGAGCCCGTGCACGCCCAAGGAGAACATATAAACTCCATAGAAAGGCCAGTATTCAAACCAAACACCTTCTTGCTGAAAGGCAACAGTGTAGCAACAGTTTAGAAATTGTTAGGCCAAACTGATCCCTCATTGACTGATTCCTCTTTCATTCAAACCAGTTTCCACATTAATCAAATTCTCAATGCCTTCAGAAATAATGATGTACACCTCGAAATCAGCTACCAAGCAAACAGCATCTATGTTCTCTGAAAGGATTGTATTTTCGCTTGCCTTTAAATGAGGCGCCATTTACAGTATTTTAGTCCTTCTATTCAGCTTAAAGTCAGGATAAATTACATCACATCACCAAGGACCAGCACTTTTTGTGACAAAAAGGTGTAGCCTGAAGTTCAGTCTCCCAAAAACTTTGGACCTACTGGACCAGAGACAAACAAAGATGGGTCACATCTGGTGCTGTGACCTCGTGATGACTGAAGATCAGCTTTGAGTTAATCTGACATCTAATCGGTTGAAGTCAGTCTTCACATGGACAATCAGATTTCACTCCCAATACAGCAATGTGTGGATCAGATGATTAGTGCAGAATTTGACTGCAATTCTCCTGGAATTAGTTGATTACTGTAAGGATTTGTTTCTCAGCACTTTTTGTGACAAACAGCCTGAAATTCAGTCTCTCAAAAACTGTGGGTATTACATAAGCAGAAGGTGAAAAACTTTTACATAAAGGAATATCTATTTTCTTTTAGTTTTGCATGTTTGACATTAACACAAATAATTTCTGTAGTCTACAAAAGAATAAGTAAAAACATAGTTGTTGCTATCCTACGTGTGATTACGGTGTGCTTCACATTTCTACTTCTGTGCTTGCCATGCTTTTGTAGCAGTGGTTGTGCAGTAAGAACTTATATCAATATAGAGCAGTTAATTTGCACAACTATTGAACTAGAAGGGCATGCTTAAATCTGCCTATAATTAGTACCATTTGGTTGCGAAGTGTATAGGAACCACAAAAGTGAAAAAATAAATGAATAAATAAAACATTTATTTATGTGTTTCCACAAATTGAAAATACAAAACTTTAAAATGAAAAAACCCAAAAAAAAACCCCAAAAGACTATCAAATGTTGCTGTCTTTTTATGCCCAGCAGCAATCAGAATACAAATCTTACATTAAGTGGGGCTTTTACTGGGTTATTACATTGACTCTAATGCACATTCTTGAGACAGTAAATGACCTGGCAGGAAGCCTTGATATAACAGTAAATGAATCATCCTAAGACTGTTCAACAAATAACCATGAGTCAGCTCTCCTTCTGGACACAGCACTTAACAACCATCTGTGAGCCACTAAAGAAAGTGATGAACTTAAGAAATAGCATAAGCTCAACCATGTTTTTCTGCCTTTCCACTTTTGTGCACTCTGTCAGCAAAGACTAATGATAGAAGACTTATTTTGTTTTCAACAACAAAGTAGATCATAAAGCAGAAGTTTTTCATATGATGCATACATTATCAGGTAATAGCTAATTGTTACATCAGCATATATGGTTTTAACATGGTTAGATTTTCTAAAATACAGAATTCCTAGATCACTAGAAAAACAAAACAATTAAAGCTAGTGGTAAGCTGCCTCTTTAAACATAGCAGTTTTACTCTCACAAAAACTCACAAATGGCATTTAAAACTGAGATAGCCCAAACTATTTGAAATAAATCAAAATAAACACAAATGCTTAATGTATTTATATCTGCCTTTGGAACAGATCAGACCTGGTGGGCACTTTGACAGTGGCCAATATATGAAGAGTGACTCAAGGGCAGTGGAAGTTTAATGATGATGTGGTGGTAAATCTCAGCCTCGGGTTGCACTCTTCTCTCTAACTTCTACCTCCATTGATAACGCCTCAAATCCTGACAGTACAAAAGCCTTTTTCAGGCCCTAGTGGCCAATTTCCTCCTTCTCCATTCACCTGCCCATTAAGAAAAACCATGGAGGAAACGGACAATAAGATCCTCTTGCAGTGTGTGCACAACTCATTACTTACACTCTAGCTGTGTTGCTACTTGCAACTTGGCTCACAACTGCTAATGATGAGGGATGACAGCAAAAGAAGGAGAATCCCCTCTGTGCATTGAGCAGGAGGGTACAATAACCTGATTACTAACGACTGGCTGGAAAATAGCAATAGGCTCTTTTTGCAGATGTGACACTCACTTTGAGCCGGCGACTGTCCTAGATCCGGGCAGCTGCACTATCTCACTCTCTGTAGATCAGTTTATCACTGTCCTTTTAAGTTGCAGTACCAATAGCCGCTATGTTTGCTCCTTAGTGCTTTTTATTATACTGTAGACGTTTGACTTTCTGCCTTCCTTTTTTTGGATTGCTATGCCACTTTATAGAGATATGCAACATATTTATTTAGTTATGTATGTAGCCTTGAAGATTGTTTACGTCCAGATTTCTTCATTTAGAAAGGACAAAGATTTGGTGCACACATTGAGGGGTGCTCTCCAGGATGAAAACAAGGTGTATTACAAAACCCTAGGGCTCACACATAGTTACACAACAACACTTTGCACCATTACATTACCATTTATAATTAATCTCCAATTTATGCTCTAGGAACATTCAGACAGTCTCTAGTTAACTATGGGGGACAGATGGTTCCAGATTTGGAGACCAAGAGTTAGCTGCCCTTCAAAGATAGGGCAGGGGGATATGGATGAACAACATATTGCAATATAATTTCATATCAGTCAATACCCATAATTATTGATTCGTTTTTTTGTTTTAAATATTCAAAATACTGCGAAAGTGGTGATGTGAAATTTCCTCTTTCATTCACAATTTCCTCCTAAGCTGCCATACTTCACCCTGTTCCTTTTTATGATTAAGTAGTTACGGGGTCACGGAGGCAAAACTTGACATTGCTTCTACATACTCAGATGTACCATTTGTATTCTGTAAACCGCACAGACTCCATGCACACTGTCTGCAGAGAGATGAGACTTCATAGTTGAGCGTCCATGTCTAGTGACAAACTCCTCAATTTCCTATAAATAAAATGCATACTAGCAAGTTTGATAAAGTAGTTGTGGCCACTGCATGACCGTCAGTGCTGCAGAGAATGCCAGTCATGCACGCTACCCGTCCTTGCGACTGGTTGAGCTGATTTTCAACATTATCAGCTTGGTGTCAAACAAAGCAGTTTGTTGTGATTGCTGTTTCCTGTTGAGCATCACCAAGTTCACATACATGGTTGTAAAAATGAACTTTTGTGTGGACGTGTCCGGCGCTGGCAACATGAAACGGCTACTGCACGTTACTCAGCAGGTTGTTGCTAGCTTATAGAGAGAGTGAGTTAGTTGATCCCACCAACCTTGCCTAGCTGAGTCATGTGACATTGAATGGCTAACGTTGTATCCCCCAGAATGCAGTGTGGTTCTGGATCGAAGTTCAATGAAATTATCAATAATATCGGACAAGTCTATTTCAACAGCTATCATTATTGCTTTAACGCCCAGCCCAACTATAATCTCACTCATCCTAGGATGTAGAGCTCTAAACTAAATACTGATATCAGCATGACTAGCCGAATCATAATTACAGTGTTAATATGAAGGTTTAATGCTTACTAGTGCAGATATCAACGCTTTCAGCTCAAAACCTTCACAGTGGAGTTGTACATTAGACATTCTCTGTTTGTAATATTGCCAGCCATTACAATGAATTTATTCAATACTTGTTCAAATACTGTATATGGGAGAAGTGCATGTTGAGGCAGTGGTGTGCTGTGCTTCACCTCTGGTGGAGCTGTGTCACCACAGGGAAGGAAGCAGGAAGCTGGTGCCTGCCCATTGATGTCTGTGTTTATATTCCAATACATGTTTGATTACACATGCAGTGCACAGGCTGACATTCCACAGTCTGTCTAATATATTTAGGTGTGTGACATTCTTAGTCTTTTTGATCACACAGCACCTCTTAGCCTAACTCCTTCCTTACAGGCTCCAAAGTTAAAGCATGTTTCTACTTTAAGCATGTTGCCGTTTTTTCAGATAACACAAATAGCAAATTATTAGTCTGGTAATGCTGGGCACTCTCACTAACTCATTTTCTTCATCTGCTTTGTCCTGTTCATGGCCGTGCAGGGGATGAAGGCTCTCCCAGCAGTCCTTCAGTGAAATATGTGGTACATGCTGGGCAGGCTGTTAATCTGGTGCAGGGTCAACACGGAAATGCACAAGACAAAAAAAGCCAGGCAGACGCACATATACCTATAAATAATTTTTAATCAGCAATCAATGTAACAAGCATGTTTTTACACTGTAGGAGAAAAGCGGAGCTGCCAAAGCCCAGGAAGGCACAGCAGGACAGAGATGTGTCTGCTTACTTTAAATAAGTATAATTTTCTGTTAAATAAGGTTTAAAACAGTGCAGGTTCTGGTGAGGATTAAACTAGTACACCCCTCATTTATGGCTAATATTACACACATGATGAGAACACTTTTACTTGGAATTTTAATTGAGGCTCAACCTCAGACATTTAGTTCAGTGTGTTACTGACTGTTAAAAGTTGGAAGCTGTGACAGCTAAAGGCTAAGGCCTCAAACAGTTCAAACAAATGAACAGTTTGAGGCCTTCAGAAAGAAGATTGTAGCAGCTTTAGATTCAGATTAGGAGGTCTCAAAAGAATTTGAATCAACTACTAGATTGAGTGGAGAACATGTAGGAAGTTCATGTTGAAAGCAGACGGCAAAATCCTAAAAGAAGTTTCTAAAAACTTCTCTTAGTTTTTAGAAACTATATAAACTATCATATACTGTATATTTAAACTATTATGTAGTTAATAATCACATCTATTGTTTTATGGTGGTACTAGACTGGCATCCATTGTTTTGTTCCATCATATTGTTTTCCAAACTGGGAATGACAATAAATATAACATAACATAAAATGGGACCAAAAGCAGGTTCCTGCTACATGTTGAACTAGTAGGTTGTCTTTACCTTTGACTTCACATCAGTCAAATCTTGTTGACCATGACCGGTTTCCTGCTTGTGTTTGTGTAATCTAAATCAATTACTTAAACTTGAGTGTGTTATTTTAAGTGTTCCATAAAATGGACAGAAAATATGACAAATGGATCAATAAAAATCAGATTTTCAGAGACTATACATTACACAGCAGTTGTAGGTCCCCTGATATTATATTACACGTACTTAGCCCCTACTGTGACGTCCAGTGGAGTCAGACTGCTTTGTGAGACACTGACACCCAACCCCAACTTACTGCTGGGCTCCACCCTCCCTCTCGCTTCTTCTCTTTGAAACTGGAACAGTTTCAAATCCATCTGTGCAAACAAGATATGTTGCCAGAAATCGTTTATTGTTCAAGGATTTTCACTCACGCTGTGAAAGGAAATTAATGTTGGCTTTCACTCAGCATCATGAAGGGATCAGAGTTTGATAATTATGTTGTAATACAATCAATCACATATTCTGTGTGTTGTGTCTTAACTCTGATTCAAATGCCGCAAGAAAAATCTTTTAGTTTTTGTATTGACTAAAATCCTACGCAGAATGTGTGCAATTAATCAAAATTAGTTATAACAAATGGAGTATTAAATTAATTTTTTTCAGTTTGTGACTTTATTTTCCATTAAAGATGATTTTACCACAGTAAAAATGTAAATGTGTCAACCTGAGATTATGCTACTTAAGAGAAAGACGACGTTTGTTTAAGTTGTTCGATATAAATGTATGTGGAGGGTGCTGCTACCATTCATATATTTAGTCTGCCATTTTCCTCCCTTCATTCTATTGGCAATAAACACAGATTAGTGTGTTTAATCTATACACACTTTATATTTATATTTAAAGAATATTCCATTGAATTCCTTCAGAATTATCCAGATTTTTTAAAGACATTGTCTGACTAGATTTAAGTTTTTCTGCAATGCAAACTGACATTTTCTGTTTCTGTTGAATTAACACAATTTGCTTCATGCACCAGGCTAATGTACAAAGCCATTTCAATTCAAGAAAGGGCTCTATGAACCATCTAATGGCTTCACTGTGGTCATCACATAGTAATGGTATAAATCTATCAAAAATGTGTCAAATATAAAGAGAAGGATGCATTAAATGGAAACCGTCAACTGTTATAGCTGGTTCTCTTGTATAGAGGAGGCACAAATTTTTTTTTTCAACATGTTTTTGTAGGTATGTTTGAGTGTTTGTGAGAGGTGGTTTCCAGACTGATGATAGAGCACCCAAGTGTGTGTGATAAAGAGAGAGAAAAGAGAAAAGTCAGCAGACAGTTTATCTTTCCACCACAGCCACAAGACATCAGTCTGATAATAAATGCCCTCTCACAGCTTCAGTGATCTCAATGGAGAAATAATACAAATGCTACACAAAAGCACCGTCTAACACATATTAATACCTTGACATGTTTTTTTTTTTTTTTTTTTTTTTTTCAGGAAATTTAATCCAAAGGCAGGGGTGACATCACATCATGATCTCACTTTCCCTCTTTTAAGATTAAATCTTTGAAGCTCTTGGGTTTAAATCAGCACTAATCCTTCCTAAAATCCTGGATGGAAAATCAAACTATGATCAAGGGCCACAGTGGCCCACTGCCATTTATTACAAATAAAACAGGCATCGAAAGCAGGTCCCTCCTGATCCATAGATAGATAGATACCGTATTTATATAGAGCGCACCATACGATAAGCCGCACCTACAAATTTGTTTAAAAAAAATTTAAAAAAGGAAACGTACATATACAAGCCTCACCGGGCTATAAGCCACTGGTATCTCTGCCGCTCTTGGTTTTCCATAAGGCGCAGCAGAGGGCAGTCCTCCATCTCTAAAGCCAAACCATGGGCTCGTTCACGCCGAGTTTATGTGCAGCAGCTCTAGTTCCCTCCTGTACTGCCAGATCGATAGCCTTCAACTTAAAAGCTGCATCATATGAGTTTGAAGAAATTTATCCATTATGCCTGCTGTTAGCATGTGCTTGTTCTAAACGAAAATCAGCACTTTCTTCTTTGATTTCCAATTTTGACTTCCAATGATTCACTTTCTGCTTCCTGCTTTCTGATTCACTTTTTTTATTTTATTTTTTTTTTTAATCATGTTAGCTCATAAATGATATAAATACCCATTCTAACCCAAACCCCATCCAGCCAGTTAGGACAGCTNGTTCAGTGATCATTAAACAATGTCTGTGCAATCCTGAAAATCAACATCACTTGTAATTAGGAAAATCTTTCTATCTCACATTTCTGCATAATGTCCCACTTTAGCAGATAGCATTCATGAAGTATTTTAACAGTGTTTATTGTTAGCATTTCTTGATAAAATCTCTGTCTGCCTGCCTCATTTTGCAGTCATGTTCAAATGGGTCATAATTATAAAGTTTTACAACTCTTTCTTCTTACACAGCAGGAGAGCAGATTATGTCATTAAAGCACATTCTGTGAATGCAAACTATTAAAATAAGATAGCAATGATATCAGGGTGTGATTTGTGGATGGAAACAGATACACAAAGGAAACAGATCAGGGATTCCTCGGCGATGGCTTTCCTGCTTTGAAGCAGAGCCTGGCTTTAAGCCCAACTAGCAACTAGGGAATCTAAGATTTCACAATTGCTTTCTGGAGAGACGCTGCTTCCAATTTCTATTTTGAAACACTGTACCACATGATTCCCTATGCAGAGCTTATTGATAATTTGATACTTGATGATAATAACAGCTTGGAAACATCTTTTGACCAACCAATCACTGCTGAAGAGCCACATTCATCGGGGCAGAGATGTATATTATCAGTATGATAATAGTCTTGTGTTGGACCACTCAAGAAGACCAAAGTGTTATTTTTTTTTTCTCATGGAGAGGCAGATGCTGGTGTTCCCACTTCCCCTTATGTAAATTTCATATTTCTAGTGGAAATTACCACAGCGAGGAGTTCATCATGGAAGGCAAATGTCTCTGCTAGTCATTTGGAGCTGGCGCTGGTGACGTGTTTGTGTCTGAGGTGTGGCGGGTCGAATGAAGTGCTTCTCACGTAAGATTAGATGTGTACAGCAGGGCTGATTACACAAGAGGCTGAGAGCCACAGGTAATCATGCTAAAGAGATATTTTCTATTTTTTAAACTCTTTTCTGTTTGTCAGGACCAGGATGTTCAATCTCTAATCTTTTTAAAGTAATGAAAAGAGAAAGAAACTGAAATAGTGCTTTGTGTCATTAATATATTAACATATTTCCTTAAATCATCTTAGTCTGTTGTTGGAGTTAAATCCTTTGGCTACTAAAAGAGGCAATCAACAGTAATTATAGGATAAAGAAAAATGATTTTTATCAGCATGAACCTATACTCTGTTTCACTGCAGGCAGATTTACACCAACATAATAATCTAAAAATATAATATAATTCCTTGATAATACTTTAATAGATTTGTTAGTGGGAATTTGGAAATTATTTTGTCAGACCTTTTCTGGAAGTATGTAAATATATATAAGTGCGACATTCAGAATATAATAGTAATTATGTTAGTTCCTAAGACAAGTTGGAAATTATGTTTTTGAATCAGTGTCAAACACAGATAACAAGTCCCTCTCAAAGCATTTTCCATAATTATTTATTTTAAGTCAAGAATGCAACAAACCCTCAAATAAATGCCTTGGAAAAAAACCTAAACGTGTAAAGTAAAACGGAATATGCATCTCTTATCTCTGCTGAGTGAAGGCTGCCAATGTTTCCCAAATTTGGATAATTCATATAAAATGTTTAAAACTATCAAAACTGTTTAAAAATAGGTCCTAAAAACTCTTATACAGTCCCCTCAATTAAAGTCATTAGTTTTTATTACATTAGTGTAATCTCACCATTTCAACATTTTCAAAATTTTCAGAAAAATTTGTTTCTTGTTTCTTGTTGTTTGTTGTTAGTGGGTAAAAAAATTCCCATCTTAAGAATAATTGCCTTTAGCAAAATCACCAATAACAAATTGATAACACCTTTAACAGTCCCTCTTAATTTACTATTTTTCTTATTAAGGTTCTTATCAGACTATTCTGGAACAGTTTTCGCATGAAGAAATAATAGATGATTCAAACCATGTTAGCAAAAAGAGCTAATACTTCCTCCAGCTTTGATGGTTTCCATAGCTGTAGATTACAGCAATAGTTCTTATTCCCATGTCTGAATTTGAATTCTTTGAAAATAAAATCCTAAAATGAGCAAACTGAGTCACAGTGAGCAGATTGCTAAGATATGGAGAAGAATGTCACATAAACAATGATCATCTAAGAAGAGAGTAGTGAAATGTTCTAGGATTTATCCTCTGCTGTGACACGTTATGACACTCTGTGACTGCGCAACCATCAACTTCTTCTTCTTCAGCTTTTACAAGAAATCTATTAACAGTACTTGATAATTACCCCTGGATCATCGTCTATGTAAATATTAATGGTGGTATTTTCATTTATAATAGATAAAAAATGGAATGGTTTTATGATTCTTATTTTATACAAAACTTGTAATTGTAATTAAAAAGATCCGCGAGCTTTTCTACCAGCAAATAAAACTCACTTCCCTAACTATTCTCTGTGAGCAGCAGCTCAAGTCTCTACTGCCACAGGTACAGGAGACAACTTGTCTTCCACCTCACCTATCCTCAATTTAACCTTGTTGCTTTCACTTCTACATCACAGTTGAGGAACCAATTGCTGCCAACAAGCACCAGGCCAGTGCACCCGATCTCCGCCTCTCTGTGTCACAAAGTGCAAAAACACATAGAAAGCTTGTTTCCTATAAGGCAGAAATTCAATATGCCAAGCCCTAAAACAACTTTACGTTTTCACTTTAAGTTTTGTAAATAAAACAAGATAAAAGCTAGGACATTTGGTGTGTGCCCTTTAATTGAAATTAATCATATTTGTACTGGTTTTATTGTATTTTTTGAGGCAACTTTTTTCATACTTTTGCATTAAAAACATTACAGAACACTTCAGTCTTTTGCCAAAGGCATGATATAAGATAAAATGTAAGTTTTACTTAATAAAAGTTTTGGATTATTAAAACTTTCTTGAGTTTTAATAATCCACGATTCATATAAAAACAATATAAATGTTCACTTCCAGCACAAATCTTTAAAGGTACTAAAACAAAACATGAGAACAATAAAAACAGCAGCCAGTAAATCACATCTGACACTCTGGTATTTTGTCATCTTTTTATCTTGATTTATTTTTCTCTCTATCATTAAGTCTTTCACTGACCTTTCCTTTGGCAGCCTGTCTGCAAACGATAGCTGAAGGATACGCTTTAATTGACATGAAAGTATTCCTGAGTTCGGATGAGGAAAATCCTGAAAGCAGAAAGGTTACAGAAGGCTACTCACCAACTTTCTGTGAATTTAAATGAAGCTGTACAGAGGAAAAATGGATCAATCATCTACAGAAGGAATAAACAATAATTTTGATAGCGATGATAAGGACAGAATAGTCTTAAAATATTCTCTGTGGAAGATATTAAAGGACATTTTTGTAAGCTGTGTACATTTTAGACACCTTTCAGTGACTTTGTAAAATTAATTTCCCTCTTCTTCCATTGGAAACAAAACCAGAACAGCAACGCTTGAGAAAAAACAGCTCTGACTGCTGGTCTGCTTGAAGTACCACAGACATACAACTCTTATCTCAAGAGCTTACTTATCCATTAACTGGAAACAGGATAAACATTTTCTCTAAACTCTCAAATAAATTTTGTCGACTAAGTCCTACTCAGTCGCTTGTTTTGCATTTCTATGGTTTTGATGTGCAGTCTGACCCAATATTATTCACATGTAAACAGAAAAAATGGAGGGAAATTTTCATCAGGCCAAAATAGAGGTGGGTAAATAGAAGTGGAGAGTGCTTCACTATTGCCACTGGTGGTTTATTTCCATCCTGTCATCAATCCAGACACTTCTAGTTGGTGCTGCTGTGTGTGTGAGACGCCTGTCACTTTTTCATGAGGAGCTGCTCCCAAAGTGTGTGTTCATCATAATTTTAAAAGTTAGAGGCCAGATATCATTATATTTTAGAGTGGGAAAATGTGCAACTCTTGAGAGTCTGGAACAAAGATAAATCATTACTGTAGTTTCCATAGGTTTTTATAGCAAATAAAGGAATTTTAAAACATCTTTCTGAAACAAAAAGAACTTTTTAAGTCTGAAAGGAATCAACATATGTGGATGACACCTAAATATCTCAGTGTAATCACATAATATATTGTTTCTTTAACAAAAAAGTCTTTTCTAATACGAAATATGCCAGATGAATGTTTAGCCAATTATTATCAATATAAGGAAGACATAATATCACCAGGTTGGTGTGGATATGTCACTGAACCTAATAAATCAAATCATCACAGAACAGGTTTTTGCACTTATGCTCTTTTTGAAAAAAAAAAAAAAAAAGGGGGACTTTGTTTAAAGCGATGTTTTTTCACTTTAGTTTTCTCTCTTATCTACCTCCCACTTCTCTAAACTTTAATCCTAAATTTCTAAGTCCTGCAAGCTAATTTCAGATCTAAACAAGAACCTCAAACTGTTGCTAGAAGACATTATGTTCAAAGAGTTGTATTGCTTTGATTTTGTTTTCTCTTGTGCCTAAAGCCATAAAATGATTGCTTCAGTCATGAGAGTCCTGCTCAGAGCAGGCGGCCTTAGGTTGAAGTTGTTGACTGTCTGAAGGATGTATTGTGTTGTTTCAGGTTATCGGTTTTCAGGCCTTCAGTAACTGGAACGAAGAGTGAGCAACTACTACTTTTTCTTTTACTTCCATTTGGATTCAAGACTATGACGGTGTTATAAATTTAATAGCATTTGTAGTTCACAATTAGCTACAAACATTTTTGACGAATGATACAGCAAATAAAAAGAAATACATAATATTTCAAGTCAAAACATTTACATTTTTTAAAAGGTACAGTTTTTTAAAGTATTTCTCTTCACTAAGAAGCAAAGCAGTGGATTTAGATAATATCTGATGTGCCCCCACACACAGTATTCTAATAAAAACAAATTATTCAAATTAACCATTTAAAGACATGATTCTGTCTGATTCATTCTTTTTTAGTCTTATTTTTCCTTCTTCTCCCTTCTGTCTGCTCCATACTTTAAATTTTCCAATTTTCCTCATTAGAAAAGGCTCTCGGAATATTTATCAAATATTTTTCAACCTATTTTAAAGGTCTCAATCTATTAGTTTGTGAAGTGATTAAATTAAATATCAAAATCATATAGAAAAATTATGTTTTTGCTACTTTTTTGCTTCCTGTGCTACAGTACATCAAGAACTAATTCAACCTGCTGCTGTGTCCAAGTTAATAAACCCTAACATCTCAGTTTCTTTGGCTAACCTGCAGAGAAACTCAGCAGCAGACCAGCTGTAGGTGGAAGTGACGTTGTAATAACGTCAATCTTAAGTCATTACCCTGTACCATCCTCCAAACATCACCTGTCGGAGCGGTTCTAGCTCAAACGTCCACTTCCAAAGACACAACAGGTCTCTGACAGAAACTGCTAAGTTTGTTAGCATCATAAGAACAGAGAGGTGAGAGGTCCAGCTGCAGGTGAAATTGGATTGGAGAGCGAAGTGAGGCGTGTTCCTCAGGCGACAGTTGCTTTATGACGTTTCTTTATAGCAAAGTGATGGAGCGGCTGCCTGACATGGGGCAGAGGAACAGATTGAGGATGTGTTTTCGTCTCCTTGCTATAGTACATCAAGTATTTAATTCTTTACTCGGGCAGCGGACTAATCAGAAGTTGTGTCAGCGGACAAAATCTATTCTCTGCCTGAGACAGTCTTGTTTATCCCCCCACTGTCTGCTATAGATAGATATAGATACCAATTTCAAAACAGATTCCTGACAGTCACTGTTTGGTTATTTAGTATTGCAGGATGCTCCTGATTTCTTTAGCTCCAGATGTTGAGCCCCTAAGCTCACCATAGTGCCTCATAGTTGTGTGATTATTAGTCCCTGTCAACTTGTTCCTCTCTGCAGCCTAAAACTGGACCAAACTTTGTGAGAAATGCAGTCAAAACGTGACAACACACTTGACAAAACTGAACTTGCAAAGAAATTGTGGGGAAAGATGTTTTTTTTTTTGTTTTTTTTTCGTCCAGTAACTTGTGCACATATAATTATTTGCTTTGCTAGCAAGAAGAAAGTCATTGGACCTTTTGACCTCCTCTCTGGCACGCTGAAGCTCCAGACATGTGAGTACATACCCACAGCTACATGCATTTGCTACATGCACCTGTACATTTGGGAAAACTCTGACTCATATGTTGTATTTAAACCTCAACAAGCATAAGGTGTAGCACATATTCAGAGTCAGATTGTGGCCTGTGGAACTGCTCCTTCTCCTCTGTATGGCTTAAAAGCTTTCCTGCCATCAAACCTTTAAGCTGGTGTACCTTCGAACAAAGACACATCTCTCGTTTAAGCCCTGCTCTGAAAGCCCAGCTTTAACCTCTGCTTGGGAATTTAACTGTAAGAAATGTATTAATAGAAAAGCCTCGCTATTCTCCCTCTGAGCTGCTTGATTTAGACTTGAACAAGTGAAGGAAAAGTGTTACAATTTCATCTTTATGACCTCCTTTGCTTTCCAGCTTCGCCTAACAGACGACTTAGATGAGCATGGTGATGTAAATCTGTTCATTATTAAACCCTCCTCTAATTAAGTGTGTAAAAATAACATCAAAGGTTCTTGTTTTCACTACAGCCTCACACAAATCAGTGACCATGTAGCAGTTTTGTAAATTAATCTGAAGTAAATAAACCACCTTTCCTTTATGTTTTAATATATTTTCTCAAAAGCCGGGTGGTGTTTGGTTTATGCTCTAGCAAGGACCTGAAACTGTTACTACTGCTGAGAGGGCTGTTAATGAGTGCATGTTAATTTCTGAAATATTATGCAAACCATAGTTTTTGTCCTATGCAATTATCTGACATAATCACTGGCTTGGGCGGAAGAGCTACTGTTTATGCTGAAAGTGATATTCAGATTATGGCAAAGAAAACAATCCAAGAGGTTAAATCTGCATTAAAAGTTGATGGTAGGTAATTACTGAGGTTACAATAAATCAGCACCTCAGAGGAGAACTGTTTTGCTTACATCTGGCACCAGTGAAGGGCATATTTGTTTATGACCACCTCTCATCCATGAGAGCTTATGTCTCCCTTGAGAAGCGACTCCATGCTTTCTACTCTCACGCCCTCAGACGCCTCGTTTCTGGAGCAAATTCATTCCCGGTTGGAGAATGGCTGTTATGAATGGGTTGGGCAGGAGAGATGGATGAACAGCTCCTTCTTCGGCACGGCCCTCTGCTCCCAGTGACAAAGATGCTGGAGCTTGTCCTACTTTTGTGAGAGGAAGAAAATGTGACTCTTATACAGTAGCTCAGGGGGACTCTCCACATGGGGGCTCGTAGGGCAGCGGTGGTAACGGGTGTGAAGCAGAAACATACCCAGAGGAAATTCTCCAGCAGAGACGGTGACGTGCTAAGCAGTGAATTGTTGTCCTACACATTAATTAGATCATTTTAAAACACAGGCTTTATCTTTATAAAATCTGCCACACTTTGCAGACAGTTTTTGTGTCTCAGTTTAGACCAAATCAATTCCTTGACATTCAGTTGAGCAATCATGGTGTTTTCTGAACACTTGTGCTTTATTAACAGTTTCCAAGTTGTTTTAGAATTGATAATGTAACACTGAAGAATAGCGCTTCATTTAATATATGATGCCATCTGAACTCAAATACATGGCACCAGGACGCACCAGGAGGTCTGATCCTATCTTTTTAATCCCATCACTACTTTGGATGTTAGTGTGAAAGCGAGATCTAAATGGGGGATTAGTTTTACACGGCAAAGAGTCTATCACACTACAGTACATTTTATGCAACATATTGCCCACATACACAGACACCATGTTTGATTCGCTAAGTATTAATTAAAAAGGGGTAGCAGGATGGTGTTAGTATCTTACCCATCTAAACAACCTCAGGTTGGAGAAACAGCGTAATTGTGACTGGAGCTCCAGTCTCAAATAATTTGTACTTGTGTAGCAAATTAATGACAACAATCTTTCATAAACTTTTCACAGCCGTCATGTTTGCACTGACTTCTGATGCATGTTGAAGTTCATGACTATTATATGTGTGTATGTAATACATCTGTTTTCAGTGTGTTTAATTCTGCCCTTGTCTGTTTGCTCACAGAAACTGTATTTTAATGTGGCCAAACTCTCAATTATGCTGCTATTATTTAAAAGCAAAGCTAGTGTAAAGGTTTTACCAATAACTCTATATTTTTCATGTCAGACACTTTAAAATTACTACAAGACTGGTGTTTCTTTTTGGTAAAACCCTGATTTTGTTTAAATAATCAGACGGTAAAATGTTCTCATGTACCGTAATTAAAGACAGAAGTGACTTCATTAAGCTGCAGCTGATTGTTTCTGCTGTATAAACGCTCCCTCTATGCCTTCAAACAACTCCTGTACACACAAACAACAATGTAGGAGCACCTCAGATCATTAAGACATTAAGACTTAGATCTTATTGCTACAATTAAAGCAAAGAAGAAGGTGATATAATCAAGCTTAATTTGAAGGGAAAGGCATATGTAATCAATAACAAGTCCCCCACTAAGACATGCGTGCACACTGAGTGAGTCAGTGTGTGGTAATGGACACAAATATTAAAATACTGCAAGCGCCACTCTTTCAACTTTAAGAATAAATATTTCTGCATTAAAACACAGAAGTTGGTCGTAAAAGTTCCTCTACTTACATATTTTGTTTACCAGATAATCGAGCGCAGTTTATGTCACACCAGGGACAGCTGTGCTCTGTTTAAACTCATCATGTAAATAACAGTACTGTGAAGTTCAGAGTTGTTAATTTTAAGGTATTATTGCACAAAGTTGAGAGAACATTCAAAGAACCTCAGAGATGAATTGTGACTTATTTGCTTCTAGCTGCATGTAGGTTTTTAATCTGGCTCCCATTGGATTGGCTTCACTCTGCATGGCTTTATTTCAATTAACCTTTCATCTCCTCACTACAGTAATTCTGTTACCATTACCACTCTATCAAGTTCAATTTAAAGTATGCTGTAAAGGTCATGGTTTTCTGCAGTTACAGTTCAGTTTTCACTCCTCAGCTAAAGCCAGTGTTTTGTGCGCAGACTGTGTTTTTAAAATCAGTGTAACACTAGCCCTTTAAATCTTTAAGCTTTCACAGATTCTAGACTTTAATTCGATGGATAGATATTTAATGTTTATCTTTTGGTGAAAAAATAGGCAAACAAAAAGTTCTATTAAGACTGTGCTGGTGTATTTCTGTATTTGAAATCGCCCAGTATTTATTCATCTAAATGTTACTGCTCCACCACAACTAAGTAACAAATTTATTAAATATGAACTTTGGGTTTCAAAAATGAAACTTATCACCAACAAGCAAAGATGTTCTGTCAATGGAGTTTTCTTTCCATACATCAATCTAACTTACATAACTCATAATAAAGACTCCAGAATTAGTCGGGGCTTTAAGCTGCCTCTAATAAAAAAAAAATATTATTCAGTAAATCAAAGAGACTTCCAGAACTACCTCATCACAACACCAAGTCTGTGAGAAACTTCCTGTAAGCAGAAATACAAGTTTGGTAGCAAGTTATGACCCGATACACAATAATTTATGAAACCACGCAGCAGTATGGTCAGAAACATATTTCCATAAACCGCTGTGAGATCCTGTTCGCTCAGTGCTTTTTATTTATATTTTTTACATTTAGAACTGTAACATTTTTCACTTCTGATTACTCACATTAAATGCATTTTAATATAACAGAACCCCCTAAAGATGCAGAAAACCATTAATGCACCAGATTGCCTCAAATCTCTCTAGCACAGAAACAAGCAGCTATACAAAAAATGCAGTTAAAAAAAAAAACAAGCTCTGTTCAGCTATAATTGACTGGAGGGAAATCTATAAACAGTGTTTGACCTGGCAGATCAAACTGCAAAAATAAATCAGCAGCATAATGAAATAGTAATGCAAATGACTGGGACCTTAAGAGACTTGGTCTACTTCTTATCAGCATTTGTATCCATCCAAGATCTTTCCTGCAGCAGTTTGAATATGATAATCAAATTATGTAATAATGTAGTGCTTAATAGTCCAAATATCTGAAGGCACCAGAGTATCACTCCTATTAAGGCAGGGTGTCTATTACATAAAAACTACCAGTGCAACCTTAATTGGATCTACAGTAAACATGAATGCCAACACAGAAAAGCTGCTGTGGCAGATATGTAAGAAGAAGAAACAAAGTCTTAAGGTTTTTTTCATTTTTTTTTTTGAATAGCATCAATACAAACCACGCAACCAAACTAACAACGATATGTCTGTTTTGTTTGACAGAAGAACAGCTGTGCTGAGTCAGCCCGCCTCACAGAATATCCAGTTCCATTCTCACACAAAGAGAAACGACGCTGAATGACATCCACACCTTTGGACTGCTTATCTTTAAGTGTACGAATCTATTCCAACACCGGATACAGTAAGTAATTTTCTCCCTTAGAGAAGGCAGACAATGACTACATGCATGACAACAAAACAATAACAAAAGGGGCATGTGGATGCATTTGGAGGAAATAAAATGGGTTAAAAAATAGAGGAGAAGAGCCCAGCCTTGTGTTTCTGCCAGGCAACACCGATCATGCCAAACTATGACGCTGTACATGTGGAATTGATCCACACAAGCCAACCTTGATGGAGGTTTGGCCTTTTTCATGAGACTGAGCTCACGCCAAGATAAATTGATCCATCCAATACTTGATCGTTGTATGCAGATCATTCAAAACTGCATAAGAGGTAAATGTGGTAAAACTGAGGGAGTTAGAGGTATAAAACGAATCAGATTGAAACCGGACACCCTTATCTCAAAGCATCACAAGCTGCAATGACCAAACAGCCAAATCTTGTTAACTGGTAACTATGCAACAAAGATGCACTTCCAAAGCATAGGAACTTCTGGGAAGGAAATCTGATAGCTCAAGCTATAAAAACTGAGTCATGCACCGGTAGTCTATGTAGGAACATCATTTAAAATTCCAAGCAATAGGGAGGAACATTTCTCAATTATTTATGCCACAAGCTTTCATTCAGAGGTCACATCAACAAGGGAAACAAGTTCAAATTAATATTTTTTTGTGTTCAACAATCATTTAATGTTTGATTGTTTCCATGCATAATATACATGCAAAGTAGATATTGCAATTAACATTTTTGTAATTGAAGGAAAACCCTTCGTTTTTAAATGCATGCACTCTAACCTGCAGAAAATAGTGTGTATTTTATTTATTATTATTAATTAAAAAAATAATTATTTATCAATGCCAGGAGACTCAACTATCTTAAAATGTACAATTTCATTCCTTCCAGATTATATTCAGCATAGATTTGATGGGAAATTCAAAGCTTCACCTAGCTTTGATATTCTATGCATGCCCACAGTTCTGCATTTGAATCACAGTCAAAAGTGACACCAGGACAAATGTTTTCATTCTAATTACAAACAGAGCATTCACTTTTTATTAGCATCTGTTTTTGCTGAATTTGTTTCACACAAAGGCTGAACTGGATTCTAACATGTTAAAATTGTACGGAGCCGTTATGACTTGCATGCATGTTATGGGAAACACAGAGTGTGACACTCAAAGCAGGAATGACACATGGAAAACATATAATTTAGATGAAGAAATATGCTGCATCTGGTCACATTTAAGAGCATTTCTAATTAAACCCTTTACATCAGTGTGATGAACTATGACGCTTTGGTGTGTCTCAGTATCAAGAATGTATTACATAATCAGCTGTCTAGGAGCAGGAGTCTCTCTATGAACTATCAGGCTTCTGGAGTTGAAGGAGGCTTTTAGTAATAAACACTGTTTTGTATTATAATGATGATCAGCATAAAAACAGCTGATCATTTAAAATCTTTACTGTAACTGACTGACTTCAACTTAAGAAGCTGAGGCATGACAATGCTGATTTTAATAGCTGCTTTTGTCACGATTCTTGCAAATCGGTTTTAGATCTTGGGGACTCTGGACACATAACACATTTTGCCGTTTACAATTTTTGACGTCAGACCGGATGACGTCAAAAA
Organism: Alfaro cultratus; assembly: GCA_903066825.1. Taxonomy (NCBI): domain Eukaryota; kingdom Metazoa; phylum Chordata; class Actinopteri; order Cyprinodontiformes; family Poeciliidae; genus Alfaro; species Alfaro cultratus. The sequence continues at coordinate 79,569 of CAEFZX010032282.1, forward strand.
TTGTGTTCTTACGCATCTTGCTAAATTGATATCTCTGTAAAGTAATCTCAAACATGCCACGGTGTTGTTTACCTTTTTCATGCTTCTGCACGTGTTTTAGACATGCACTGTGAACTATCAATCCGGAATACACGACCAACTGATTGATGGGGGATTAGTAGTTAAAATCTTAGCTCTGTCTGAACAAGAACACAAAGCACAAGTCTAACTTTCCTCCTTGACATAAACAAAATGCCTTAGATATAAACTGGGCTGCAGGAAGAAGTGAGCCCGTTTGCTCCGTCATGCTGGACAACATGCAGAGTCTGGCTTCTTACCTGTAAATGCCCCTGGTACATATTGAGCACACAGTCGGTCGCCGATCCTTCCCTTAGCGGATCTGTGCGCTTCCTCCTCACTTGCAGCGGGCAGGGGAAAGCTTGTCGGACCGGGGCAGTTCACATCAGAAGCGGCAGAATAGTTTTTGGGGCAGGGTTTCCCAGAAGGAGCAGACAGAGTGGAGCTTTCCTCCTCTCAGGTGCTGAAACTGACACCCCCCGCACCCCGCGCTCATCCAGGATTTGACTCCGAAGAGCCCCAGGAGCGCGACGCCGGACCGAACTTTAGAGAAAAGGTGCAGAATCCTCAATGCGTCCTAATAGTTTTGTGCCGTTCTGTAATAAACAAGATATAGGCTTTAATGACAAAAACAAAACAAAAACAAAAAATTTTAAAAAAATAAAACATTAAAGACAATTCAGGTCTCCAGCGTGTCTCCCCCTCCCCTCCTCTCTCGACTAAATGTTTTGACGCGTCTCCCGGCTAACGCTCCTCTTATAGCTTGCTCCTCTTTCTTTCCTGTTTGCCAACCCATCCCCTCCGGAGCCTCCTCCAGTGCTGACGCACTCACTCCACAAGGAGGCACGCAAGCTCACCTCCATCTGCCTTCAAAGCACAATATTCAAAGAAGAAACTTACAACTCCCGAAACATGCATGTGTATAATTCAAACGACTAAATGTTATGTGTGGATGAAGGCTGTTGAAACATTGTGCATTATTCCACGCCATGTAATGCGTGGAATAATCAGCCCCCTTTTTGCTAATTAGTGGGAGAAATAATTACATAACCAAAATAACAAAAGATGCCTAATTTCCAGGAAGCTAATTACGAGCAAGAAGCAGGACAGAAATTAGCCTGCAGTATTTATTTATACAACAAAGGCAGATGTGCTGTTTTAACTCAAGTGTTTCAGTTTTTCCATAAGGGTTTATGTTCCAAGTAGGGCTTAGATTGTGTGAAAATTGTGACTCATCACATGTAAAAGAAAACAGGTTACTTTTTTCCAAGCCGATACTCCTTTTGCATTATTTTATTGTCTTTTGAGAGATGCTTGTCTTGTTTGCATTCGGAAACACTGATGTGAATCTACTGTTTTACTACATCTCACAGGTGATCTGATAACAGTGGAAGCCATTGGAGTGTATTAAAAAAATAATCTAAGCTTTGACATTACATTCAAACATTCAAATAATTAATTGAGGAAAACAATAAAATGTCAAAAGTTACTTATGAATTAAGAACAGATGTCAGATTAAGGAGCAGGGAGAGAATACTATCTCTAGAGTAAATACAGATGAGTGTATCTTGTTAAATATTTAATAGTTTGACTATTATAGTCACTTGTGTAATTATTGTCCAAACTAAAACTATCTTTACTACTCAAACTTTCTCTGCATTTCGCAGGAAAGGGGATGGGCTGTTTCCAATGTACATAAAATCCTTCAAATATTTCTGGTAACATGGATTGAACTTATATGAACATATATGATATATTTCAGAGTTCTTCTACTAAACAAAGTGTCTGAGTTAAAGTTGCATAAGGCTACTTCTCACACAGCTTGTGGGTGCTAGAAAGCATCTAGAGGTAAAGAATTAAAAATGTCACTAACCAGAGATCATGTTATGTGACAAGAGTGAGAAGTACCCAGTGTTTTCTCAGCATCAGTGTTGAGAAGCAAATTAAGAAGTCAGACAATATACTCATAATTATTACAGTTAATTAAGTACTTGATACATTTAGAGGAAAACTAGAGTTTTGTGATCATTTTTTTTTTTTTTAACTTGTATATAATTTTATGCCACTTTGACTTTTTTTTCACCATTAATCTCAGTAGTTCTACGTGTTGGAACGTCAGTCAAGAGACAACCAAAGCAAACCTTAGGAACCCAATTTAAAGTGAAGTATTACAATATGAACACATGAATTAATCAGGGGGATTTGGAACAGCTGTGAATGAGACGCAAAGGAAACCAGGTGCAGAAAATCAAGCACTGATCTAAGTGGATAAGCTACACACACAAACTGGGGCAACTGGGGCTCTATAGAGTAGTTGTCTTGTGATCGAAAGGTTGTAGATTTGACTCCAGCTTCTTCCAGCCACATGTTGGTGCACTTAACCCCAAACTGCCTACCGATCTGTGTATTGGTGAAACTACAGTAACAATAATTAATAACTCTAAAACATAAAAAACAATAAAAAAAAAAACAACAAAACAGCTGAGGATCCTTACATCATCCATCTTGTTGTTCACGAGATTAAGCTCTAGGTTTATTCAAACTTTTAAAAACCTTTTGTGAAGGAATCAGCCAAGTTGTGTGATTTCTATCTGCTCCAAGAGAGAGGTTGAAGTTCTCTGCTTACACATCTGTTCTGATCCAGTTGACCTCACGTCTGATTGGAAACATCAGTCTCTCTCTCTGGGTCTCAGGCTCTCATTAAGCAAGCTGTCAAAAGGGGCCAACTACTTATCTCTCGGTTGAAGGAGTCTGAGCAGTAACCCTCAGAACTGGCCTTACTTTGAGACAGGAAAGGAAAAGCCACTAAGATCTGAGTGACAGACTTGGGTATTTGGAGGAATGAGTCTTTGGGTCCCTTCCCAAGACAGATGATCAGTATAATAGCAGATAAAAGTAAGGAGTACTTGCCAGAAAAATCAGCAGGAGATTCCCAATGGATTGATAAGGAAACACAGTCCGAAAGAAGTTTGTGCAAAAATGACTCATCTCAGGTATTAAAAAACAAAATACAGACAAGTATTGATGAAGACAAAATGAAGAACTTTCCCAAAACGATGATCAATCTACGCCTATAGATGGCACTTCCTGCTTTGGGAGAAGAGTGCACACTGACATGATGTCAAGGTGAGTAGCTTCAAAAGTGTCTCCCTTCAGAAAATTTTGGCCACTTCAGATATGCCAAACAAATCGCTAGAGAATGAAATAGCAGAGATGTTGGCAGAACTCACATTAATCCTTGAATAACATTCTTCACTAATCTTTAAGGAGAACCAGATGTTTTTTTTCCCCACATAACCCCAGAAAATTATCCGATATGTCACTTTAAAGACAGATTTAAAGTGAAAACTGTCCTGGCTGTAATAGTAGAGCAGAACAAAGCCGCATTATTCAGGGACACTGTATTTATTTGACAGTGTGAATTAATAATTAATAATAATTAAACCCACAACTTATCATTAAAATAATTAAAACTGCTTATCTTTATCAGTTAAAAAACAGTCTCTGTAACCTTTGTATACCTAATACATATTTGGGTTGTATATTATGCACCTTTGTTGTAACGACATATTCCAATTCTGAAAAATACTTTTAGCCAAGTGAAAACCAGATATTGTTTTTAAGTCCTACGTTAATGGTCTCACAACTCTTAGAAAACTCGGTAGTTACAAAACACACCACCAAAAATAATTTCCCATTAAGCTGCTAACGAAATACCAACAAACCCAATTATTGCACCAAAATACCTATTTATACAGTTAACAGAGTTCCCCTTAATACCAAAGTAAATTTTAATAATCAGACTATTAAAAGCAGCATATTTCCAGAGGAACATGGCCATTACAATACATGTTTTTACTGCCATTATTACTTAAAAATCTCTGCTTTGGTTTGCTGCTCCAAATAGCTGATGATTTAGCACTCTACTGCAGAAAATGGACAAATAGTTATACTGCTATTTGTCTCAAATGGGTTTTTTTATGAACCCATTTGCTTTGTATTCTTAGGATTCAAATAAAACTGGAGGCTGGATTCAAAGCCTTAATGACAAAGCTTTCTTATAGTTTTTGATTATGTCCAAATGTTTGATAGATTAAGGCACAGGTGTCAAACTCCAATCCTCAAGGGCCGCTGTCCTGCACTTTTTAGATGTGCCACAGCTACAAAACACTGGAATGAAATGGCTTAATTACCTCCTTCTTGTGTAGATAAGTTCTCCAGAGCGTTAATGGCCTAATTATTCTGTTCAGGTGTGGTGCAGAAGAGCTACAACTAAAAGTTGCAGGACACCGTCCCTTGTTTGACACACCAAGTTCTTTAGGTAAAAAAAAAAAAAAATCTATTTCACTTTGAATTTGTTCAGAGAAATGGATGTTTAGTATTAATGTTTTACCTGTTTATCAGTAAATGTATTTTCAGTCCAAAAATCTTGAGTATTTTTTAGTTATTTTTAATGAAAGATAATAACCTGCAATGGATGGTTACAGTGCTGTCGTTTGCTTTCATACATTGTGTGAGCAGTGAGTACCTTTAAATCAAGCATTAGATGTTTTCATCTCGCAATGTATCATTTGCTGGCAAGATTCAAAACTGCTAAAAATATATATTACACACCAGAAATAACAATTTCAAAACAATACTAGGTCTAATAATTGCATCAGAATTGATTAATTTTCATGGCCTGCCACTTTATTAAGTGGCTAAAACCAGAAGATGAAGATTCAGACAGACATTCATTAGACGAGCCCATTATTAAATGAATTAATTATCAAAACGTACAAAGAAATAAAAATGTAAATCTCCGTTTGACCCTATGCCTTCAAATTATTCTATGATTTTCATTTATTAAAGGAAGAAGCAACTCAAACTCTTAAACCAAATTGTGCCATGCTTGGTGAAAAGACGACCACCAGTGAGTTTTATAACACTGTGGAAGAACTCTGGTCCATTCTTCTTTGCTGAATTGGTTCTAGTATGAAAACTTGCTTGTGTGCTCTGGGTCATTGTCAGTAAGGTCAATGAATTGATGGATGAACACGCTCTTCAGGGAATTTAAATGGAGAGCAACATCTATGGTTCCATCAGGTCAATGAAGCTGATGATGAAACTGGGACAGTTCACTAGTGCCATTACTTGCATTTTCCCTGCAGGTACGTCTATTTATCTGTTCTTTAAATCCAAACATAATATGTTGCCTCTTGCTACCTGCTTCATCCTGTCAGATGGGCTTTATTTCACTGATTTCTTGATTCAGTGAGTGTAGTGGTAATCAGGTCTGGATGTGGTGACTGAAAATTAACATGCTGGGCAAAATCTTTTCACACTGGGGTAGATTGTTTCGAATAGTCCTTTGAGACATTGCAACTTTGGTACTTGCCATCAACTATACATTGCAGGCTGCACCAGTTACGAAGGTTTTGCCTCAATGTTTCTAGTCAGTACAATCCTCAGCAAGTATCTGTCATTTTCCCAGAAGGGATCTGAGGTTTGTTTTCACACGGCAATAGGTCAAAGTAATAATCAAACCAATTTGGTTCCTCAATTGAATGAGAAATTGGAATCATGAATCCTTTGGTATTTTTCAAACTGGCAGCTGCATTTTGTTTACGCAGAGGCAACAAAGAGCAGCAACGTCACCAGGTTTGTTTACCTGAGATGGTTCTGACCTTCAGTCAGTGTCACACTGCAATCTGAAAGTGTGTGTTTTCACCAACAGGGTTATTAGAGAAGGTGGACAGATTGGTTGACAGACAAAAGACAAACATACACCGAAAAAATGGTTATAAAGGAACAAAATATCAATATGAAATCCACAAAAATGCTAAATGTGTAGGATTTTTTTCTAAAATATACACTTTGCATCTCTAAATAGTGAAATGCTAAATTAAATAATCATTTTAAAATTTTTATTACATTGTTCCAAACTATGTTCTAACAAGAGCAGTGTTCCAACTCTATGCATCACAACTTAAGTGATTTTGCTCAAAATAGATCCACACAATCCATCAACATATCGTCCTGTATGACTTCCAATGAAACTTATAACAAAAATGTATACTTTTGATTTTTTTTGGTGCCATTTATTAGTTTTCCCTCTATATGTCTGTTCATTGTGCAGAAAACCCAATATTCTCCAATCCATTTGCCTGCCGCTGTGGATACTTCACAGAAAATGTGATTTGTTTTTATTTGGCGCCACGGTTGAACTCTGCTGTTGGGAGGACAAGTCGTTAGCAGTGAACCCAAGAGATGCAGAGGGGAATGAGAAAAACTAATAGAGCATGCAAATTATGTCAAATGATCTAGAGTTGTTGAGACTTTGTACCAGCTTACACTCCAACAAACATGTTTTTCCTTTCAGTCTCTGCCGTTCCTTGCCTTAAGGAATCCATCAGCTGTTTTTGTTAAATGTACCATATAATAAGATAATAAGATTACTTTTATTGCAAAATATGGTAACAAACCCAACCTAATGTACTGCAATCCTTGTTTATATGATTTCCCTTGGCCTGCTTTTCTTGGTCAGTAATACCTCCATGTTTAAGAGATAAGAACATTTATTAGTCATAATTAAATGTACCTTAATATTAAATAATATTGCAAACTTGAATGATATTTAAGGAATGTCAAAACTCAATGTCATCTATGGGTAAAACAACAAAACAAAGCTATTCATGGTCCCTTTATTAGGAATCACCACGGAAGTTAATCTAAATGTGATTTCTCTAACAAAGCCAGTTGTCAACTATAGTTGACAACTGGAGTGATCATTGATGCTGTGCTGTTTGGGTCTGAATGAAAAATTGCAAACTGGCCAACAGCTTGACTTTCACTGCTATCTTGGGGAAGAGCTTAATTGCTGCTCTGCATATGGTGTGTCTAGTAAAAAGAAGAAACACAAAGTCGTTCTCATGTATACTAAGGACAACGTTAATTAATCACACAGGTTTAGATAAGGTGTTTTCCTTCATCTCTACACCCATCAGTAATCTGATCTACGAACTCTAAGAACCCTTTCTTTTTAATTAAAGGACGGCCAGGAACAGGAAGAGTTTAAGCTTTCTGCTTCTTTGTCCATTCCAGTAGTGAACTGACTCCAGCTGGTGTCTAATTAAATAAATACTTAACAGTATTTGTGTTTGAAAATGGAGAACCTGGAGGATTTTCACATTCTGATTTATACGATAAAAAGAACAATATGGTAACACTTTATTTGAAGGGGTGTGGATAAGACTGACATGACACTGTCATAAACATGAACAAGTCTTCATGAATGTTTATGACTGTTGACATTAAGTGTCATTTGGTAAATAATGGCACTTTTGATGCAAAGTTGCACAAAAAATTGGACTAAAGGTCCATTAAAAATTTAAACTTTGCATTATTTGTTAAAAAATGACTCTTTTAATGCAAAGTTCCTGTCATGATCTATGTTTTTCTGTGTATTTATTTCGAGTTTCTGTGTCTCTGTGCTCTCCGTGTTGTCCTGTCTCCCCTTGATTACTCCCAGGTGTGTCTCGTTCCCTGATTACCTCTTGTGTATTTAATGTCACCTGTGTCTCTTCGTCTCTGTCGGGTCCTTGTCTATTACCGTCAGTTGATGTCGTTGTTTACCGTCACTTGTTGCTCCTGTCCTTCGTATGCCCGGTGCTACCGGCGTCGAGCCCCGGCTTCCGCTCGGTCGTGCTGCCCGGTGTCTGGACTTATTGTGGACTGTCATTTAGAACCAGATTCATCATTAAAATACATCACTTCTTCTTACCTGGGTCTCTTGGCGCCTGCCTCACCACCTCACACACCGTTTTGTGACAGTTCCATTAAGATTTGCATGAAGGGGCGTGCTGTGATGGCGCAGGGGTTTAGCACGCCCCACGTTTGGAGGCCCTGGTCCTCGACGCGGACCTCGCGGGTTCGACTCCCGGTCCCGGCGACCTTTGCCTCATGTCTTCCCCCCTTCCTGTCAGCCTACTGTCACAAAAAATGCGAGCCACTAGTGCCGCAAAAACTCTTCGGAGAAAAAAATGCTAAAAAAAAAAAAAAGGATTTGCATGAAAAGACCATTAAAAGCGTCAACTTTGCATTAGAAGTGTCATTATTTACCGAATGAAACTTCATGATAGCAGTCATAAACATTCATAACAGATGTTATGTCATGTTTATGACAGTGTCATATCAGTCTTATGCACACCCCTTCAAATAAAGTGTTACCAACAATATTAATATGTGTGATTACAAATATCAGAATACCAATGTGAAGCTAAAAGCAATGAGTAAATTATTTGCTTATGTGGTTTTCCTGTTTTGTTTTCAAGTAAAAATCAGTGATTGATTGACAAAATATCAATCAATCAATCAATCAATCAATCACATTTTATTTGAATAGCACATTTCAGCAGCAAGGCATTTCAAAGTGCTTTACATCATATTAAAAACAGAAACATAATGCAACATAGAATCAACAGTAAAAACAATAAAAACAACAATAAAAACACGACATTTAGTCAAGTTCCATCAATAAATTTATAATTGAGAATGTTTCAAATAAAATCCTAAACAGGTTTGGTTTTTTGTCGAATTTGCATTTATAGAAGGTTTACCAATTACACTCTTATTGTGTTATATGGAACAAAATACCTATTGCTATTTTTATTCCCACTCACTTGATAAATAAATTCACTCTACAGGTTTCTAACCCTTGACTATCATGACATCTGAATCTTTAATGGTAACATGCTCACAAAAGGAACAGGCTCTTTAAATATGTGCTGTAACTACAGTAGTGACCGTTTCCATGTCAGAAAAAAAGTCATTCCTTGTAACTCTCAAATATTCTCTTTCTCGTGTAGCAAATTGGAATTATTTTACATACAAACTTTTTATAACAAGTAAATATCTACAGATTAACAAAGCCAGTGATGCTCATTTGCATTCATTTATATTAATATTGCAGGATTTTTGTGATGAGCGCCACAAAATGGATCAAGGGGTTTGCGTTGCTTTGATATTACAACTCACTGATTGTCCACTGTGTTTCGAATGCAAATACAGATTTCTGCTTTTACATGTGGCCGCGAGTGCCTTCAAACAACGTTGACCCCTCCCTTTTATCTGTGCACTACACTGTTTGTGGCGAGGTCAATTAGAGCAGTGGTAGGTATTGTACGTATTTCACTATAAATGCTCATCAGCTGATAAAAGTGGGTAATTTTCATTGTCAGTTATAGAACAGAAACACTGCTTTTTGAAAACATAAAGGTAAAACTTAAGACAAAATGCATTGGTATGTGGTTGCCTTATTTTGGATGGTGCAATATATCAAATGACATTTCTGTGTAGAATCCAGAACAGATAGGCCTTGTGGCCTTGTCCATCTCCCAGTTGTTGCATACAAAGCTGAAGCCCTGGTGGCTACAAAGAGGATTGGCTGTTTTTAACAAAGGTAAAACAGAATGTATAAATAATACTGCACTGAAACAGAGCTCCAATATTTCGCTCCAACACGCTATTAAGAGTGGAAACCAGTGGAGGTCCGGGTTTGATTTGTCAAATCAGCTCTTGAAGCCAATGTGTCTATTGCAGCTATGATCATTAGATATGAATAGTTGATGGATAACGAATTGTATAGCGGCACTGAACATCTCACTGAGAAATGCTATTTATGTCCACCAGTTACGACCTTTAATCACCCTCATTCTGTCTTTGGGAGTGATTCAGCTGTTAAAACATTCATGGTTCTTGCAGGATGAGTCCAGCTTAAGAAAGGGAGAGAAGGTGATTCATCAGATGTAACAGATTTTTAAGATTACTTCATGCTGCCGTTGGTTTACTTTGGAGTTACAGAAGAGGAACCTTTCCTTCTAGTTACAACAAAGCTATATTTAATTTAGAAGACTCTGAAGGCGACCATTTTCTATCCACTTTTGATTCATTGGCAACCTTACAAGGTTTTAAGGCTTCCAGCAATATTCGAGCATTGAAAGAGAAAAGGTTTGACAAATAGTCTGAGAAGTTTGGATGCTACTGTTTGGAGAAACTTTCAGAACCTGTGCAAAGTACTCTGAGGGCATCACAGGACTCTAGACTGCTATAAATGGGAGTTTGTGTTTCCTTCCGACTTAGTGACGTGAATAAGTCATGGAAGAAGAATGCCTGTTTTATTACCATTTTAATGACTAACAGCAAATTTTTATTACAAAAAACAATTATGTCACTCTGCCCTAAATATGCAGCTATTTAGGGCTCTAAATAGCTGCATAAAAATATATTTCCTCAATAAACAATTACATTTCTGAGACTGTAGTTGTTTCAAAATAGAATGAAAATGAATGAAACTGAATCTGCCTGTATTTATTGTTTGTGGTTTCTGAAGAAGGTAATATAGATGTTTACTGAATTAGAATGTCCAAAACCAATAAAAAATATGTATTTTAAAGAGGTTATAACATTGCAATTAAATATTTCTGTGTGCTAAAAATGTTTCAACTGGATCCAACAGCAGTTAGATTATTTTCTTAGTTGGCATTGGAGTGATTATGGAGAGACTAATGAATAATTAAATACTGATTATATGGATTTTTAAAATCATCTAAATAATTTATCATCCCTCTGACCTTTGGGTCTGGTTCAGCTACTGAAAGTACTGATGTACAGGCATTTGTGCAAAAACCTTTGACATTACTGTTGAAATTAAACATCTATTTATTGGGATAATTTCAAGTTGACTGTCCTATGAAAGCTGCGGTGCTACATGAGGCTTTGGACATGCTCTGTGTTGGAAGAATCTTTAAAAAAACCAGCTCAGCAATTTCTTCCCACTTGTGGACTATACAGTATCTCGCTACATGATATAATGATAAAAAATACACCAATAGTACAACTGCATTAGATTGTCCAAGTATTACCCCCACTTCTTTTTCTTTCTTTTTCTTTACAAGTGATGTTGGTGATAAACGAATCACAAATGTTGTCAGCTATATTCCTCTTTTCATCCTAAACTGTTATATCTGGCTTTTAAATAAAAAAAGACCTTCAAGGTTGGCTTCTAAAAGTTTGAGCAAGTAAATGATTATAAATCAAACTCAATTTTTTTTTTGCCAAAGATCCAAAACACTCTCATACAACATAAATTTTCTGAATCTAATTTGCTTCAGTGTTACTGTCGTCATTCGCAAACAACAATGGCAATTTAAGTTTTTTATATTCTGTATACAGAGTAATTTAAAATGCTTTATAGGAAAAACAAAAGAATAGAGATTAGCCACAAAAGAACAATAAATCAAAAGTACAAAATACCCACTGAAACCACAGCATATGTCAAATTGTAAGCTGAGGCTAACAGTTATACACATGTATCAGAGGGGCAGAAAAGAATGACTCATTTTACAATAGATACCCAAAACAGCAATTCGGATCGACATTATTCAGCCCTCCTGTCAGCTGGAGTGTGAGGAGTGCATGGATGAATGGACATAATGAATAAGACAGCAGTCAAATGAAACATCCAGCTAAATGATGCTGTAGGGGGTCTCTGTCTCATTATACCTCCACATTTTCATCTGTTGTCCTGACTGATAAACTCTGGATTTAAATAAACTTTTTTAAACAGATTATACCACTGAACTGTGTGAATAACAATGAGCTGTTTGCCACTCTGATAGGTTCCTCCCATTTTGTTTTGCTTCTTATTTTTTCTCTGCGATGATAGGCAGCAATTTCAAACTTTCATTTTTCTGACGATTGAAAAATCCAAAATAGTATAAGTATGAGGTTTTGCACATTTCACGACCAAACTATTGTCACTGGATGTTACATCCTGAAGTAGTTCTCATGCAGTTTTTTCCACTTTGGGGCAAATATCACTCTCAAGTGTTCCTGTTTGTCTTGCAGCCTCTCCTGCCTCCTATTGAGGACCAGAAAGCTGTATGATTGCATCATTATGCAAGACTATTTCAGCAATAAGTCTTGGTGTCAAGAAAGTAGGATTACATCACTTTTACTTTTTGAAAACACTTTCACTTTGGATTTATGTAATAGTACTTCTTGGGCATAAAAAAAATATCTAAACTGAGATATATTTGGGAAGGGGGAGAAAGTGAAAAATTATTGTCCCAGATATTTCTGTCTCCTACAACCATCCAAAAACATGAATACCTGTTGTTAGCACATCCTTCCTCACATCACCAATATGACCAATTCAGGAATTAAGTGGGTAAGAACAACATATGGATGGAATTAGAGATAATATTTTTATTTATTTGTGTATTTGTTTATTTAATTTATGTGACCTGGTCAGGACTCAAATTTTTTATCGTACTTTTTCAAGACTTGTGAGTTTACTTCCTCATTGCAAATGTAGACATGTGTAATCTTTATAACCCATTTGGCATTCAGCTGTTCACTGGGGTCAGATCAGTGAATTGTGTATTGATATATGGATGTTTTTGATTAGGATTGCATGCTAGTTGTGATGGAAAAGATGGTTAAATTCTCAAAATCTTTCATGCAACATATGAGGCTCTCTGTGGATCACTCGTTGGAATTTGTAACATACTATATTCAGTCTTTTTTGAAGTTTTCCTTTTTTATAGCAGGTTAGACACATTATCCAACAAGCAAACAGTATTTGAATAGTCATAGATATGTTAAATGAAAGCAGAAATGTGACATTTTATTGCAAGTTACAACAGTGTTAGAATGACCAGATAAATCTTGTGATAAAGAATGAAACCACTGTGATGTCATGGATATTTTCTAATAATGTTCTTAATTGCAGATTTGTCCTTTTTGTGTGTGTGTGTGTGTGTGTGTGTGTGTGTGTGTGTGTTTGTGTGTGTGTGACATTACATAATACTGTGTTAAGAGCAGGACTTTGTAGCCAGTGCTTCCCACCCCCCAAAAGTCATTCATAACTCGTAGAACAGAAAATGACCAGATTTGATTTGAATGAAGATTAAAGTTGAAGGATTTATTTGTGTAAATCCAATCAGAGCCAGAAACTGAGATCTAAACCATGAGCAACATTGTTGATCTGTTCAAGCTTCAATAGATGCTCTTTAGGGCAATAAATTTCTTATTTTTGGCACTTTTTAATTATGAGTATATTATGTAGCAATAGCTTTGGGAGACGACACACAAGGGAAGCATTTATAAAGGTTTTCAATATGCATTTGATCAAACACAACAATTTAGTTTTTAATTTTGCGTTTAGAGTAATTGTTCCCTTGTGTGTTCTTCCTCTCTTGGTGGCTTTGTGGTAAATTTTGACTCTCTGCATAATAACTCCCTTAACAGCTATTTTTTGGAGGGGCGGGGGGTTGTTGACATTCACATTTTGCACAAAACCACACCTGACTTGTGTGCTGGGGAACTCATCTCTTTCCCCAGGATTGGGATAGGGAAGGTAAAATACATCCAACAGGTTGTTTCTATTTAACTCAATAAATTTAATTTAAATGAAACTCACTGGAAAAAGAAATATTCTAAATTGTCTTTCAGACATTGCGACATTGTCGTTTTGTACAATGAATGAAAATATAATTTTTCAACTGTAGCTAAATGTGCAGAGTAATAAAGATATTGAACACAAGCGGGAAACATTTAGACAGAAAGTCCAGCTAACTAAATAAAAAAATGAAAAGGCTAAATATTATTGATATCCGTAGCAACGTTCTACAAAAAATCTCACTTAATATTGTACAACTTTCAGGATAAATATGTTGACAAAGTAATTTAAATTGTTCAATTTATTCAGTTTTTTTCTGTCCGTTTTTAGAATTACTCACAAATGTAACATTTGCTTTTTAAGGTCAACAAATGCTACATTAGTACTCTAATCAGTGTCTGTTTTGGATTAGCAGCCACCTCGGCTGAGATTTTTTATCTCCCAGATCCTCATTATAAAAAGCCAGAGAATCCAGACACTCATCATCACAAAGAGAGAAGAGAGTCTTATTGTGCACACATAACATCCCTTCCACTCGCTGACATAATTAGGTTGTTGGTTTTTAATGTTATAAGTATTGCATCTTCTTCTTTTTTTTTTCTTTTTCAAAAAACCTACCCTTCAGTGGGTAAGATTATGTTTTCACAATATTACTGGTGAACTGTCTTTCTAAAAAGTAAACCACTGAAAAAATAAAGTTAATATGAAGTAACCTCACAAAAAATACAGATATTTTTTGTATCACCTGGAACTGATGGAATAAATTTAACACAATGCCTACATTTGCCACATTGCATCGAATGCATCCGGGTTAGTTGCAAAATTTCTCTAACTGTGAAGTTGCATAAGAAAATATTTTGCCGTGTTCCTGCTGCTCTAACTGAAACAAAACTCTTTAGATGCAGAATGACTGACACAGTAAGCTTATCACTGCCAAGGTTGGCTGATTCCAGGCTACATTTGATAAATTAAATGAGAAAGCAATCTCCTTGCTATTATGCTCTTTCTGCCAGTGCATCTCTTTCTCACTCAACCTGGACTTGTCACATTCGCAAAAGCTAAGCAGATAGGAAAGCATAAGTGTGAAGGGGAAGTTACTTTTTCGTCTTTTTGCTTTCAAGACACCTATAAGCTTGCAGTTAAAATGAAAAGTCATCCAGTTTTTTCAGTTGTTTATTACCAGGTTTACTTCCCTTTATTTCGTTCACTGACTGAACTAAAAACAGATGTCCGTCTGAAAATAATAATAAAAAAACTGTTAAACTTTCATTTATATTGCCATTGTTTCTCATAACACTAACATTTAGCATATTCTTAATCTCTTTAAGATCCACAAATTCACACTCATTCACAAACACGTATGTTTAAGAAATACTTCATTATTTTAAGGTGATTTAATCTCCAAATCTGCTGGTCATTATCATGCCAACAAAAGCAGAATAAAAAGCTTTAACAGTGAGAACATTTTATGGCTTTATTTTTTATCTACTGTTCTGATGTATAAAGAGAAATTCAACTTTAGAACATTTATTTCACCCAAATTTCAAAAGTTAATTACTCATTCCTCTATGTTGCTTTGGCAAGTCAAATTAATCACCGGAAATATAATTGAAAGTCTGAAACTATGGCTCAGTCTTCCTAACTCTGGAGCAGCTACTCTGTTTAATAGCCTAAATTAATAACTGTGAGGAGTCAGAGTGGAGAAGTACTTGTATGATTTACATGTTCAAAAATATTTTCCATCATTTTAACCAGAAAACGAAAAATGTAAACTCAGAGAGAGTATTATTTGCCCTTTCCTATTCTCTACTCACACTCACTAAATAGTATTTCAGTCTAAATCTAAGCTGTGTATACCATAATTTCATTTAATGTGATATTTGTTAAATGTAAGTAAAAACAGTTATTTTGGGTTAGATTGAAGCTTTTCAGTGCTGGAACAGACCTGTATCCAATATAAAGTTACCCCTAAAAAGTACTATGTAAATATCACATCACAAAAGAATACAAAGACATAAGTAACTAGTTGACATCTGACAATAGCTGATTTCACTGCATCACATTTAGAGGTATCAAAGTAAAGGGAACAGAATAGAAACGCTACAGAAGTGCTACATTTTGTTGTTGGTGATGTTTTCATTTTGAAAACCCAAGTATCTTTCTCCTTTTACTTCACAGTCAGACTTCCATAAATAATTTCAAGGTATTCGTCCATCTGTCCCTTGGACATGTTCAAGATCACAGGGAGACTTGGACTCTGCTGAAATTTAAAATTTTACCCAGTTCCTAAAGTTTGACTTTATGAAGCTTACCATAAATTCCTCATGGCAAAGCTTGTTCATTTTTTCCGTTACCATTGACAAATTGCAGGCAGACTACAACTCTAAAACAGCTGAGAAAATGTATGTAATTTTGCACAATTTTTTCTCTTCACTGTTTGGCCTGGTTCAAGTTGGGCCAAACAGAAAAATAAAGCTCAATAGGAGAAAACGCAGAAAGTCCTGAAGGAAGATTAGAATCGAGCAGAACTGCAAAGGAAAGCAAGAAAACATAAGGAAAAGATGGTTTTTAGATTAATACATTTGATAAACATATATCCTTTTTATAACTTACTGATTTAAAAGATGTGATAATTTTTTTTTATCAATATTCATCCTATTATGCTGCAGTGATTCAAAAGAGAAACACGCTGGTGACATGTCAGTATGTGATGTGTCTTACCTTTTTTCAGAAGGTAAGACAAAACATGTCTTACCTTCCTCACATTTCTTCTGTTTTGTCAGAACAGAAGAAATGTGAGGCAGGAGTTTGGGAAACCAAAGTACAACCAACAACTGGAATAAGAGCGACAACTGTCTTACATAACACCTCTTTAATGCCTCCAGGGGAGTTCACTGCCACTCTGCTTATTTTTAACAAGTCTTCAGTGTGTAAGCAACGACAAGCACCACACAAATACATATGTATACAAGACCGTTTCTTTCTGCCACTCATTTATGGTTTTTGCTATACGGAAAAAGCAGAGGGTCAGAAAACATGATCTGTACCACAAGGTAGAATTTACCCCTAAATGATTCTATCTTAGTTTTTTCTCTCACTCATAAATCTCAGGTGGCTGCTTCATTTTTTGCGTTATGTGAAATAAAACTTCATATAACAGAAAAAAAAGACTAAAAAAGTTTCTATTTTTCAAATGGAAACAGATACCCTTTAAGAAATTGTTTCTTTAGTAAACTGAAATGCCTCTCATGCTATTAGCATGTCAGCTTAATTTATATGCATTTATTCCTCTCTTAGCAGGTCTCAGGTCATACTGTGGTGATTGCTTAGTGTAATTGCGCGAGCAGCAGTCTTTGTGATTTCTTCTTTTGCACTGCAAACATTACCTGATACTATGAATTGTTCAAAACATCTTTTAAAAGTCTTCAGTCTTGATTGAGGGGGAGGAGTTATGTGGCCCTGAGACTTGAGAGAACAAACATAAAATGAAATGTTTTAAGTCCAGGGGAGCTGAAATGTAAAATTGTCATGCAATGTCTGAGAGCTCTGAGAAAGCCGGCTGTTCTAACCCAGCCGGTCCCCAGTGTACGGCTGCTGAGTCAAGCTCCACTCTTGACACAAACAAGAGCAAACATCCATCCATCCATTTTGAGAGCCTGCTTATCCCGCTCAGGGTCAAAAAGGACTGCAGCATCTCCCAACTCACAAAGTCTGAGTGAGATGTTTCAAACAGGAGCTGCTGACAATGAATAAACAAAAACCACCCCTGGGGCTGTTTTATACTGCTGATTATTATATCTTTAACTGATGTTGATAAGTGCATTTAAATCCTTGCTGTCTCATGATATTGGGAAATTCATCCAAACTCAAATAAATGCATGTCTAAATGGAGCAACAAATATCAGCAACAATCAGAAGAAAACTGCAACACATCACAAAAAGATTAAATTTGTCACTAGATAGTTGCTTGAAGATTGTATTATGTGCCATTTTCTAATACAATAAATGTTTTTGTTATAAAAATTCTGTATATATCAAACAAAACTTTGACTTCACAATTTGATGTCTTAAAATGGGGCCTCTGTCTCTTTAAATTCCTCCTGTTCTTTCTGACGCTCCTTCAGCACTCCATCAGAACATTTATTATTATGCCTTTAACAACCGTTCTTAGGAGCGGTGAACTGAGAAGTAGCTTGTGAAACGAGTTCAGCAGACTTGCAGTTCCACCAGGTGTTTGCCAATTGCTGCTGCTAGTCTGGAGGAGCTGAGGGGAAGGGGGCTCTGTGAGGTGAAGGGTTGGCTGGAGGCTGCAGCTCCAATGAGGATTTTTGTGGAAATATTTGTGGTAATATATATTACAGGATGCCACAAGCATGCGTGAAAGAATCAAGTCAATATTCCAGGTATGAATTTAATGAAGGAATAAAATAATATGACATAAAACGCAAAAAGATTGATTTCACATAACACCCACTCTCTGTAACTATAGTGGCACATTTAACATTTCTGACAGTATTTTTAGGCAGTCATTGGTCATTTCCATTACCCGTAAGCAGTCATGTCATCACGCTGGCAAGAGAGAGGGTTTGTGAACTCACAGTCATTTGCCACTGCTGTCTGAACAGATGATGGCCACAGGTTCTTCAGCTTCCTGCTGGGGCAGGGTCTGTGTCTGAAAACCCCTGAGGCACACACAGAAGCATGTGGGTTGAGCCGCCTTACTCACCAGCCACCAGTTCAGGAAACACAGACAAGCGCTCAAACTGTTTCCAATCCCTTGCTGAAAAGCTTGATTATCATGGTGACTGAATAGCTGAATTGGTCCATGAAGACTTCCCTTCACTGAAAGGCCTCTGTCTGTCTTCATTCTGTCTTTATTTTGTCTCTAAAAGAGCTCACACCGTGGAAATCTGCTGTCACATCACACGTCAGCTGATCTGACCCTGTCTCACCTGTGGTTTCTCGCTGTTTGAAGTATTCTGACAGTGTCAGTGAATAAACTCAAGCATCTTGCTATGGAGGGTATTTTAGGATCACAGAAACAGGCTGGCGGCTGTAAGTTCAAACAAATGTGTTTAGCTAGTTTCTTGATAAAACGTTCCCTGCCTCACCTCGTTTGAAACACTCTTTTCATAAAAGTTGACCCAGATTTCTATCACATAGTATTCAAGAACATAATCATTTTAGACATTTGTAAGAAATAGTTGCCTCTGGACAGAATTCAGAAATATCAGACTTTAAAAACTAAAACAAAGAAACAAGCTTTTCACTGGGAGAAAGGCTTACGGTTATGCTCAGGCTTGTGTTTCGACATTTCTTTTCTAAGCTTGTTACTGATCTAGACGCCAACATTGTTTCCTCACACTCCCTACCCTCTACACTGGAAGGCCTAATTTCCATTTATATTGCTACTCAATGATCAGAGTCACCCATGGTGAGGTTACTACCAAGAACTCCCCTGACACAGCAGAAAGGCTCCTCACTCTTTCAGCACTGCTGACATGTTTTACCAGGATGACTCCTCCTGGGTTAACTGGATGTCAGAAGGATTGTAGAGTTTACAGGAACAAAGTGTCTGAGAATAAATGTGTGTTTAAAATAGCAAAGCAGAGGCAAATTAAATGTGATGCACTCAAGAACCAAATTCTAAGTATTTTACCAAGCACAGAGTTAGTAAAGCATGTTTGAATTGTGTCACTTTAAGATGATCTTGATTTTACATCTATCATCATGTCATTTATTAAAATCTCAACCTTTCATAATACAAAGCCATTTCAAAACAATTTTGAGTCCATCAGTCAACTTTCAAGATCAATTTCAAATGGAAAACATTTAGATAAGCTCCCAATCCTTTCAGGAGTGGACATGGAGGCAGGCTCACCCTGAGGTCAGATCGCTTATTGCTCTGCAAAACAAAACAAAACAAAACAAAACAAAACAAAACAAAAAGTGCATCTCTGACTCAGTTAGCACGCTTAATACAATTAAACATTTCAGGAATCTCGTGTGCACGCTTTTATTAGCAAAAAACCTTTAGTTACTTAAATAGAGGTTCATAAAAAGTTAAAGGAAACTGAATAGTACAGAGCAACATCACCAAAATAAAAGAACTTATCATTTCAATCCATATTTGTACAGTGCTGCAAAAAAAGTTTAGCCATTCCACAGAGTTCTTGTTTTAATTTTTTTAGGTTATGTTGTGAGACAGCGTCTTTTTTAAATGAGGGCTTGTTTCTACTGCTTGGCAATAATCAATTGCCTGGTGTGGCCAGTGCATGTGAACCAAAAATGTATTATCACCATCAGTGTATCATTTAATACAGGGGTGATTATATTCTATTTAATTACAATAGAAATGTGCTAGAGGGGAAATACTTTTTTCATAGTACTGTAATTATTCAGCATTTGCTTTAGATTTGACATTGAATCAGTCTCTGCAATGACTGTACAATTTAGTGTTGAATTTCTGGAAGACTGTCTGTCTGTATATCAGGATGAAAACAGCACATCTCTTCATTTTTCTCTAATTAAACATTAAGCCTTCGCTTTTTAGCTTTTGACCCAAACTGCACTCCTGTGGGGTCCAAGAACAGAACAGAGTAAATTGCTCTAATTGCCCCGACCAATTACAAGTCAAATAGCTGGCCTGCAGAAGCTGGAGCTGAGTAGCAGAAGTGTATCCAGTACAGTGGGCTAATGCCTCCTTTTCCTCCAGGGGTGCAGTGAAGGTGAAACTTCTCGTTAAGTCAGTGACACCATTATCTCTTCTGGGGTTTGGACTAACATCAGAAATCCCAGAAATGTCTAAATGCTTCACTTTAATCAAAAGAGGCAAACTGATTTGACTTTGAGAGCTGCAGTTCTGCCAGAAGTGTCAGAATATATGACGACTCCCAGAGTTGTTCATTTACAGTAATACATGCAGGTTTTTTGCTGATGGATGAGTGCAGTGCCTGGACAGCTAGGAGGACTCATTTTTTAACTAAAATTAGACAGAAGAGAAGATGGCACAGTAAAAATAGCCATGTCTTTTTTTTTCTTTTTTTTACTGCAAGTCGGGCTATTTATATCTAATTTTTTCATACCAGTTCTGACAAGTCATTATATGAAGCTATTACTCCTTCTTGTTATGTCAGTTCGGCTGTTGGCATGGCTATTCAGAGTAACGTACAAGATTCTTCTTCACATCTATTCTGGTGTGCTTTTTATTATAAATCCTTTCCCGTGGACTTCATCGTCTGTAATTGTCACTAAAGAGCACAGGAGGATTAAATCAAAACATTCTGCAGTCATAATGGTTTATAAACTGTCCCTGTGTATCACATCAACACATTTTCATCGCAATGAGTGACTGATGGTCTTTTTAATGCAGGAGTAGGGCCAATGGCTTCTTTGTTCTTTTTTCATTCTTTATTGAAAACTTTAATCAAAAATACGTGACATATAATTCCATTTTATAAACCAGCAACCCACATGATGTATGAGCACTTTACAAGAGAAACCTGGTATAATGAGATCCAGCAAAATAAATCTGAGCTTAATAGAGCACCTAATTGGCCCTTTATTAAATTACAATTTTGAATTGTTCTGAGACACTAGTGGATTCTGAGTCAGACTTAGCACTTTGAGCTTCAGAGAGTTTATCTCTCCTTTAGGATTAAGGCTACCATTTCTCATATGTTGTTGATGTAACATTTCTTTGCTGGAATGATTCTGAGAAATATAGTAATATTGTTTTGCAATATTATATATTGTGGGGCAACATTGTAAAATACTGGAAGAATCAATGGATTATGACAGGAGCTCAGCCATTTTTTAAAAGTTTTTTTTGGCTCTAGTGACCTTTATTTGAAAATGAAAGGCAGGTAAAAAGAGAGAGGAAAGACATGTGGCAAAGGTCACCAGGCTGGGAATCAAACCTGCGACAGCTGCATCGAGGACTAAGCCTCTGTATGTGGGATATGTTTAACCCCCACACCACCACAGCAACCCAGGAGCTTAGCCATTTTTTTTTCACTTTTGTGGTTTTAGATATTTGATATCTGACTAAGGTGCAAAAAGGAGCCTTAAAACATTTGACCAACTGTGTGTCAATTTGAACCTCTCAGAGGGAGACAATTTAAATTTAATTATACTTTATATTTTAGATCCTTGATCAATTTTAAGATCATGCACAAATGACCTGAGTTTCCGTATAGCCTCCATCAGCAGTTACCAGAATATTCCATTTTTAGCCTCCAATGAGACCGCATCACAGTGACCTTAGCCTCCTGGAGCTACATGTTGCCTGTAGGGGAGCAGCTGGCAGGCAGTGATTGGGCTCAGCTGGTTCTGCTGGACACTTCTGAGGTCAGAAGTTGAAGTTGGGGAAAAGATGATGGGAGTGACACCAGAGCCATGGTTTCCTGCTTCCTCTGCATGTGGGAGACTCCTTATGGCCATGAATACAACTATAAACTGTTTGACTTCAATATATGTTGGTTAACAATCAGAAAACCACCAAATTGTTGGATTAACTGTAATTAATTGTTTGGATTAGAAAACAATGTTTTTCAGTCCTTTTAATACTAGATCACAATCTATTTCACTCTTTATATTTTCTTCTTTTTTTTTCAAACATGTCCAGCTTCTCTGTATGAACAATATTTCAGACATATATAGAGGAGCTAATTGCAAGGGCAGCTTTGCTCTGCAAAAAACAATATCTTGAGATAATATCCTAATTGTTTGATTGACTTTATTAAATTAGGATTGCATCTGGTATTAATTTTTAAAAATCACCTTATTGGGTTATTTATATGGGTGCAATAATACCCTTGAGCTTTTAACCATGTCTTAGAGTAAACGAGTTGATGTTTAAGGAGTTCTCTAGCTATTTTAAGGCATGCTGTTTTATAAATGCAGATTTGTTGGCCTAGAAATCTCACTCAAAAAAACTGTGTTAAAAAAAAATGCAACAACTCATCAAAACATGTTTTTCATGTGCCATTTTCTTCATTCTATTTTTACATCAAAAAGCAAAACCAGAAACGCTTTTTACAGTTTAACTTTTTGTATTGCGTCAGAAAGCAAAATATGGTGAAAAATGAGAGTTATATTGCCCAAAGAGACTCATTTTGTCAGCTGTTCCAATCTGGCACAGGCCTCTTTTGGCCATTAACCTCAGGTAATCAGCTGCACCTTCCCAGCTGAAAATCTTCCAGCTTATGCCAAACTGTTTCCAGTTGAGATAACTAAGCTAAGCTGCAATGTGTTCCTCCCAATTTACTGCCTTTTATGTTCCTCAGTACATTGCCCTTTTCACACACAATTGATTCCTCATCTACATTTTAGGCTCATTAGCAGAACTTGGAGGACTTCTTCCTCATATTCCTGAATCTTGGAACATGAGCTCAAAGCGGGCTGCATTCAGGACATTTGCATTTAAAGTTGACCTGTGTGGTAAAAGAAAAAATATAATTTAGAGAAAATTAATATGAATTAAATGTTACTTTATGAACAGAGGCTTTAGTTTTAGTTTAGAGTTAGTTACTGTTCTTTAGCTTTCTGTAGGTTTCAGGTATCTTCAGCTAAATCACATGGGAGAATAAAAACACCTAAAGATGTTTGAGCCCTATGGAGCTTTACATGCATCTCTATATCATATGAGTAGTAATGATGTCACCACTCTTTCACAGATAACATAGTGTTAACAAAATTTACTGTAGTGTTTTACATGCCCTGTTGTGCTCATATAGAAACTATACAATTTGTGGAAATAGACCATATTACCATGGAGTTGATGGAAGATGTGAACACTAACTTTTAATCTAATTACTGAGGTTTTACCTTTTCATTGAAAATGAGCAGCACAGTAATGCCTCCTCTTCAGTCCCAGCTGACAGCTTTGTCTTAAGATATTTCCTGGGAAAAATGTTTAATGACATTACATTTCAAGCGAGATTTTTTTTTAGAATAGAATAGAATAGAATTCAACTTTATTGTCATTGCATTGTCACAAGTACAAAGCAACGAAATGTGGTTTGCATCCATCCAGAAGTGCTATACAGGATATAAATAGTTATTTACAGGTGTACAAAGATGGTTATAAAATAAAATGTTCTGTTGAAATATAATATAAATATAAATATGGGAGCTATATGCACATATTATACAGATTATAGCAGGTTGCAACAAAATCCAAAGAATATGTCAAAACATGGAGTAAATCAGCAGCAAGAGAACCACACTACTTAGATAGGCCATTATGCATTAAGTACAATTGGCAAGCCATCATTATACATGAGTAATTAGGAAATGGAGAATGTGATGACTGAACAGGTGTAGGTTTAGGCATAAGCAAAATGCCAATATGAATATTCACATAAACATTTACATCTCATCAATAACACTTTCAGAATGACAGGGAAATATGAACAAAATAGTATTACTGATCAATCTTTTGAAAATCTAGAGCAACTGAGAAACACTGCAATATATTTTTGCAATGACTAATTTGATGATGTTGTGCTTGCAAGATAATATAAAAATCACAACATCCAAAGACCACAACTAGGTATTTTATTTATTTATTTATTTATTTATTTATTTATTTATTTATTTATTTATTTATTTATTTATTTATTATTTTCAAAAGCTGTGTTATATTTTGGAGTAGCACTCTTTAGGAGTGAATTACATTTAATCTCGAATCATTCCTTTGATTTTATGTTGTTCCTATTGACAAATTAATTGGAGATTTTGTTAACATACTAAATTCTTGTTTTCATGTTTGTTTGTGCATGTTATCATATCAGCATTGGCTTTGTAATGCACCAAGTATTTTCCTTTTGGTAGCTAGCTCAAAAGTGTTCATTAGTGTATTTACTACTTTATCATATTTTGCTTTTCTAAACAGCCAAAAATCATTAAAAAAATTTCTGTAATCAACACATGATAAGTAAAACCAAGTAGTCTTGCTGTTCTGGATTAATATTTGAAATAGTGCTATGTACAGAGATGAGAAAAGCTTTGTGATGCAACATGGACAAAGACTAACTGCATGTTACACAACAAGTCAGAGTGAGATGAAATATTCAGAGGCACAACTTTCTGTGTTTCTTGACATTTTGGATCTCTTCTGCATCAATCGTTTGTTTTTAGGCAAGATTCCTTTTGCACTTGCAGTGGGGGAGACTTGTGGGAGGTATGAAAATGATATTATGAAAACCTTTGGTTTACACATTGTTTTGGTAATAAATTTTTGTTGTGACATACTTCATTTCTGCTGTCTCTTCAGTATCCGATCTCCCACGTCAGATGTAACTGAGTCATTTCTTTCTGTTTCTGTTTGTCTTAGAAAAAAGCACTGAGTTACATTTCATAAAGTACATCTATGTTACCCCAATTCAATCTCTTTAAATCACTTTTTGAGCTGGAGGCCCAACTTTCTTTTTATTCAGAACTGCTCTGTAACTACAGAGGTCATTATGTAAGTTGTCATGCTTCAAACAGTCTTGTTTGAAGTTCATTAAATATAAACAAATTATTTTCTGCTTAGATATCTTGTCTGCATTGCTTAATTTAAAGCAGAACCTGCCATTATAGTGGGGAGCATTATGAAGGTTTTGACGTTATAAGAAGGTTTTAGGTGGAAAAGGTATTCTGTTAGTCAGAATCTGTTTTTAACTCAAAGCTGCCCTCTAGTGGCGGTTATCCAGATTTTCTAGCAACCCTGAACATGTTCTCCACACGACTTGATGTTTATAATGCTGTGTTGACATCAGCATAATATTAGTGCAATCCAAAAATAGATTCTGTTGATGTTAGATTTTTACTCCAAGATTTTTCCATTTAATTTTACACCACTGTTATAAAATAAGAGGAAAATTACCACTTAAATAATCATAGGAAATTAGTAGTTGTGTTTTTTTTTTTTATATACGTTTAAATAGAGTCAAAAACATTACCATTGAATTTAAAGAATGTGTCCTGGAGCAAAATCTTTGTTTCCCATATTTATATCTCCACAAAACCAATATTTGCTGAAATAATTTATAGAAAATCAAAGCAATTTTTTTACATTGCAGATTTAATGGGTAAAATTTGGTCATTTACAGTAAAGAGTAATGACAAATATAAGGCAATAATGATATTTGATAATTAAGTATATAAAATAAAAAAGCAAAAATTATCAACAACTCACCACATTATTAACTTAAAAAAGTTAAGATATTTAAAAGATTTTTTTTTAACCAAAGGAGATCAATAAACATGAAACATTAAAAATCAACTTAGCAGTCAACTTGGGATGTCCTTAAAGGAGCTATCACTGTAAAATTTTGTGAGGAATCACTACCAATCTCCAGTTGCACAAAGAGTTAAGGAGCAGCTTACAGCAAGTTTAATGAGGCTCTGTTGAGTCAAATGACCTCTGCTGGCTTATTGATTATCATAGTGATCGCAAAAAACGTTGGGTTTCTGCCTCCTGCACAGGTTTCAGGATCACTTCTCTCCTGTAGGAAAAGTGAGTGAGCTTAATGAGTCTATGGTTCATTCTTTCTCTGCCTTGCAACAACCAATAAAGAGAAATGGTGAACTTAGCCAACACCAGTGAGCAGGTGATCTCAACCACAAGCAGTGAGGTGTAGATCATCGTCCACATTTTGCAGTCTTGAATTTTTCTACTGATGTGATGAACGTAGGACAATTTTGATTCTGGAATACAAGTAGAGTTTACAAAAGGAGCTGATGTAGTAGGAGTGTGTGGTTGGGTTGTTGTTGGATGGGTGGTCCGGAGTGTGGTCGTTGTGGGTTTTGTTGTTGTGGGTGTAGTTGTGGTCACTGTGGTGGTAGGTTTAAGTGTAGTTGTAGTTGGTAAAGTAGTCATCATGGTAGATTGTGCAGTTGTGAATGTGGTGGTTGTCATAAGTGTTGTTGTTGTTGTTATAGTAGTTGTTTGTTTAGTTGTTGAAGGTGTAGTTGTTGTCAGGGCAGTTGTAAGGGTGGTGGTGGGTGCAGTTGTCATAGTGGTAGGGGCAGTTGTTTTGGGTGTAGTTGTTGAGGTGGGGGTTGTGGTTAGAGTGGCTGTCATCATGGTTGTTGTGATTATTGTTGTGGTCGTTGGAACTGTTGTCGTGGCAATAGTCGTGGGGGTCGTCGTAATAACTGTACTCTCAGTTGTTGTTGATGTAGTTGTTGGTACTGTGGTGGAAGTAACAGTGGTTGATGGCATTGTGGTTGCTATTGTGGTTGTGGGTGTGGTGGTGGTTGGCTGTGTGGTTGTGGGTGTGGTGGTGGTTGGCTGTGTCGTTGTGGGTGTGGTGGTGGTCGGCTGTGTCGTTGTGGGTGTGGTGGTGGTCGGCTGTGTCGTTGTGGGTGTGGTGGTTGGTAAAGTGGTGGTGGGTGTTGTAGTGCGCAGTGTGGTGGTAGTGAGAGTGGTTGTCAGTTTTGTTGTTCGAACTGTTGTTGGTATAGTGGTCAGTAATGTGGTGGTAGTGGGTGGTAGAGTGGGGCAAACTAACTGATCCTCACTTAACAATTTGATTTCCTGTCCTTTCAGATGTTCTGGATACTCACAGTGCACCTTTGGTGTGAGCTTATCAGCATTGGATTTTATCCAGTGATAAAAATCTATCAGATTGCAGTCACATTGCCATGGATTGTTACTAAGGTCAAGTTTTTTGAGTTTAGTCAAAGAGTCAAAAACATCCCCAGAAAGTGTCCGAAGGTCATTGTTGGCAAGCTTGATTGTGGTCACAAATTGAAGATTTTCAAATAGCTGTGCATCCAATGACTTTATCATGTTGTCTTGGACGTTAAGTTCAGTGAGCTTCTCGGGTCCGTCAAAGTAATCAGGAGACAAGTTCACAAAATGATTTTTGGAGAGATCCAGCTTCTTAACTTTCTTCAAGGAGCTAAAGATTCCCTTAGGAAGTGTGCGGAGATTGTTTTGTTGGAGGTTCAACTCAGTCAGTTTAGGCATTTCACCAAAAAGCACAGGCGGCAGGCTGGTCAGCTGATTATTTCTTAGGGTCAATGTTTTAAGCTTAGGGAAGCCAACAAAATATTCTTCAGGTAAACTAGTCAGAAGATTATTTTCCAAAAACAATTTAACAAGCTTTCCTTTATGTGGAAATAAATTTGGGGATAGTTCACTGATCTTGTTTCCTTGCAGACTTATTTCCTCTAAGTCTGGTAAGTCCATGAAGAGGTCCTCAGGAATGATGGTGAGCTCATTTTCATACAGCCGTATAACAGTCAGTTTTTTCAGGTTTGAGAACCAGCTTGTGGATACTGAAGTAAGATTGTTTTTACCCAAATTGACCTTTTTAAGATTGACAAGATTGTCAAATGTCTGGTCTTCTATGAAATCAATTTCATTTCCATGTAGCTGTAGGTCTACCAACTTTGTTAGACCATCAAACAAACCTTTCTCAAGTCGAACAAGCTTGTTAAACTTCATAATAATTGTCTCCAGATTGCTGTTTTCTTTAAACAAACCTAGAGGCACTGACCTCAAAGGATTACTGGATATCTCAACACTTTTCAGCTTTACCAAACCATCAAAGCCTCCAACCTCGATAGTATTTGTTTCTGTTTCCATAAACTCCACCTTCTCAAGATCTGGACTTCCAGCAAAAGCTCCACTGGGGATTGTATAAATCCGGCTGTTCACAAAGAAGACCTCTGTCACCCCAGGTCTCAGAGTGCGGGGGATTTCTGTTGCAGACACACCATAGACTTCTTGATTCTCTTGTTGATCGGGTTGAGTAACGGAAAAGTCAATCAGTAAAGACAAAAGGAAAGTGATGATCCCTCCATTCAACATTCTTGACATTCTACAAAAAATGGAGAGGAAAAATGTTATCATTCCTAATTTATTAATTAATAATAAAGTTCTCATAAAGTAAAGTTTGAGTTTATTTTTTTTTTTGACATGACAGATAAATATAATTAGCATGTAAAAGTTTAGCATGATAGTTAGTTGGCTGATTTTAATCTTTAGTCTGTGTGGTAGGTTGGTGTCAAAAACTTAAGAACAAAGGCAGTATAATAAAAAAACAGATGTAATAAAAAACTTAAACATGCTGTATATATGATAACAATATACTCCACTGACCAAAGAAAATCTCATAATCTTATAATTACTCAGAAATAACAAACGCTTTTCTTACCTTAATACTTTTGCAACTGGGATGAACCCATAAGAAAACATAAATAAGCGCAGTCTCATTTCTTATCTCAAAACACAAACATGTAGACCTTTAAGTATATAAAGGCATGTGAGGCAGGGTGTAGCAAACCTCTGGAGCCAGAGATAAGAGCAGGGACAGCCGATGCTGCATGACTCTGTAGTACGATGCCAGGAAAACTCAAGTTTAAGAGTCTATACGATTTGGTTAAAAAATAGTTTTCTTTTTGAAAGGAAACCAAACAGGCACCTCTGAAAAGATGGCATAGTTATTGATATATAATATAATATATATAAATATATATTTTAATAATTTAAACAATACATACCCTTCTCAATTATTGCTAAAAAAAGTCTCTATTCATATTCAGTCAAACCCCTCTTTTAATTCCCTACAAGATTTTTGCATGTTTCCACTTTGCTCTTATTGATATTCACTCTGAATGAGTCATGATTCATGAAAACCTCCCTCTGCTGTTTGTTTGTGTAGGTCATTTGCTAGTTTTAACTGTGCTGCATTTAAATGATGCTTCAGACTAGAAGAACTCCCTGCATTGGCCACAAACAAATTTAATTTTATCAGCTTTGATTAAGATCAAAATCAATGTAAAATGTCTTAAGCTTTTTCCACTTTTCTGCTCTGGCCGGCTCTTTTATGTTATGTTTCACTGGAGCAACGTAGTTTCTTAAACCTCTGTCACCCAGGGTTTGTCTTTATGCATATTCTGAGCAAATGACTAATGGAATTAAAACAATATAAAAAAGAATAAAATGCATATAATTATACCATTGTGCTTCCTAGTTTATGGTGAAAGAAATTGTATTTCAGTAAAATTCAGTAAATATTCCACTACAACATGAGAATACCAAGCCTAAAAAGCACATATCTAATGCAATGCTCTCTGCTAATTCAATTCAATAGCTATTTTGTCTATAAGGGTAGTTTTGTTTATTAACTAGTGAAGTACGACTTCTATAGCAATTTGTGATTTGTGGGCATTTATGTTTTGAGAACATGCAGCTATTTTATGACAATACAATGAATTCTTTTTATTCTGGTTCTATTCCCAAAACAGCTGCAGGAAGCACAACTTTAAACACTGACAATTTCTTACAATCTGAATGTTATCTACAGCTTCCTGGTTGTTGTGTCTGACTCCCTCCGCAGAGAATTGATGGTTTTAAGGCTCAACATCCGTTTGTTTTGTCTGGTCTTTGCATGCAATACAGTCTGGCGTTGTTGTGGTTGGGTTTTTAAAGAACAGCAATCTTCAATGATATATGCATTGCAGACAGAAGTGAATTACAAGATTGCTTGATTTCCCAAGTGTGTAACAGTTTACTTCTATCATGACAGCATAGTTTGATTTGAATTTTGTTTAGTAAAATCCAATTTAGTTTTAATCACAACTAAATCATCTTTTGTAATTTTAGCTTCAATCTAGTTTCACTCAACTAAATATTAATACATGGTCTCATATCTTTGAGAGTAATATTTTCTTCATAAAGATAAAGTAAAATACTTTATCTTTGTTATGTTTTCCATAAACAGACACAGATATACTTTCTGCTTTGAGCAAAATCTAAAGTAGTCTCAAAGACAATACCCACATTTTCATACAAGAAAAAATATTTTATTTAGTTAGTTTCTAAATAAAATTGTTTTGTCAAGATAAAAAAAGAACTCATTGATGAAAACTGTCACTAAAAAGTTTGTCAACAAAATTAACATTGTAATTCACAAAGCCTTCTTTGAGTCAGACTGATTTATAAGATTTTCTTTCATGTTTTCTGAGATAATATTTATACACCAGCCATGTTGTTAATATGAATATCTATAGTAATAAAAACATAAAGCAGTCTATTATTAAGAACAAAAGTTGTCAATTTATTCAGAACACAGAGGCATTTTGCATTAAAATTGTGTTATAGTGCAGTCAAATACACGCTGCATTACCCTTATGCCACAAATGACAAACTGCTTACTAATTGCATTATTTATAGAGAAAT
Organism: Alfaro cultratus; assembly: GCA_903066825.1. Classification (NCBI taxonomy): domain Eukaryota; kingdom Metazoa; phylum Chordata; class Actinopteri; order Cyprinodontiformes; family Poeciliidae; genus Alfaro; species Alfaro cultratus. The sequence continues at coordinate 110,249 of CAEFZX010032282.1, forward strand.
CAGTAACAAACTGTCATGGCTATTGCCAAATACAGTTCACTTTTAAGACAAAGATGCTGGTTGGTCACAACATTATATGGTTCTTCATTTTACAGCTAGTGAATGAGATATTTATGTCCTTCATTTTTGAGTCACATAACAGAAGACAAATACTAACTGAAAGTGCGGCCTTTGAGGATCTACAATCAACAATGAACTGTTTCCCTTCGCTTTAAAAGTCTCTGATTGTGATCTAGTCTACAGCACTGAGTTCCGACTCATTTGGCTTATATTTTCATTTCCTCTCCTGTTTCTCTTCCAGCAAACGCAGCCAATGATGACTGAACTGATAATGACAGTGGACACCACTGCAAGTGCAATAAGAATAACTGAAATATTATTAGTCTGTACACCTCCCTCTTGTCCTTTGTTGGTCGCATTCTCTTGCTCTGACGTTGGTGTGGTCAGCACCTCAGCTGACGGTGAGCTTTGTTTGGGGAGATCTGTATGGGGTCTCCTCTTCTCAGTTGAGGCCGATACAGGGGCTTCAGAAGGGCTGACAGGCATCAGATCCTCATCTGCAAGAGTTACTATTATCTCACCCTTCAGATTCAAAGGAGTCTCACACACCACAAGAGTTTGGTTGACCTTGGATGGGTACAGTTTGAGCCAGTTCCTCAGAGGCAAAATATCCTTGTCGCACCTCCAGGGGTTCTGCTGTAAAAGGACATTCTCTGCTTTAGCAAGTGAATCTAGATTGTGCTGGGGCAAGTTAGGAAGTGAGTTGTTCCGCAGGTCTATCTCTCCCAGGTTGTACAGGTTCTTCAAAAAATCCGATGGAAGGGAGGTGAGGAAATTGTGCTCCAAAGATATGTTGACCAGATGGGGCAGTTCTTCAAAAGTTCTGGCTTGTAGGCTTGTGAGCTGATTGGTGTGCAATGAGACCTCCCCGAGTTGTATCAAACCTCTAAAGGCGCCTTCAGACACATAGCTGATCTGGTTGCGACTGAGAACCAGAAGACGTAACTGAGTCAGGTTCCTGAATGTGTCATCATCCACACGGCTTAGCTTGTTGTCATACAACCACAGCTCCTGCAGGGCCATTGGCCCAAAGACCCCTGGACCCAGACTCTTCAGGTTATTTTCATACAGGGAAATCTGGTAGAGGAGAGGCAAATTACAAAAGATCCCCTGTGGAAGAGACATCAGTCTGTTGTTGGAGACAAACAGTTTCTGTAGCTTTGGAGTCTTTGACAACAGCATTTGGTCAAGATAAGTAATTAGATTGTCCTGGAGACTCAGTTCCTCCAGGTTAACAAGGTCATTCAGAATGTCAGCTGGAAGCTCTGTCAGAAGGTTTCTGTTAAGGCGCAGGATTTTTAGTTCAGAAAGACCCTTGAATGTGTCACTGAATAGCTGAGTTACATTGTTTGAAGCAAGTGATAAGAACTTCAGCTTTTTCAGGGCATGAAAGGTTTCCACTGGCACATAAGTGAGGCGGTTCTTGCTCATGTCCAGTTGTGTTAGCTCTGTTAACTGGGAAAACCATCTTGGCCGGATTGCAAAGATCTTGTTGTATTTCAGAATCAAAGTCTGAAGTTTCTGTAGCTTTTCAAACAACGTCTCAGGGAGATCCTGCAGTTCAGTTTCCGTTATTGCAATGAAATGTATATTTAATGAGGAGTTGAATGTGCCAGGGTGTACCTCCCTCAAAACAGTTTTTACAATCACAAACTGCTCAAGAGAGGAGGAAAACTCAGTGAGATCGTCATGTTTCAGAGAATAAAATTTGCAACCAGAGAAGCTGATGTGTGTGGTAGATGATGGCACATGTGTGGGGAAGACAGAGAGGCCTTGGCATGAGATTTTTCTTTCTTGACATTGACATCCAGGTATACAAGATGAAGTAGCAGCACCGACAGAGCAGAAAAACAGCAGCAAAGAAGTTACCACATCCATTTTGGTCCTACAACAGAAGAAGATATGTTAAAGAAATAGTAAAAAATAAGTCATTTACCAGATATTTTCTTTAAACTGTTTTTATGCTGTCAGTACTTTTGCACAAAAAATCTCCTTAGTATTACAAGCCTCAATCTTAAGACTTTTGCTGGATTCATATTTGGATTTTTTTGTTTGTTTGCCAGTTTTGTTTGGGAAATTTCAAACCATCTCTGTAACATAAGGAGCCCTTTAGGGCCCCAATAGGTTTTTCATTCTCTCACAATAATGTACTGATCAGTTCATGTGGCATAATTGAACACTGTAAGCCTTTCTTACAGTGGCCAATGGATTTTCTGCTATTATATACGGTTTTCGTGAGGTTTTTCCATGTATGTTAATATCTTTTTGTGAAATATCTGAAGTTTTATATCTTTTTCTTTAGGATAGAAATGCACCACAAATCTATGATATAAACAGAAACTTTCCATAAGTAGGGAAGAAAGAAAAAATACATCCAAACTATTTGGACTATTTTTGAGTTATTATCACGAGGTAATAAGTCATCTGACAATTTTGATTGTGTCTCTTTTGTGTTGGTCTGAATGGTTATTAAAGGGATGTTTTCATTTGCAGTTCCATCTCAACCATATGCAAACAGACATAAACATGCAGTGAATAAATCAATTTTTCAATCAGTTTTTTGCACCAAAGAGTTAAGAATAAACACTGAGGCTCTTTAAACGTTTATACATTTGAAATTTTAAATTGATATTTGTGACTGTATACAAAATAGACCAGAAAATATTGCAGTAATCATATTGGAAGGGAAGGCAAAAGAAAATTTTTCCCCATTTGCTTCTTTTAGATTTAAGTGCTAACTTAAAAATCCTAGTTTACTCAACTCTCACAGGTATGACAAAATGATCAAATATTTACCCCAACTTGCTACTGTGAGTTTATCTTTCACAAACACACATTTAAGTTCAAAATCTAAAACTTTCCAAAAATGTTTGACTTTAAGAGTAGAAGTGAGTAGTCACAACTAAATGCAACAGAAATATTTTACACTGTGGATTCACATAAACCCACTCAACTGAATCAATGATGTAACTGTGATGCATTTTAAAATAAATTAAATCTGTTTTTTTTTTTTTTTTTTTTTTGCGTTTGTTCTTGTTTTTGTTTTGTTTGAGAAAAGAGCACCTATTAAAGCCTTTAGCTGAGTTCTCTCTCTCATATTTCATGGTTTTGTCACAAAACCCCCCCAACTTTTTCAGTAAAATGCAACATTTGAAAAAAAACTCACACTACAAAATATATTTTTACAAGGGAAACTTGAACTAAACTAATTTACTAAACAAATATTCTTTTGAAAAAGAGCACTTTGCTTCCTCCATAGGAACAAAAGGTATAGGATCCCTCTTGAAATGCTTTGGATTGCTTTAATGCCACCAAGGGATCCTATAAATCAACACCATAACACAGAAAACATACCTACAGCGTAGTAATTGTGTGTGCAGCCTCAGCGGTTGTTTTATGCCAGACGGAAACATTAGCATGAATTGATCCAGTGTTGCCAGTGGGTAGCATCACTGCCTGCCAACACTGCTGACCCAATTGACTGCTAAATCACAATGCTTAGAGGGCTTTTGGCAATACAGCAATTTAAAACAACATGCTACAATGGCTATTTATGTTTTTCGAAGTGATCAAAAACCCTTTTTCAAAAGAATGATGAAGATTGTTTTGAATAGTACATAGTTTAATGCTGTGTTTCTCACTATTAAAGATAACCAGTACTTGACTGACAAACAGTTCTCCCCTGTTTGTAATGCAACTGGTAAGTTTAGTATAATGTCCTACTTCCTTGCACAAATCCTTCTGTGGCTTGAGGCAAGGAAACGTGAGCCATTTCTTAGTGGTTGAGGCACTTTGGGAAGCTGCTACTTCCTCTCAAAGGAACAAACTCTCCAAAAAGGCTCTAATGAGGTCAGTTGCCGAGGCAGCACATTTCTTTTTCCTTCTTAAACCCCCCTATTGAGAAACTGCCTGCAAATCTTCAGTGAAGGGTGGTGAGTGGGGTTGTGGCTACAAACAGACATGTGGCACACATAGATCGGAGAACGGTCGAGTTACTGTGTGTTTTGTTAAGCTGAGCGGACCTCGGATCGCACGTGGCTTGACTGCTCTACTTGTGGTTGTTAAGGCTTTGGTTACCAGGTACAAACAGGTTGTAAAGGACAGTGTTTTTTTATTTTGTGTCCAAGAGACAGAGAAACACATCACAAGCATGTTTGCATAATTTAATTTCTAAAAGGATTAGTATCTCTGCTCTTTCTCTCTTTCTTTTTTCCCTTCTTTGTTTCTTTTTTCTTTCATTGTTTCTTTCTTTCTTGCTTGTTTTTTGTTTTCTCTATAAAACAGGTTCTAAAAGACGCCCAACTACCTCACAGGCTTTTACAGTTTTACCACGTTATGTCTGTTTCCAATTAAAGTTTGTGGTACGTGCTCTGTTCATGCAGACTAAACAACTTAATTATGATTCAGATGTTGTTGCTTGTTTAATGACATAATACATTTACTTGCATAGTCTTTACCAATGTCATTGTTGGGTCCAAATGTCACAATTAAATAAATACATAGGATACATGTGCAATACTTTATCCCATAACAATGGCACATGTTTTCTTCTGAATTGTAAATATACAGTTTAGTCTGGATTAGCTGAAAATCGTCTCAAATTGTTATTTCCAGATGTAGTAAATTATTTATGTACTTAGTTAATTTTTGAATTTTTTTGTATAAACATTCAAGACTGTGGAAAATAGGGGAAGAGAGGGTAAAGCAGCACCCCCTTGTGGATGAAAGATGACACACATGTTAAAAGTTTGCAAACAAAAATCCCTGACCAGTGTTGAATATACTTACATCACAAAATGAGTTGGAAATCAAAATTTATAAAAAGTATTGTTTATAATATTTGGTAATATTTGAGACCATGAACAACTTATCTTATTGTATGTGGCTTAGTGGAATATATTACAATATAAAATCACAACTGAACCTTACATAACAGTAGCTTAGGGACACAAAGGCGCATAATTTTATCCAATTGTATAACCAACAGGAATCCTGCTCTCATTATAACAAGGCAGAGAATCATAATTCTCCTTTTGCCAAAGTGTGGGCTGAACCATGTGTCTGTACTTACATACTCTGACTGGAAAATCCCAGATGGATCAACAGCCTGGTGTAATGGGCAAAGCATTTTTATTTCATTATAAAAGGCCCATGTTTTCTGCTTCTCCCACAGCTGGCCTATAAACCAAAGTGTTTCTTAAAAAATCAGAACCAGCAAACTTTGCGATCTAAATCTAGGAAATGTATGCAGAAAGCCAAATTGTTAACTTTGCCACAACAATGAAAATAACAGGAATGAAAGCTAAACAAAACCAATGGGTTTCTTTTTAACACAAAAACGTAGTTCTTGTGTTATTCATATTTGTTTCACATTTCTACACAATAAAGTATCTCTTCTATGCTTATTTATAATGAGCCTCTATCAAACAGGACAAAGTGTTTTGCAGAACTTACCCTCAGTTGTCCTTGTCGATCACTGAGCAGAGTGAACTGGTTGGGTTGTCTTTTATGCACAACACCCTTCCTTCCACTGCTTCATTAATCCTCTCCAAGTTTCCTTCTGAACTGTCACACTTTCACATTTTCCTGCCCTGTGTCATTTCTTAGTTTCCTTTAAATCAGCTATTTGTTTCTCTTGCTCTCTCTCTCTCTCTCTCTCTCTCTCTCTCTAAGCCCAGGGAATTTTGAGGATTTCTGCCCTTCTCCCTGAAGTTCTACTGGGACTGTTCAGTGGCTCTGATGCCTCTTTGTAGCTTTGAAAAGTAGAGGGGAACAAGCCCAACCCCGCAGTTTTACTCCCTGTCTGAACTGATTTTGCTGCCCAAGCATGAGCGTTGGAGGGGAGAGAGGTCTGCATTTCATCTTAGATTTGTTTGTGAGTGAGTGTGTGTGGGTGTGTGTGTGTCAATAGCTTTGTGTTGTCAGTAAAGGGACCTTGCAGGGAGGATGAAAGTTTTTGTCAAAAACAATAGGAGGTTTTGTGTGTTTGTGCTGTGTGTGTTACTTTTAGGGTATATGTAACATCTGTTGCACATAACTTTGATGTCTCTTTTCTGGTATGCTCATAAAACAGCTCTATGTATGATGGCATGCAGCTGTAAATACACTCCTGCTCATGCCCCCTCTTACTTGTGTGGCAAAAAAGCATAAAATATATATTTCTCTAAACAATGTTTTATTATTTGTCATCCGTGTACAAAATTCTGTCTTGAAACTTTTCTTGTTTTGTAATTATTCTGTCTAAAAAGAATGTAATATAAGGAACAGTTAAGGAAATTTATCAAAGAAAAAAGTTTGTCTGCATATTTTTGATTACACAACGTACTTGTTTATTTGAAATGTACCAACAGGGTATCTTCTGTTACTATCAGTGCTGTTTTCAACATTCAAATTCACACACAGGAAACCATTAGGGAAAAGATAACAGGGGTGGAGCTAACGTATGGACTGATGTGGCTTCAAGACAGGAACCCGATGTTGGACATGATTGTATCACTGTGACATTTTAGAACAAGGCAAACTAAAACATTGTTTTGTGAGACTATTGCTTTTACTAATGCGTTGAGTAATGTTGAGGTGGTTTTAGCATCTAAAACACCTTCAGCTTTACTGAGCCGGTATCTAGAAAGATCTGTTTCAAGTATGTTTGTCTATTTTTTCAAAAAAGCTACTTGACTGGGAAGCACCAATCCCACTACAGTAACTGTCCTGACTGAGTGAGAAGCTAGTGCTTCCTAAACAGCACAGTGATTCTCATGCAGTCAAACTGAATACATTCAGAGTAGGAAGGAGACCCATATTGCAAATTAATCACCTGAACAAAGCTAAGACATGATATCAGTCAATGTTCATCATGCTCCCAAGTCCACCTATTGATTTGCAATGGGGGCGTTTCTGAGTGAGGTACTAAGCTGCTGTAATCGAAAGAAAGACTTGAAGGTTTCAGAACAAACACTGCAGAATTAAACAAATGTACACAAAAATGTCACAATTTGCACAGTAATAAAAGTTAGCAAACTTAACCAGTTATACAGTTTATCTGTACACAAAAGTTCTTTTGAGGTTACTCTTTAAATAAAAAGAATTAGTATTCTCAATCTCAATCAACAAATGTTAAAACTCTAGGTCTGCGTTAAAACTTTTCTCTGAAGCACAAGGAGCAAAGAGCAGCTGCTTAGTTTTTCGACCGGCTCTGCCTTGGGTGCAAATCCTGGCATGGGTCTGCATGGGTGGAGTTGCATATTCTCACCATGCAGAGCCAGCATACTGCAGAAGGGATGTTTTGATTTGGAAAAATGTTACTAACCCAGGCCATGGTACCAGGTCCCAACCTCATAAACTTCTACACTTTCCAAGTCATTTTATAACTATATTATCAACCTTTTTTTAAATTTGTTTCAAGTTTATCTGGATGGTACCATATTTCATTAGTGAATCCTCGAGATTAATTGTTTACTTTCAGTGTCAATTTCTAGTCTTTCTACATTAATTGTTATTAAATATTATTTGAAGAAAACTAAACTATGCCTGTGTTATTAAGATGGGTTGAAATATATAAATTAACTAGTTTTTACAAGGTAAAACATAAGCAAAGATAAAAACTATTTTAATCTTATTTCATTGTCATTATTTAATAAGTAAAGTTAATGACAAAACAGAAAAGTTTGAGACAATTATGTCTTCCTACAAACCTACATGCATGCTTTAAAATCCTAGGATTAAAAGATTGTGATTTCATTTTTACTATTTATGTGGAGTAAAATGTTTGGCAAAAATACCCTAATTTAACAGTTAACTTCTGTGCTAAAGTGAAGCTCAGATGATTTCAGGGAGTAGCTTGACCCGAGTTGTGTTTACTTTTGAGAGTCTGTCAAAACAGCAGGTTCCTGTAAGCTCATCACAAGTAAATCCTCCTCTTATCTCAAAGACAGAACTCAACAGTTTTTGTTTTTTTTATATAGCTCTTCCATTTTTTTCCCACAGAGTCAGATGTTCGTCAGATCCATGCAGCTTCCTGTTCCCTTGCTCACCAATTTTCACAGTGTTGGTCAATGTGCTTGCGCCCACTGTTGTGTGAGCTCAGCGTACTGGAAAGGCCTAATCACCCGTTGTCATAGCAATGAACTTGGGTCCCGTTTGCCAATTTATCCTCTTTTGTTTGCTTTATGCTTTGAATTCTCATCGCTTCCCATGGAATTTGCAGCATGTGTTGGCACTCTGTGGATTAAATTAGTCTGAAACTTATTTGTCGATTTAACAGATGAACTTCTCTGTTACATCACACCAGAAGAGTGAGTCTAAATGTAGTTACTGGTGTGCTAAAAATATAACCTTCAGTTTAATAAGTTTTGGTCATATAATTCGAAAAGTTGATTGAAAAAGCATCAAATGTCTTTTTTGAAAATGCTCCTGAGTTGTTCCCAGACACTGACTGCTTATGTTGGGTGTGGTTTTCTGCATGTTGCTGTGGTTTTATCTTGTGAAATTACAGTGAGGCTGTTTTGTAAAAGAAAAACGTGCCATCTGGAAAACTCACTGACATTGTGAGATCTGAATCACTGTACAATCTGCTTCCTGTTTTGACATCTATTACAAAAGACTCGGTAACCTTCCCTGTACCCAAACTGTGATTAACTTCTGGAAATCCTTCTCTGTCATATTAACTTGGCAAAGTATTTAAATACAGATAAAGTTAAGGTGAGAAATGACAGATGTTTTGGGTGCAAGCATTATCAGTATTATTCTTTACTTATACTGACATTAATTTATTGGTGCAATGTTGGCAGTGTTCTTTGGTTTTCTACAAACTAAGTGTTTATAACTCGGACTTACGGGAAATAGAAACACATAACATATGTGGAAGACAGAGATAATTAGAGGTGGGAGAGCCATGAATGATATCATTAAAAATCCTAAACGCAGGAATGCAGGAAATGCAGGAAATGCAGCTAAAGTCCAAAACAAAGATTTTTGTTTTCTGATTTGAAGATATAGATAGAAGTGACGTTACTAAAGACTAAGTATCTTTTCCATAAGTAGCAGCAGCTTAGCATGCAGCACAACAAGCGTCTTCACCAATGTTCAAATAATAGCTAAAATTGTTCAGGATGACAATTAAAAAAGCTGATTAGAATATTTTTATTATTTGTCTTTGTTACATATGAAACCAGGACCTGCATTTGAAATAAATAATACTTTTTCACTTCAAGTATAGCAATTACCTTTACATTCAATTCCACTGTTATATTTAAGTTATATCTTCATTTTAATGTTGCCACCTTCCTAAAATAATGGCCACTTTTGTTCCCAGACATTGAGTACTAAGTAAAGAAAAAATGGACTTAGGCCATTATTTTAGGAAGGTGACAATATGCTTTAATCAGTATAATAGCACTTTTACATTACCAAACTCTTGCAACGTTTTCATTGGTACTGCACTCTCCAAAGACAGTAGTTCACATATATCATCAGCCACTGGGGGGAACAAATCCCCCCAGTATTTAATAGCTTTTTTTTTCTTTCATAAATTAATTTCTGGACATAACATATTGCAGTAATTTTGTTCTGGTTCAGAGGCTATGAAGATGTGTCCATCAAGTTTGCTTCATTATATCTTTTGCATGTAATAGCTGTAGCAAAAAAGCTGTTTACTGAAAATTGAAAAGTGCTCACATTTCAAACTGACAAAATAACAAGTGGGAGGAGAAAAAGATATACCATCAAATGAGTTTCATCCAGGACATTTATTTTTTCTTGCAATACATATGTTTTTCTTATACAGTTTGTAAATCTGTTTTTATTCTTCAGTAAACAAACAAAAAGCCACATTAGCAATAAAGGCAACATACTAGAGTAGCCATTTGGAAAAAAAATGCTTGTGGAAAGGGAGTGTTTATCTTCAAGCGTGCGCCAAGTCTGATAACATGGTGTGCTCCTCATTCTGTGCACACTCAGCATTTATCTTGTCCATGGCTGTGCCGAGACGATGCATGCCATAAATGGCAGCGAGAATGAGCACCAAACCCACGACTAAAAGAAGGACATAACAAAACATTATGGATCCAACCAAAGCCGAACCAGACGGCAGAAACCACACGTACACCCAGTGTTTGTGGATGTTGTAGTGAACATACTCAGGCCCCTGTTCAACCACCAATAAATCATGAAAAACAGGTGAGGCAAAGGCAGTTACATCAGCCTGACTGGAGGCTGAAGTATAAACCATCTGTGAGTATGTTGTAGTTTCTAAGGTGGTTGATTTCGTAGTTGGTGTGTCAGAAGTGTAATATGGTGTTTGAGTGTCGTGGTGAACATAGTCAGGCCCCTGTTTGACCATCAATACGTCATGAAAAACAGGTGGTCCACTGGGAGTTGTATCAGCCTGACTGGAGGCTGAGGCATAAACCGTCGCTGAGTATGTTGTAGTTTCTAAGGTGGTTGATTGCGTAGTTGGAGTGACAGAAGTGTGATAAGTTGTTTGGGTTGGTTCGTATGAGACAGTTTGTATCAGAAATAAACTGCCCATTGTTTTCTCATCACAAAAGCTGAATTCGTCATCAGGCAGAGTGTGGAGACCCCGCAGCAAGTTAAACAGTGGACTGTGACAAATCACATCATCTTTGTCAAGAACAATGCGATCATTTTCTCTGATCCACCTTACAAATTCTCTTATAGCACAATCACAGTTCCAGGGGTTTTCGGTCAGAGTAACAGCTTTTAAGGCTGTATTTGACAAGAAAATGTCTCCAGGAAGTGAATTTAGGTTGTTGTTTTTCAAATCGATGGTAACAAGTGATGTGAGGTCCTGAAAAATGTTCTCTTGTAGGGTCTTCAATTTGTTGTTGTTGAGGAGGAGTATTTTCAGTGTGGCTAGCGTGGAAAAAATGTTGGGAGGAAGATCCTGAAGACTGTTGTTTCTGAGGGAGAGCTTTATAAGGTTGGGAAGACAGCAGAAAAGATCTGGTGGTAAGAACCTCAACTTGTCATTTAAATGAAAGTTCAGCTCCAGAAGTCCAGACATGTTAGCAAACAGGTTTCCAGGAACAGTGATGAGGTTTGTATCATACAAATAAAACAGTGTAATGTATGGCATGTGGCCCATCAGTTCGTCTGGCAAAGATAGCAAGGGATTGCTGTAAATTGTAAGTTTTTTAAGTTTTGGCATGTTGTAGAAGCTCTTGTGTGGGACACCCTTCAGCTGGTTGGAGGACAGGGTGAGGTCTGTCAGGTTCTCCAGTGACCAAAACACCTGAGCTGGAAGGCTTTTGATCTGGTTGTGATGGAGATTCAGAACATTGAGGCTCTTGAGCCTATCAAAAATCCCCGGCTTCAACACTTCCAACTCATTGTAGTACATCCTGAGCAACTGAAGTTTAGTCAGGTTGTGAAAAATTGTTGGCGATAGCTTCTTTATGTTGTTCCTGCCAAGGTTCAGAAGAAAGAGGTTGCTTAGTCCATCAAACATGTCTGGAGGAAGATCTCTGATCTTATTGCGGCTCAGATCCAGAATCAGCAACCCATCCAGGCCCTCAAACATATCACGACCAATGATCTCAAGCTGGTTTCCATCTAAGTAAATCTCCTCAACCACAGAGAGAGGACTGAACACCCGAGCAGGAAGAGTAGACAGATCATTGTCTGTCAGCTTGATGGACTTGAGCTGAGGAGCTGCATGAAATGCCAAGGGATGGATGGAGTGCAAGTGGCTGTTGGTCAGACCAAAGCGCAGCAGGAGAGTTTTATTTGCCAGACTCTTCTCACTGAGGACTTTCATGTTAGCCTTGTCAAGCAGTAGAGTGTATGTGTGGACAGTCAGCTGCTGCAGCAAATCTCTGCCATTACGGCCTCTGCACAAAATGTGACCAAAAGATTGGCACTCACAGTCTCTAGGGCAAAACATGTTGCAATCAAAGAGAGGTGGAGTGAGGAGGGTAAGTATCATCCACAGCGTACCTGTGTAATTAAAATAAAAAAGTAATAGTTTTCATATATTCACAAACTGACAGGTTAGCTTTGATAGAGATTCAGAAATTACCCTGTGTTGAATATATAAATAATTTTTTAGAGAGGAGCAGCATGATGAGCATTTAATATTTTTAGACGGCAATTACCACAGATCAAAACTGATTCAGAGGTGAAAAGCAGAAGAAGATAGAAAGTTTTAACTAACCTTTGACACAGGACTCCATCACGGTCTGCTGGTTGCTGTGCTCTGAGCCCTCTGCTATCTAACTGAGACGTGCACTCATTGCCTGTCAAAGCTTCCGGCCTTCTTCTTCACCAACATGTCAGCCCAGAAAGACATCACGTCATTAACGTTGATAAAAAAACACAGACAGGGACACGCAAGGTTAACTGTGGTGACCTGAAAAAATGCCTAATGCTTTATTTCCTCATTAATACCATAAAAATACTCCAACAATTTATTTATCGCATATATTATTGGTTTTAGGAAGTCTGAATGTTTTGACATTGTTTCCACATTTTGAGCCTCCTCTATATAAATTAAATAAGACGCTGGCTCCTTATTTCCTGATGTGGACTTATCTTGCAAGCAGCTTTCTCTACATCCTGTTTATGAACTGAGCTGGAATAGATAGTTCTGTTTTTTCTGAAAAAAGAAAGAAAAAACTGCTTCCTGGGACAGAGCTGAAGTGACAGGGCTGATAGACAAACGGCATGTAAAGAGAACAGTTAAACCGAAGCATGCATGCACATACTAGTGGTATTTATGAGTGATTTGCAGTTGTGATAGAGTTACTGTGAAATGCCATATGTCTCCTTTTTTTCTGATGGCTACATCATTGTCTTTGTCTTCTCCTTAAGTTTTCAATGGATTTTAAATTAGCATTAATTTAAAATTGCTCACATTTAATTATAAAATAATTTCACTGTGCTCATATTTAACAGAGCTTGAAAACCAAAAACAAAAAAAGTGATAGACATTGCTTGTTGTGTTGTATTAAGAAAAGTCTAATAAATGTTTGCGGTATTTGATTAAACTTCTGAAACCACCTGTCCTTTATACAGTGTTATTTAATAGTTCTGTTCAGATTAATAGGATTGTCTTTTAAAAATTGAGTAAAGCTTTACAATATTTTAATAGCTTTTATTTCCCTCCATGAAAATTCATGCTTGGATTTTCATGCATAAAACATGAATTCAAATTCAAAAATGCATGAGGTTTGTGGAAGGTAAATAATAACAACCACTTTAATCAAGAACTGTGTGACTTAGTGGTGCAATTAAAAGTGAAAAGACATTTTTTAATAGTTTTGCATATGATTAAAATGTATTTGAACTGGCACAGCTGAGCCAAAAATAACTTCCTTACTCAACTCATGATCCTGACTCACTGCTCTTGAACTTTTGAAAATCCCTTTTCAATGTAGCAATTTACTTATTCTGACTAATCAGTGGTAACATCCTATTTGTTTTTATAGTTCTTTTCTCTGTTTTTGGTGAACAAATAGTTTCATTCATCCAAAAGGATTTTCTTAACAGACTATGCAATTATTATTATTATTTTTTTTTCTGAAATTTTAAAACAAACAAAAAGGAAAGACACACATTACATTTTATTTACACAATAAAACAAACAATGGTTTCTTTCTAAATGCAGTGAAAAGTGAGGTGATATTTAGGTTGATAAAAACTTAGACTAGTTTCTGCCACAAGAGGGCAACAAAAACAATTAAATTTAAATGTGGTAAAGATCATCTATCCACTCAATAATATTTCTGTTATTTAATAAAATTCCTGTTGGGTAACATGTAAAGCAACATCACTCAGAGGTTTCATGACAGCATCTAAGGGGACATGAAATGTACATCACTATATTGCTGGAATAAATACAGTTTGTTCAAATTATTGGTGTTTGCAGGTTTTAAGGCTACGCTGAGCAATGCAGCAAGTTTTCCTGGCTGTTCTTTTCCCCTTTTGTCTTCGTCAGACACAGTACTTCCAAAAACAAGCTGTGGGTAACAGAAGATACAGACACAGCAAATTAGTTTCATAATCTTGACAACCAGTCAAAATGTTTAAGCATTCCTAAATTTTGACTGGTTGTAATTTAACTCACGTTCTCCACGCTTTGTTGTTATGGATTTGTCCTCAGCTACATTAGCAGAAATCTTCTGCTCCAGCTCCAGGTCTTCCCACACTGTACGCAGCTATAAGTACAGACCGGACCTATTAAAACTGTTGCTAGCTTTATCTATTTAGTCATTATTAAAAGCCCTCGTTCCTGACATGTTTTATCAATGCAAGTCAAATAAACCTCATTGATGAAGTACCACTCATATACAAGGAAATTCACATTTTTATGGGGGAAAATAAAGAAAAACAGGTAAATAAAAATACATTATAAAACCAATACATTAAAGAATAAGACGACAATTTAATCATCACAAGAACAGTGCAGCAACATCTTGATAAGAGCCCCCAACATGCCAGATAAAAAGAGAAATTTCTTACCTCCTCAAGATCAGCTAATTTATTACCCAACTTCATACCTGCAAAAGTGGAAACAGTTATTATTAGATTATTACGTACATTTTTAAAATTGATTTCAAAAGTAGTATGCATGTTTAGGAACTTAACCTACCCACTGGGTCGTCTTTTTCACCACTAACCAAGGTTTTGTGAAACAGCAATGCAATAATCTTGCTCTGAATGTCTGGGTCGTCTCTGAGGTTAAAAACATGGTTTCCTGAACATACAAAGCAAATGAAAATCCCACTTTAAGCAAAAACAAATATCTTGTTCAGCCCATAAAGGAACACAACATTAAAATTTTTTTACACACTCACCAGAGGTAAATATGCTCCTCCCCTCCACACTAATCACTCCTTGCAGTAACAGTAAACCAAGGAGTCCCAGAGAGCAGTTTGTGACTGTGACCCTGTCCATGGCACTCGGTGAATGGTCCTCAATGAACTCCTGCACTATGAGCTGCTTTTACACAACTCAAGGGATCCTCTCCTTTGGATCCATTCTGTCAGTATACATTTATATGTCTTTTAGCTGAGAGGAGGAGCCAGTTCGCTCCTTGAGTCTTAAATCACCATGTAGTCGCTATAGACTTCGTCAAAAGCCCACAATCTCATAGAGACCGTGAAGCATTTGAATGAAATACGGTGCTATGACGTTGCAGTTGCAGGGCAGTAACCCTTCATCACTCTGACATGGCCAAATCAAAGTGATAGGAAGTTATCAATCAGCCGCTTGGTTATGAGAGACCCCTGTCAAATGTTCTTGGCACCTGCACATGCTTTTCTTTTACCGTAATTGCTTCCTTAAATAGCAACATGGGAGTGTGTTGGTCTGGTGAAGAGAAGTGAGTGAATTGGTTCAGTCTGTTGGAGCGCCACAGGAAGAGATGAGATCTTCAATCTTCAGGACTGATTCAAGGCAGAAGGAGTATCCATCACTGGGATCGTGTCAATATCTGATGGGTCTCAGCAGTCTTCTCTGCATGTTAAGGAAGTAATGTTGCCCATATCTGCCTAAGTAGCAGAAACTGTGCAGGTGTGATATAGGAAATCACCTGCAAAGATTGGATGGTGATGTGTGCTAATTCCTACTCTAAGCTGAAAACTTGGGAGTCTTCAGTTTAAGCCATAAAGCTGAGGTCATTTAGTCGCTAAATACTCGTCACTACTGTCAAAATATATTGGTATGTGACACGAAAGAATTGGCGATGAGTGTAATTTGAATTAAAATTGCAGTAAATTTTATTGAAATTAATATTTTTATAATTTAATCATCTTAGCAAATTATTTAGGGGGAGTGTTAGAAAAAACTCTAAGTAGGGTTAGCAAACTTTTTTACTACTGATTCCTCTTAAATGCTAGAAAAACATCTTTGTTCTCCTTATAGTTAAGTGAGTCCCTTCTCTCTAAAGTATACAAAAATGCTTCTTTGATTTCTATTGATGAAAATTTGTGTGACTTGATAATTAAAGCGCTATTTGAATTCTATTTGCAACCTGAATTGCAAACACTTTTTTGCCCCTTACATTTTTTTTTTCAGTTTTGGGATTATTAGAGCCACACCCCTAAATGTATTTTTTATTAACCTAGTGAACTCAAACAAGTTTTTTTTCAAAACTATTACGTTGTGGCTCTGTTTGTACATTCAGGATGGTTGAACAATAGGAGACTGAACCTTCACCTGTTGGGTCTTTCTCCATGAAAATTGCACGGTCTCCCAAAATGTATGTTGCCATATTCTGATTCACACAGTCTCAAAACAGAATTGTTAGGTTGATTGTTTCCTAAATTCCCCTTAGATATGTGAGTGTGTCCGCATTCATAACGTAGGTGTGACACACACCTATGTTGTGTAGGTGTGGGCATCATTGTTTGTCTTCTTTGTCTCTATGTTGTTTTGCGAGAGACTGGTGATCTGTACAGAAGGTAGGTCTGGCCCAATGGCCGCTTTAGATAGGCAACACCCATCCATCCATTGTCAACTTATGAACAATGGATGGATGAGTAGACTAGGGTAGCGTAACCAAAAAATTTTCTCAACTATCAAATATAGAGTTAAGTGGGGACCTATCTGGTAATGGTACATTGGGCGAGCGGTAGAGTACACCCTGGAGAAACACAGAGACACATAACCATGTACTCACACACTCACATGATTTAGAGAGACCAATTAATCCAAGTCATGTTTTTGGCCTATGGAAAGAAGCCAGATACTCAAGAGAGAACTCAAAAACACAGATGCAAACTCCACGCAGAAAGACCCCAGATCAAGATATAAACCAATAAGGATCTTCTTGATACAAGGCAACATGCCAACATCCAGTCCTTGTAAGCAGTTATATAAAAATCTAAAGTTCTTTGCTATTTCTATTATATTTTTAAAGCATAAAAATGTTTTTTTTTGTTTGTTCTTCATGTAAATAACTTTGAATTGCCTTGATGCTGAGCGTTTTCTATATACATAAAATTACCTTACCTGTTTGTAAGAACAATACAATTCTTCCAGTGACAATATGTACTGTTTAATGCATACTCATTTGACCACCAAATGGCACAGTAGGCTTTTTGCCTACTTCTGGGTATTGCTGATAAATGGATGTATTCTTTTCTTGCCTTCCTGGATTATGTAATGCTGATCTATCACATACACTAATAATGCATATTGAGGTTTGTGCTTGTAAGGTAAAAATGTGTGGAAAAAATATTAGGGTTATTAATAATTTAAAGCACAAATTTCAGAGGAGTGGTAGAGTCTGGGGAAATGTATTGGATGGTAAATAAAACTTAAAGTGTTAAGGTATGGACTCTAAGTATGGACTGTAGAAATATATTGGTTGGTAAATGGACTGCAGTTGCCCCATAAAACTGCTTTAATTATGTATGACCAGCAGGTTGACTCGCTAAGCACTAGAGGGAGCAGCAACACATTAACATATTCCAAATATGCTGTGCTGCTGTGAGGTCGCCTCAGTTTGTGGGAAATGGCAGCTAGAGAAATGAAAAGGCGTGTTCATAAGCAATCTCGGGCGACTAGTCTCAAACAAGCAGGAGGATTTATTGTTTCTTTACGAACTTTCATTTTTATGATACCCCCACACAAAAGTGTCGCTAGCATTGTTTGTCAGCTCGATCCCTGCTTTTTCACCGGTATTTCCTTAGAGACTGAAGATGCAGCTGCTGCAGCAATGAACATAAAACCTCGAAAAACGAGGTTGTCAACGTAAACACACGTAGCTGGACTTATACCGGAAGTTGGTCAACTCGGACTTTCAAAATTAATTTAAACAATTAGAGGCTCTTTCAGTGTTTTCGTATGTTTTTGTTTTGTTTTGTTTGTGTCATTCAGATGAGGATTGTTCATTTAGAGTGATTGTAATTTGACCTACATTTATAAAAATGACAAGACTACAGAGCTGCAACACATATAGAAATAATTAAAGTTTGTCTTCTTGATTTTTCCATGCTTTAATTTTTTTTTATGGCTATGCGTTATTTTGAATCTTAATAAAGATTGTTCTTATTGTGTCTGTTTTGGACATTTGTGTGGCTGTTTATGGGTTAAGGTGAAGCTCTGCAGTGTGAATGAGTGCAGATTGGTTCTCAGCCGCAGCGCATGTCACTTTGTCCCTGAGCAAGAGACAAAACTCCCACATTTCCTCTTATTTGCTTATCAGTGTGTGACTCAAAAGAAACAGATTTGAATTCATGGTATGCAGCACACATGCATAACAGTCTGTCAGTGTTTGTGAGAAAGTGAAAAACACATTATACCATGCTGCTGGGAACTTTTAGGAATATTTTTAAAGTAAATGTGTGAAGTTTTTAATTTACTTTTTATCTCTTCATTTTTAATTTTTTTTGTGTGTGATTGTTTATTTTTTGCCTGTTTAGATTTTTCTGTCAAGATTTTTTATTTCTTTTTAAATGATAGAGTGCATTATATATTGAAGTTTGGTCAAGTGCGTCTCTCTGATTGTTTATCATCTTAGTGGTTGATTTCTTTTGCTCTTCCATAATATCTCAAAGTGCTCCACCCACATTAAAATCCTATTTTTTCTGTTTTCATAACTTTGTACTAGAATCAGTGTAAAAATATAATCATGATTTTATGAAAAAATGATCGATTATAACTTAAGCATGTTAATAATGATGATATTAATAACAAAGATAAACACTTTAATATAGCCCTATAAGCTAAGATTTCTCTTATTTGTGAACATGGTCGGTGATATGTGAGGCCAGTTATTGACCAATCAATAAATCAATCAATTTATTCGATTTAGCAAACTTCATCATTAATTCACAAACACATTCACTTACAATACTATACAGAACTGAAAAAGGAAGCAGGAAGAAGAAAAAGTTTTGTAATTACCATACTCATTGGAGCAATAACAAAAACAAATCTATCGGACAAGTGGGTCGCAACTGGTTACATCCACTCTGTTACATGTGGTGAGTAATGTTTTTGAAAACGTTTCCCTACACTATGCTTTTTACTTTTATTCGAGTAATATTATTATGGTTGAAATTCCTGGCTACTCTATGATTATTTACACATGCAAATAAAGAAACATCTAACATTAACTGTTAGATGCAAACTAGCAGTTAATGTTAAAGTGAGTATTGTTTGAATATCAATGCTTTAATGTTTTGTTTTGGGGGTTTTTCTGCTGAGCCTGTCTGGCCATTTGGAGGTCAAGTGACTACAGTAAACAGCAGATTTTGTCATGAAAGTACTTACAAGATTTATACACTACCTACTGTAAGTATAGATTTTCACTTGGAAAATCCTGTAATTAAGTAATGCTGTGTGAATTATTTTTATTTCATTAAAATACCAGAACTCAGCTGTATATTTTGCTTTGTTTGAATCCATCATTTAAAAATATTTAATAAGATGTGATTCAGTGGTTCAGTTCTTGAATAGCCCTTTTTTTTAACCAAGTATGTTTTCACTCTAATTTGAGTAATTTCTTGGATGGCTACTTCTTACTTTCATTTGAATAAAAATATGTTGAAGAAGGAAAGTACCATACATGCAAGATGACAACTTGCAAGTTTTCTTGCATGACTAAGCTTGTGTAAGTGTGGTGGCAGAAGAAAGAACTTGTCCAGAGATTCGTGCAAGAACCGCACCACTGGAAGCCCAAAGCTTTTATTTTGAAATCTCTACTCCGGAAATGCAGCAGCTCTCGGTGGTCAGGGTGTCGGAAGCGTCCACTGTCAGGCACGGAGGGAGGGACGCTCGGCGGAAATCTGACACACTAGCTCTTCAGCAGCGACGTATCGGTGGAGGGTGGTGACCGAAACTAATCAAAACAGCAGTCCACCACCTGGACCATCAATCCGGGATTTACGAGCAAAGGCGATCAATCACCGGACTGCCGTTAACCTTCGAAAGTCAGGTTTTTTTTTTTGACTTCTTACCGGTGACGACATGGCTGAATGTAACATTAGCATCGACCAGAAAAAACTACCTGGAGTGAAAGAGGGTAATGTCAATAACACGTTTCTCAAATGAATGCGAAACTAGCCACTATCTGAGAAATAAACCAGTAAATGCAGGTGTTTGGTTTCAAATTCTTTAGCAGTGATGAGAGCTAACGGATGCTAGCATACTAAGCAGTATTGAATATACTAGGCTCGTATATAGACACCACAATCCTTAGCCAAATCTGCAGGTGTCGTAGATTTTTTTATTTTTTTTTTTCTTCCGTTGAAAATCTGCCTCCTGTTAGGATAACTGAAAGAAACATTTATTATTGTATCCGCGTTTTTGCTGTCATTGGGCTAAAGTAACATTTCTTAAATGTGAATATGAATGTGGCGTTTCTTTGGTCAGCTGACACGCGGTTGATCACATGGAGTTGTTTAGGTATTTAGGTATTTTGCTCAGGCAGAGCTCTGAGGACAAGCTCAATTGTGACACATATGACTAACCCTGTTGTGTTTTGGTTGTGAACATCTCTAATTTCACCTGTCAAACATAACAAACAGGCGCAAAAGGACGTCCTTCTATTGTTACTGATACCAGCTGCCAAATCAATGGGGTTTTGAAGTAGAAATGAATCGCCAATGGGTGTGTGTTGTGCTTAAGCGACCCATGCTTGTCAGTGTGAAGCAGCTGCTCAGCACCATGCTTGTTATTCTGGTCAGAGGGAGAAGAAACCTGCGTTTCCACTGCTCAGTCATGTCTGGAGAGAGCAGTCGGAGAAGTTGTGAATCAGACCTGAGATTTTTTCACAACCTTGATTAAGGTTCAATAACCTTTACTAAAAAATAGTGCAATATTATCAAACTAACATTAAAATGTCATATGCACCAGTTACCCAAGTGTTTTTTTAATATATATAAAACAGAAAAGGAAGTTATTCTTGATGCTACTAAAATCATGTGACACGCTGGTTTATACAATTGTATTGATATGTGTAATGTTTATTGTTATTTTTGGTACATCCTTAGCTTCCACGTCACTGTTCGTGTTTTTAGGGATTGGAAATATTCCCATAAAGCTGTAGTCAACTAACTTCATCCAGCTGACTGGAAGTGCACAGCAACATGATGGAGAGAGACAAGGTGGCTCTACTGTATGCTTCACATAGCAGGATGAAATTCTGGCCATTAGCTTTACATGGTGTCATAGAAAGTCATAGAAATGGTGGGAAGGAAAATATTTTTTTGAAAAACTAAGCATAGCTCTAATAACGGTACCCAACCTATGACTATCTTATATTCCCTTACATTGTGTTAAAAAGAGACTTTTTAAGAAGGTGTCCACTTAACCTAATCAGGAGTTGAGTTTGTTTATCTATTGCTCTGTATACAATGCTCCTCTAATTTCCAACCATATGTGTCTAAATGAGCCTTAACCTCAGCTGTAAACTTCAATACTTCTGTCCCTAGTAGACGGCTGTTGTAAACACTGTTTGCCAAAGTGTTGCTCTTTGCAGCTGTCCCACAAACCCTAATTTAGTTTTAAAACTGCAGTTAAAGTAAGGACAAATGAGCAACAAAACATTTAGGGTTCTTTGGTGGATTAAGCATATGGTCATGTCTGTGCTCTGTTAATCAAATTCCAGACTGGCAGCAGACAGTGTGGGGATTTATGGAGTTCATGGCCTTCTCTTGTCATTTTTTAGCCATCTACTACATCTGATTCTCGCCTGATATTTTTTTCTGCAGAGCAGTCCTTACTAAAGAGAGAGATGCAGAGTCGAGAGCAACTTCCTGTGGCATGACACCATTGCTAAATGTTGCATTGGCGAACGGTGATGTTTAGTTTTTCCAGCAGAGGCAGAAGTAATTAACTTCAGCCCAGATCAACAATTAGTTGCAGTTTTAATCCCACGGTTTTGCTCTCCTACTCAGGAAACCTTCTAGATTTGGAGATGAGTTTGTACCAAACCTTAAAATAAATTGAGGAAAGAAAATCTGGTGGGCTCATTTCAGAATGCTTCAGATGGATGTGAGGGACTGCTGGGTGTTTCCTATGTGGAAAACACCCATTCTACAAACAGAATTGTTTTCTGGAGGATTGTTCAAACCACACTAGTACCTTCAGTAGTTATACTGAAACTAGATATGTAAATACTGCTGTAGGTTTGCATTCAGTGGAAAGTGATCAGTGATTGTTGTCACATTTCATGCCATCACGGTCAAGAACTGACGCTCTTTGTCCATTCATTACCATCCGGACGAGTTCTTCATAATTGATGCATCCATTTACATCTTCATGTCCAGCCAGCAGTGTCTCCACTTCCTCTTCTGACATTTTCTAACCTAACGTGGTGAGCACATGACGGAGTTCTGCTCCCATTACTGTGCCGTTGCCCTCCTTGTCAAAACCACAGAGTCCTTCCACAAAATCCTCCTTGGACCCCTGATCTTTGTTTTTGGTGATTATACTCAGCAATTTAATATAGTAAAACATCTAGATTTTGTGTCATACTTTTTGTATTTTCATTTGTTGTTTAGTGATACATGGAGCTGTGCAACAGTTTTTGTTTCCTTTATCAGGTGCTCTGTAAGATAGCTGTTTGCTCTTTTTGGCTTTTTCCTAGCATGAAGAAAAGAGAGAATTATTTTTAACTAATATGTTGAGATCCTCTTTTGGTCTAAGTGCAAATGATAGTTTCTGTTTTATGGTTTCACTTCTTCTTCACACAACATGATGGCCCTATTTATAATACTGAGAAACATAGTTTAGCTTTGCATTTCTGTTCAGATATAAAACATCAGAAAAAAACTTTAGATGCACCAATCAATCGGTCAGAGATCAGAATGAGTCAGTTTCCTCTTGGTGACGTGTGCTTGCTATACAACAGATCAACACTAAATTCATTAAAGGCATCAAAACTGAGTTTCATTACCTTAGTTTTATTAAAACATCAACTAACAGCAATTGTACTTAAGAAAATAAAATTTGATGCATAAACTGTTAAAAAATACCTTCATTATTTGTTACACTCAAACTCTCCTCCTCTATCAAGAAACTGGCAGCAGACCTTTTCTTTTGCATATTATAGTCTTTTTAAAAAAAAAAAAAAAAAAAAAAAAAAAGCATAAACAGCCGGTCAGATGAATAATAAAAAAGGAAATTGGTATTTCCAGGAAAACCTGAAATGTGCGGCTCGGTTTATTCTTTAATATCCTTTTTAAAAAAAAAAAAAAAAAAAAAAAAAAAAGCAGAATCAGCAGGTCAGATGAAGAAGAAAATAGGAAATTGGTATTTCCAGGAAAACCTGATCTGTGCGTCTCTGTTTATTCTTTAATATTTAAAGCTGAATCAGTCAACTGTCCCAGATGCCAACCCATTCTTAGACTTTGCAGTTCTGGCTGCCCAGATTAGATTTTTCTTGTTAGCAAATTGTTTAGTTCAGTTCAGAAATGTTTTATTTATCCCAAAGGAGAATTGAATTAAATTAAATTGTGACCTTAACTCATATAATGTTTCTTCAAAGTTCTGTTGTGAATGGTGATGTTGTGGGCAGGAAGGATCTCCTGTAGCAGTCTGTCTCACAATGATTCTGAAAAGGTCTCTAAACAAAGACTGCTGCTGTATACAACAACAGCTAACAGCTCAGTTTCTGGGCAGCTGAGATTATATCATGTCCCGGCAGACACAATGAGTTTGCTTTTGCCACTCTTTAAGTCTGTCTGGTTTAGAAAGCCAGGCAGAGAGACGTTTGACTTGGGTATTTGATACTTGTCCGTTATAACAGATGGGATACAATACAATACACTTTTTGTCTAAAAATGTATCGATTCCAAATTATTCATAAATCGTGTTCTTAGCTGTCCAGACCATATTGAATTTTTTTTACTTGTCTCATATACAAATCAGCAAACTAAATGAACTGTATGTTGTTAGCAGATTAATGGGATGTCACTGTAAAGATGTGAAAAACATGTCATTCAGATTTGGCTTATGTGACTGAGTCTTAATGTTATGTCATTCAGTTATTAAAATTACAAATTATATTTTAAGTACTGGATTGGATTTTAATATATTGTGTTTTTTTGTGTTTTTCTCCCCTGCTCAGTCTGCAAAGACTTTGCTGTGCTGGAAGACCACTCGCTGGCCTACAACCTCCAGGAACAAGAAAGTAAGGAAGCACAGTTCAGACATGCTTTGTTTCTGTCTCCAAATCCTCATATGCTGAGCTCAAGAGACTCCTAACTACTGCCTATTTCAACTAAATGTGTCTTCAGTAGAGACAGTAGAGACACATAAATAACAGTAGAGACTCATGTTATTTATCATCTGGGTTTCTGCTTTTAGTCACAAAACATGATTGAACAGTTACTTTGCTGTTTTATAACACAGCTGCATGCTGCACTCGTGTAATTGGGGTAGTGAAGCAGTCCGTTTTGAGATGTGTGTTATTTTTAGTGCAACATTTGGGTTTTATGAGGCTCTGACTGTATACTGTGGTGGACCCATTGCTAAGTGTGTTTTTTTTTTTGTTTTTTTTTATACTAGCAATAAGTTTTTCCAAATATTGAAATAAGAATGTAAGTTTATTTGGCTGATTATCAATCTGCATAAAGAAAAGAAAACTTAAAAAATACCTGTAGAGTTTCTTCAAATGCTGATTATTATTTTTTTATTATTATGCTGTATTCTTCATCTCTTTGAAATAAAACATAAAAGCTTTTTTTGAAGTGTGGCATTTCCAAAGCCCACTGTGCTCCATGATGTCACCCCATTTGGAGAATAAATTTAAAGTTAATCTGCAGCGTCAGTGGATGAATCCCCCATTAAACCAACATAAAATCAACATCTCCTGCACAGTTAACCGAGCGACTGGTGCAGAGCACTTGCTGTTGCTTTGGAGCCTTATCTTATTTGTAGGACAAAGGTGGTCTGGTTTGAATCTGCCATATTGTAATATCTCTCTCTGTGTGTGTGTGTGTGTGTGTGTGTGTGTGTGTGTGTGTGTGTGTGTGTGTGTGTGTGTGTGTGTGTGTGTGTGTTAGTCTCTGTACGACCCATTAGCTCAGTTTGTGGGACTTTTATTACATAATATGGGAACAAAAAGCTGCATGTTATTTTGAAGGACTTGTTGTACGGCTGCTGATTTTTTTTGTCTTTCATCTTTTTAGATAAATCACATCATGTTAGACAATAAACAATGGGCTTTTTTTATTCGTGTCATCAATATGACACTTGAAATCACTATAACAAAGTTAATTATGTATTAAAGCCGACCAGATGTGACCTAACTAAACTCTGAGCCTGCTTTGGAGATAATCACTTTGTGTTTCCTATTTAAATCCATGATGATCACCAGCTATACATCATTGTGCCACTACTGATCTTTTCATTTCACCTTTGACCCTGAAGAAGACAAATGGCTAATGTCACATGCTAATGTACAAAGATAATTTTTTTAAACAGATGGTTGTCACAAAAACGCTCATCAAATTCTATTCAGCATCTGGTTTTATTTTCATTTCAAATGTTGTGCATACACTTAAGCATCCCGTTGTCAGATGGAAATAATTTCCTCATGGCTTCGTCAGCGTTTGGAATTTGTTCTCTTCATTAAAGAGAACAAATTCCAAATCTCAGGCGAGTTAAAATCTGAGATGTTAACTCAGATTTAAGTACAATCTTTTCAAACTAAAGTTTGTGTTTTCATTCCTCCTCCCTTTAAAAGATGAATCCATGGCAGACAAAACGACATATAAACCTCACTCCTGTCTAAGGTTGTGACATCAAGTATCCCCTTAAACAGTTTCCAAAAGGGTTCAAGTAATCAAAACCTCTCAAAGAAAAATCAATGTTAACCCTTTGACCCTTCATCACTTTTGCACAGCCATGACTCAGTTTCCTCTTTCGATCCCAGCTGCGTAGAACAAAAACTTACAGGAGCTTCTCTCTGTTAAGTTGCCAAATGGGATTTGGTCCTTTTCGCTCAAAGCTGGCAGCAGATCAATAACTGGGTGAAATGGAGCCGAGCGAGTGACTGATGCTCTCCATGCCTACAAAGTGCAGCAAGTGCGTCAGCAAAGCAGGATTTATCATCCGGTACGGGCACAGTGTGCCATCGTGTAACCTTGGATAGACGCCTCAGCTGCAAACCTTCATTTCTCAATGAATCGAGTTGTGCTTTTTTTCATTACGAGACCCAAAAGTGTCTGCTGCCCCAAACGTTTATCTTGTCTTCTGTAGACGGTCTTCACAACCCAAAGGCTCGTCGGATAGAAAAACATAAAGAAGCATTTCCTCACTTTGTGTGTACGCAGTTCTCTTCAGAGCAGTGCTTTGTCTTTTTGTGTCTGCAGTCGAAAGTCACTTGGCTTCCAATGTCCATAAGAACCGCCTGGTGCAGAAGGACCTGCAGGTGGCCAAGAAGCTGCAGGAGGAGGAGGACGAGATAGCCAAGATTCAGAACCAGAAACAGAACAGTTACATGTGGGTATTTTAGATATGCCTACACCCTCACACTGGTTAAACAAAACACCTTTAAATTACAGCAGCAGTATCTATTTGGATTGCTGCAAATGCAATTTTTTCTTGTTTGTTTTTTTTTTTTACCCTGTGAGCTTGGAGCTCATCCTTCTTATTTTGACAATGAATGTCCCATTCATGAATGGCATTTATAAGGTGATAAAAGGGAAAACTTTGCATATTTGTTTATAAAAAAAAATGTGACAAAAACGGATATTACATCACAATGAAATAATTAAACCCAATATATATATATATATATATATATATATATATATATATATATATATATATACAAAAGTTAATTTTATCTCATATTTAGTGGTAGTTTTTTTTGTCACATTTGTACTTCCTTATCAGCGAACACAAACACACCCACACACACAATCTGCCTTATGCTTTGTCAGAACTATCAAATAACACCTTGGTTTGCAAACCTTAAACATTTTTCTTAGACACTGATGGTGTTCATAAAAACACAAATAGTGAGGCAAATAGAGAATTACCACAGATGTTACAACCCAATGCATTCTGGGATTGACAAGGTGGGGCCATCTGTCAGTCTGTTAAACAGTGAAAGAGAGAAACATTGACAGACAAATAATAGAAAGAAACACCAGAGAAAGAGGCTTTGGCCTGTGGTAATGATAAATGTAGGCGTTTAAGCAAATTGGGTCTATATGCGCTTTTGGAAAACGAGTGATCCCAACCCCTCTCCTGCATTGTTTACAGTTTTGTTCTCTCTGTTGACGTTTTTGCCTTTGCCTGCAAACACAGAAGACACATCAAATGTAGCTCTTTGTTGTTTTCGGTGCGTTTGCATGTTTCACACATAGGATCTTTAAACCAGCCCTTTAAAGGACACTATTTGCATTGGTTTGCCAAATTTCTAGTGTAGTTTTGTCTTTGAAACTCTGGAAACTGACAGGCAAACATTTAGGTCACATGCAGACATCTTCATCGCATCTTCTTCGAGGTTGTTGTGGCTACCGTTAGGCCTGTCGCGATAAACGATAAATGAATTAATCGCACGATAAATTAAAACTATCGACCTCATTTCAATTATCGGCTTTATTATTTTTTCCAGCCTTTTTCTGATGGAAAAAATTAAAAAAGGCTCAACTCCGGTGCTCTCCACTGACCCTCCCTACCTCATTTCCTTAGTGTAATGTCCAGCGCACACTGAACGGCCTTAGAGCTGCCGGCCGGTTGTCGGCCCATTTTCAAGACCTGAGAGACCTGAGAGACCACACATCAGCCAACAGAAATCCTAGGTATAACGGTTCGGTGTCCAACAGTGCGCACAAAATAATGGCTACAAGTTCAGTTAACTAATTTTAAAACCAGGCATTAATTAATGCTTTACTACAATCTACCTGCAATGCATGTGGCTAGTGTCAGTCCTGACTGAATGAAAATCATTATAACCTATTTATGTCACGTTAACGAAGAACAGCTGAAAAGTTACCGGGTTTATCAACTGCAGTAGCAATTTCGCTCCAACTCCTCCCCTTGTCATTTCTATTTTCTTTGCACGAAATGTTGAATAAACATTAATGTTGTTTCCACATATCATCTCCAGGTTGCGCTGTGTCCACTGTTTGGGATTCCCCTCCGTAATTTCCCTTCAGAAAGCACGTAGGGGAATCCACGCTTTCTGTCACATTCAACGGGTTAACGCTCCCAGTCGGGGAAAATCCCTGATTTAGATCAAAGCCACGATGATCTACCGTAACACACCACACACTGCAGGATGATCGGTTACGAAATCACAAGCGAC
Source organism: Alfaro cultratus (assembly GCA_903066825.1). Classification (NCBI taxonomy): domain Eukaryota; kingdom Metazoa; phylum Chordata; class Actinopteri; order Cyprinodontiformes; family Poeciliidae; genus Alfaro; species Alfaro cultratus. Next base: position 138,540 of record CAEFZX010032282.1, read on the forward strand.
AATCTAAGAACGTCCAGGGTTATAAGATTGTCCTGAGGGGAAAATTGGGGCAACAAATCCTGTAGTGTGAACTATTGCATCAGGTAGTCGATGTGCCCATCTTCTCTATTTAAATCTAATGATTACTGAAGGGCAACATAGTATACAGACTTCATAATCTGCACTCTTTTGGTTGTATTTATTTCCACTTTGGCTTTATGTTGTTTAGTTTTTATTCAAGTACAATTTTTGTTAATGGAGACTGAGAATCCATTTTATTTTTGTTTTTGGATGTTTTGTTTATCAGTTCCAGTGTTAAGTGTTCTTTTGAAAATAAAGTGTATCTATCTTTGGCAGGAAATCGCATGCATGATAACGTCATTTCCATTAAATAGGTGTAAAAAGGTCTTCAAACAATATTATTGTTTATCGCAATAATTTTTGAGACAATTAATCGCTCAGCAAAATTTGTTATCGTGACAGGCCTAGCTACCGCTAACTAGCTGCTAAAATACCTTTGCTAGCTAATTACCTGTTTTGTGTCTATAGTTGTCAAGTTTAGCAACTTGACAACTATAGTCAAGTTGGGATTCCCCTCCGATGAACATCGTTTGCTAAACGATATTCATCTTTGCCACAGGCTCACTTCTGAGCTCACTTCTGTCACATTCTGTGCAAAAAAGCTTGGCACTACTTCTGTATAAAGTATACAGAAATAGTTTGGTACATTTATGTTGCAGTACAGATCTTAAATGTCATTCATTATAGTCTTAAATTTGAGTTAGCAAAATTCTGATTGAAGTGAAGTCAAGGGTATTAGCTCAACACTACATTTTTGTCACATCTTTAGTTCTTTGGGTAATGCTAGGATTACTTTTTATCTGAACCACTTCAGCCTCAACGAGGTTGTAAAATTCATCAGTGGCCTCTCAAGCTCAACATTAAATGTTGGTTTAGTAACAAAAACCTGGCTGTCATCTGTGGTCACTGTGACTACACCAGATTAATGATAAAACAGAACATAATCTTGCCTTAAATCTAACCTAAATGTTTACTAGTGTGCATTGATTAGAAATGCCAGATTTTGAGTTCAGTTCCACAGTCTTTAGTAGTAAGAAGTCAATCAAATCTGTGATAACATCTGCTGGACGAGTTTCGAAACGTAATTTGAAATTCTTTCTGCAAAGTTACATGTTGTCCAATCATGGTGATACTGCTGACTCAGTGATGTCAGTGTATGAAGGGCTGTTTCAATCATGCATGGACTGTTCCAGTAGAGAGAGAACTGATTCTCCATCATGTTGTTTACTGCCACATCATGCACTCCCACTCACAGGCCTCCAAGCAGGCATTCACAGATTAACACCAAAAACAGACACCTGGTACTTTATATTAAGATGCCACTAATGTTTTTTACCCTCATGTTTATCGAGCTCAACTCATTCTGCGCTGTTAACACTCAGATTGGTTACAGGTGCAACGCAGGGTAGAAAATCTGTGGTGTCTGCCCTTTAGTGATCTGTGACAGCTTTCTAGTCAGATGGTGTTGCCTACATGTTTGCAGAGGAGCGAGCCAAGGCAGCCTTTTGAGATCAACATCACAGAGAAGCTCCTGCCAAAAACTCCTCCAACATCTCTGGTTATTCTCCAGATTACACTTTACACCCAAGGATTGCTTTGAAGTATTTTATTAATAAATTTCAGAAGTATTTCAATGCTTATTAGCTGAATAATTGTAGAAATTCTGAATCTCAGACATCAAACCTTTTATCAGGAAAAAAATTAAGACAAACAATGAAATTCTTTACTGTATTTTATGGCTGGATTATACATATCTGAATAAAAAACAAAAAAAAAAGAAAAATGTTTACTGATGTTCACTTGAAATATTTGAAGTGACCACAGCAACCTTGCTAGTCTCCTAAGCCTTCTCTTTCTTGTTTGATTCTCTCTTGTTTTGGCTCACCAACTCTTCGGGAATCCCAGCGAGCGACAGGACGTGGAGATCGCACAGGAGATTCAGGAAGAACTGGTCCGACAGGCGGAGCAGCAGCGACAGCAGGAAGAGAAGGATGCAGTAAGAAACACAAACCCTCACAGACGATGTTTAAAATGTGAAAAGGCTACAGTCATCAGCACGGTTGCGCTGGGTTTAATTCCCTGGCTTGGGCCATTTGCAACATGACTTCCCTCTCTTTCTTCACCCTCTTTCCTGTCATCTTACTGTTTAATAAAATAAAATCTTTAAATACACTTTCATAAACAACTGGCATAAATTGTTCAAACCTAGTCGATTCATCCACTGTCCATGAAACTGTGTGTAAATCTGAAATACTTAACAACACTGTTCCTCATTTTGATGCTTGTAAAATATGGAATGATGATTTGCTTACCCCATAATACATTGTTTCAGATCAAATACATTGTTTCAGATCAAACACATTTGTTATCCAGTTTTATGTTCACTTTGGTCTGTGTTGTTTGTTTTTGCAGGCTATCGCTCGAAAGCTGCATGAGAAGGAGATGATGAAAGAGGAAAGGAGGAGACAGAAACAGATGGAAGCAAAATATGAGGAGGATTACTTTGAGGATCATGGAGGTGGGGAGCGCACCACAGCTCATGTTGATGTCTTGCTGTTTCCTTTTGATGCCTGTATGAGCTCATGTGGGACTACAGGGGTAAAGATGTTTTTTTTTTTCTTCAAGACGACTGTTTCCGTCCATTGCTGAAAATGTGAGAGGATTTGCCTTTGATTCATCGGGATTCTTGTGATTGCTCCTGCTGACTGGAGGGAAAGATCTAGAATTAGACTCGTGGGAGAACAGAGTGCAGCTGCTGATGTAAAGGGATTTTTAGTGTGCTTGAATTACAGCTTTAATGTGCTTTGTCTAATTATAAATGAGCAGAAGTGTTAGTGATTAAGGAAATTCATTATAAGAACACCCCATGAATCCTTAAATGATTTTTACACCTCAGAAACATAAGTTTTAGCTTTCAGCCACGCTTCTATGATATGTTGGCAAGCATCTTTGTGTCGCACATTGTTTTTCATTCCCATCCCACTCCTGACTGTACCGTAGTGCCATATTTTTTTGACTGCATGAAAAGACATTTTCTTTTCTGCGCTTTGTAAATTTCACCCCATGCTGACGGGTTTTATTGAACATCATTTACAGTTTTCTAAATGAAGATTTCTTTGTAGAAAATATTTCTTTCCATTTTAAGCATGCAGCGTCGAGGTCTGAGCACAGCCTTGAAGTTTTTCAATTTAGGGTGTGAATTTGGGTGTGGTTTCTTTCTTTTCCCTCTTTCGGAGTCTTCTCATCTGGCTGAATCTAGCAGGTCAAATAGACTCTGACATTCCCCCCCAAAACATTGAGATTTTTTTTATGGGAAGATGTTAAAATTTTTTTTTTCTCAATGGTTACCAGATAGTTTCGTCTCTCTTTTATTAAAAAGTGTGTTGATCCTCAGGTTTTCTCAGCTGGCGGACTGACTCTCACTTCTCAACAAGGCGGCTGCTGAGTGCTTGCGGCTTTGTGTAGACAAAGACACTGGCCTCTTTGTTGACATAAACAGGATTGGGCAAGTGTCTGCAGCCGTCGGTCTTTCTGCCCCCCTCCATCCATGTTGTCTGAATCCATCGTGTTGCCTGAGCTCCTTGCGACTGTTGCAGCCGCTCTTACTTGCTCTCGTAATAATTTTTGTGGCAGCAGCGCTATGTTTGCCATCCAGCCCTGTAAGTTGCGTAACTACTCGCATTGTAAACTCCCTGCTGGGTTTGTGTTCACATAGCAGGTTAAGTGTGATCTTGCTGGAGGCTGCGGTTGCTCTTTTGTTTACTCTGTATCTCGACCAATGTGGGAAAGATGTCAGCAAGCAACTTGCAGGTTACAGGATTGTAACTTTGCGTAAATGTGTTGGTATATGAGCGGTGCTCTGCATGTTAGATTTTCATTAGAAATATGCAACTTGTGTCACAGTTGAATATTTCAGCTCTTTACGTTTTGATACCAGGCAATGATAAATAAGTGTAATTCTGCAGATGGCAGTAGCCACAGGGAGCTCGATTTTTATTTATTTATTTTTTCACATTCTGTCTGTTATACCACCATGACATAGTGACAGTTTTAACAAATATGTAAAAAAACAAACAAAAAAAACCCCATTAAATAAAAGTTACGTATTGCAGTTTTAAGCTTAAGTGCACTTGAGATACAGAGATGGAAAATGATCAAACAAGCCCATTTCTGAATGACTCAAACAAAATAAAGGTTTTGGAGTGGCCTAGTTAAAGTTCAAACTTAAATCTAATTGAGATACTGTTTACGGATTAATTAAAACAATTCTGGTAAAAAGAGTGAGCCGATATTCTTAATAATGATGCAAAACATTCATTGCCAGGTGCTGCAGATGCATGAAGGTAGGCAGGAGATTACTTTTTCACATAGGCTAAGGTTCATTTGGGAACATTTTCTCTCAAAACTGTACCTCATATTAGCACTCATGCGAAACCAGTTGATTCTCATCGGGCTTCTCCTCACAGGAAATGAGGTCTCTTTACTGTATTTGCTAATCTCAGTGACCGGCAGACAAGCTAGTTTCCGGTAAAGAGGTCTCCACCTGACACTGGCTGAGGAAGACAGAGTATGGATGAGGTGTGTTTAAAATCCAAACAGAAAAGAATAAAATTTTAAACTCGTCTTGCAGGCACCAGTTATTTCTGTTCCACCCTCTTCTTTGTTTTTTTTTTTTCATTTTAGTCAGCTAAGTCAATTTGATTTGAGCAGGCTGTCGGATAACAGGAATTCCTTTGCAATGACTCTCTTCTGAGGTTTGTTCATTTCCACTTGCTTTGTCTGTCACATGCCAACAGCCAGAATACTGGTTTTCATTGAGGTGTTTTTCCAACTCTGATTGGTGTTGTCCTGAATGTTTGTTGTTGCAGTAATACCAGATTTCTTGTATCATGAACAGGAAATGAGCTGCACAGTATTGTGAAAGCATTATTTAAATACATAATTAATATTTTTATTTTCTTGAATAAACACACTAACTTCGAAACACGACGCAAGCAGTTATGGGCATTTTGGGAGCATCTTAACACCTATGTCCATAGCATGCTGTCTGTGCCTTGACCATCCTTCTCCTCACAGGTGCTGCGTTTACCTGCATGCTTAATAGCAGCCTTGGCTCATAGCATCCTGTTTGTTGTTGTTTTTTCCTCACCATTCTTCCCCCCACTCGTCCTTCATCAGAGCCAAGATCCCCCGATGTGGACAAACAAACCCGTCAGACGTCTCGATCTCCAGACCTACATGACTCTCCTTCGCGCTCAAACAGAAAACACTCTCCAGATTATTTTTCTGCTGAGGCTAAAAGGAGCCGGTACCCAAAACAAGACTCTGTGGCACTTCGTGGTCACTCCAGATACCCAGAGCACTACATGGAGGCAGAGCGAGGCCGTAGCAAGCACGCAGACCCGTATCCAGAGCACCTACTGCCCTCTAGAGGCAAGCATGGGGACAGATACCCAGAGTTTGAGCCTTCATACACTGACAGAGCCAAGGAGCAGGGGCAAATGGAAGTAGAAGGAGTGATGAGAAGGAAGGAAAAACCAGCCAGACCGCCGCCTCCACATACTACTGTAGAAAGAGACAAGGACAGGGAGAAAGACAGGCATAGACATGATAGGGACAGGGACTATAAAACGGAGAGACGCATGGAGGAGTACACAAGAGAAAGGGAGCAGGATGCCAGGCAGAGGAGAGAATGGGAAAAATCCAGAGATAGAATACCAAGCGATGACGGACCGAGAGACGGAGACAGACACAGACAAAAGGACAGACAACAAGCCAGGAGCAGGGACCGAGCACTTGATCTGGACCTTTTGGATCCAGGATACATCAGGGACAGGCCAAGAGACAAGAGGGGCTCTTGGGAGGAGGAAGAGAATGATGGTGGGAGGAAGGCCAGGAGCCAGCAGCGCATTCACTCCAGCCCAGTTGAAGTATTTGACGTGTTTACAAACGGCGAGGCTCGAGGAGGAACCAGGGAGATCCGGGACCTCCTGCAGGTTGAGTCTCCTGGAAGGGAGCGCAGTCACAGCCACCCCAGCAGAGAGACAGGTACCACCAGTCCCCTCTGGGTGCTGTCTGGTGTTTGTGTGGTTGCTGCCCTTGCTTTCCGCTGTGAAAATCTCCGGTGGTGGGTCGATCTAACAGACAAATCACTAGTGGCTCTGATCAGAACGATGATAATGGTTTAGATGTTTCTCTCTGCTTCCATGTTGTGGGATTTTCTCTCTCTGCCATTGTTTCCTGGTTTGTGATATTGAGTCTGGGTGTTCTTCATGTTCTGCAGGTTTCATGAACTGGAACGGTTTGGCATTAACAACGAGCTTCAGGGCTGCTCAGCTGGTTGTAATATTAACCAAATTAGGAGAAACTACTAAACAAAACATGATTATTCACACCAGTAAATATATACTGCAGCCCTTTGAAAGATGCCACATGACAACATATGCATAGCTTCTGACCAAGTAGATATTTTGTAATCAGTTAATCAGAAAACACATTTTCATAATTAGATCAACCTCTCTCTATAATCACAAGAAGCATATCCAATCATTCTTCCTTGATTGTGCAGAAACAAGCAGTAGTATTCTCACTGGTTCTTGGCTTCTCAGTATTCTGGCATAGACCAACCATTTCATGGTTTTATTCATAACTCCGTTGCTCCTACAGGCCATGTTGACAAAGGAAGTGGCTCAGTTATCCCAGAAACCGAGTATGGATTGACTGAAGCCACAAAGGGGTTGACGAACCTTGACCTTCAGGAGCAAGAGCTGAAGGACATGGAGGTCGCCAGAAGACTTCAGGAGGAGGAACTCAAGGTGAGAACACTTTGAAATGTCTTGTTGCTTAAATGCGCGCTACAAATAAACTTGCCTTGCCACAAACTACAGGCACACCCTGTAATTGTTTTCACTTTCAGTGTTAAGTCTGTTGGGCTTTTTTCTCTTTTTTTCCCCCCCTCATTTATTTTTATCTTAATGCAAGTTTTTAAATGTTTCTTGTTTCAGCGAATGAGCAATATGCAGGAGCGTGCAGCTCAGGTGGCAAAAGATGAGGTAAGTTTTTATAAGGTCTTGTTTTTCATCTTTTTAATGTAATGTTTTTTGGTTTTTGTCCTTAGTTTAGAAAGTGAGGTCCGACTAATTCACAGGCAAACCTGAGTTTTAAATCCATGCGTAAGCCATTGATATTTAAAGACAAATATTTCAGTAATTAAAGTCCTGCTACAGTAATTAGTCTGCTCGTTTTCAGATTGTTTAATGAGAACATTATTTTAACTGAGTTCACATGAAATCCTATTGGACATGGATCATTGTCGTTCTTTTGCTATCATTATGTTTTGTCGATCTGACAGGAAATTGCTCGGTCCTTGATGGAAAAGGAGAAAAAGGAGTACAGAAAGAACCGAGAACGTGAGAAAGAGAAGGAACGAGAGAGGATGGCCATGGAGAAGATGGCTGTGGAGAGAAAACGACCAGAGGGAAACTACAAGGTAACTCCCACTGGCCACACCATCCACTTCTGTTTAGTTGCACAGCGCCGCTTCACAACACAAGGGACTTTAATTCAATTCATTTTATTTATGCATCACCAATTCACAACAAATGTTGCAAAGCACTTTACAAAAAAACTGTTTCAATTTAATCATACATGCATTCCAGTTAATCCTAGTCATTGAACAGTACTCAGTGTTTTATTAAGTTTTCAAAGTAGTTTAAAAAGTTTGTATTTTTGGAAACCCAGCAGAGTCATTGACTTGCAGCATTGGACGATCACGTAGCGACAATCACTTGTTGACTTGACAATAAAAAAGAAAAGATGTTTCAGTTTTCTTTTGTACAGGTCTAACTCCATTGAACCACTACAACCAATTATTTCCTTTCTTACAAACTTATTAACTAATATAACTTTATTACATATTTTTTTTTATCTGCAAATTTGTATAAATGTGTGTATTGATGGAGGGGAGAGTTTACTGACTCTTAGTAATTATTTGTGTACTTATTGACCTAATTTTTATTATGCTATTTATTTGACTTTCCTAGTGGATTGTTGTTTTGTTTATGTATTTTTTTTTTTTAGATAAATTATGACTTATGACTTATTTATTTATCTGCTCACAGCCAAGTTCAGAGGAAGCTGCGTGGCCCAGAACGAGAGAGGAGTATGAATATCACAGACAGAGAAACAACAACAACAGACCTGTCCGGTACAAGACCCATTCAACAACCAGTAGTTTTACTCCAGTAAATCAGATTCTGTTTGTGCGTCAGATGACTGATGTGTCTCTGTTGTCTCAGGCCTCCTCAGCCTCGTACTCCTGATTATGAGAATGTTAGCTCGGTGTACGTCTACTCGGACCACCATGCTGCCTCTCGCCCTCCACAAAGGCCTGAAGCAGCTTATAGAGGTACTTCATAGTATTCTTAAATGATCAGAAATTTTCACATGGAAAATTTTTGTGATTGGTCAGTGAGTCATTGTTTTATTTTTACTATGTTTTTTCAAAATTATTGGATGCTTGGATTAGCAGTAGAAACAAAATGCACAGAGATAAGTGACCTGATCAACCAATACAAAGCATCCTAATAAATATCTGTTGTTTTTCAGGTGCCTATCAGAAACGGTGACTCGAGATCTGTACCTTATCCAAACATGCTGTCAACCATCCATCTTTTTCTTTGTGTAGTCTTTTCCTTTTTTAAAATATTTATCTTTTTTGACCATTCACCTTTTTTTTCACCAAAAACTTTGATACAATCTTTGTGTTTAGACTTGGGATTTTTTTGTATTCCTTTTTTTTTTTTAAACTCATGAATGTTGACCTGAGTGTTGGAACAACATTTTCATTGTATATTTTTTTTTTTGTATTTTCTATTTGTTAATACTGACATTAGCACTAGCCAAAGGAGCGGTTTAGCCACAAAAATCTCCCATGATTCTAAGGTGTTTAAAGGACCTGGCTTTTTACTTGCTCTGGTCATTGCGTGCTGACGTTCGTTTTACTCTGGATTGTGCCATCATCGTCATCATCATAATCATCATCATCATCAAGGCTTCATGCCTCTTCTGAGCGGATGTACTGGAGCCATGTAGTTTCTTCAAGTGGGACATGTCAGTCTGCTCCAGCTGCTACAGTGTCTTGTATGTCAACATGGCAGCTGCTTTTTACATCTGTGCTGTTCAATAGACAGACTCTCTCTATGTGCCACTCAGCCCGTGACTTTTAGGGGATTTATTCTCGTGCTCTTATTTTAGAAAAATAATAACAGGCCTTTAACACGGTGCTGTTAGCTCTGGCTTTGTTTCTGTTTTGTTTTGTTCCAGCGAGCTCAGTAACAATCCATTAAATGGCTTCTGGCCATTCTTTCCTGCTTTTCAGAGGCATTGTTTATCCTCTGTACCTTCAAACTGAACATAGTATGACTGTAAATGAATCACTGTTTCTCTGTGCATGCTTACTGAGACTGTACATGCATTTCAGCTGTCTATAAAATTATCCGGCTCTTACTTAATGATCAGAAAGGGCTAAAGCCACAAAAAGCCAATAATGTTCTCTGTGAATAAACAAAATATCTACTTGTTCATATCCTCTGTATAAAAGGACTTTTCTCCCACTTTTTCATATCTCCAATCTGAAACTGAGATGCATGTACGTTGCTTGTCTGTCGAAGCTGAAATTGTGCTTACAGCACAGAGGTGGTATGTTTGGTTTCCTTTTTTTTTTATCCTGATGTGCTGTCAATATGTGAAATGATTGTGTAAAATTCTAGATTACTTTTGATTTTGTGCTGTACCAATTATATATGTTCACAAAGGGACCTTTCTATTTATTTTTATACAAAATGTTGACTTTCCTGCTATTGTTTTCTCATGCTCAAGCTTTTCCTGACATCACTTCCAGGTTTTTGTCTTTAATTCAAAGGCAGACATCCCTTCCTGTACGGAATTAAGATAACAGACAATTACACAGCACAAGTTCATCTGAATGAAGAGAAGTCCTGCTGAAAGATTTTTTTTATTTTTTTTTTTAAGTAAAGGAACGAAAAATGAAGAGCACATTTATTCTTTTAAGTTTAGGAAAATTAATATAATGGAAACCTGTTTAATTTTTTTTGAATACTCAGTGCTGCTTCTGAACTCCTATGTTGCGTTGCTGGACACAAACAAGGTGTTGAATTGAACTTTGTGCTAACTGTTGACTGAATGAGATTTGTGCCATATGTTATTACTTTTCAGGGACTTAAAATGGTTGAGAAATTGTAAAGCTGTAGCAGATCCATTTCCTTTATAAATGGGACTTCTAATGTATTTGAAGAGAGCGCCACCTTGTGGGCGCCTCAGTGATTGGGGATTAAAAAAGTGATTTAACTGATAAGCTTTGAGTCCTTGTGTTTATTGATCATAAGAACCCCAAGATTATAAATCTTTGCTAGGAAAAATATGAAATATGTCAATATTATCTGATTACTATTAACTTGAAGGACTTGAGATAAGATCTAAATATTCAACAAATGTTTAAAATTGTTTAGGTTATTTTAAGTTCAGACATTTTAATTTACAATACTTGCTAAAGGTCTTAACTTTTCACTGTATGCTGTCAGTTGATTTATTTGAGATGTTTGTGCTTTTCGTCCAGCCGTTGTGATCACAATTCTCACAATAGGAAACTGCTGTAAACAAGGCAATTCTGGGGTTTTTTTTCTTCAAATGTACTCATTACAGATCACCATAATGGGTACAGGTAATGGTTGCACCTGTAACCATTATGACCAGTACAAGTCACCCTAGTGGTGACCTTTGGTTCTCAAACTGAGTCTAAACTTGCCTTTAGTGAAACTAATTACATTTTGGCAGAATTGTATCTTTTCCAAAATTTTCCAGAAAAATTAGCAAATGACGTCTTTCTCTGATTTTGAGACAATTTCTTTTACTCACGTTTAGATAGTAGTTATTGTGCTGGGTGTATGTTTTCAGCTCCACACAAAACTACGACATAATTTGCAATCTCTCTGTTTGTATCCATATTTGCAAAGCTAAATATGGATACAAACACTGTTGTTCTGACTGACTGCTGCTGGTCTACCAGCTTCACAATTTGCAGGAATCTGCTTGTGTGCAGATCTCAAGGTGTTTGTTATGCACTGAAATGAGAAAACCCCAGACATTAATGAGGGTGAGTTTATTTCAACAATTACAGAAAACAATGGTAAAACAAAGCAATGTTTGTAATAGTGCAAATAACATTTGCACTATTAAGGGCCTTTAATAAAACAGAGAAAAACACTTCCGTCCTGGATGCATTTCTCCAAACAGGATGGAAATGTGTGCAAATTCGCTCAACTATTTCCTTGTATGAGCTGCTTGTTGCCATCATTTGCTGGAAGTATTTTTTTCCCTGTCAGAATTTAAATTAAATTGAGCCACCGCTCAAGGAAAGTACAGAGTTAACGCCCATCGTGAGAACGGATAAGTGGAGCTGGTTCACCAACATACCTGACATTACTGGAGGTTTGTGTGCATGTGGTAACACCACTGCCGTGCCCTCCTGTGGGATATGACAACTGAACTGTAGCAGGTTTAACATCTCTGAACAAAATGTGTTTTGCTGCCGCTGAGCTCAGACAGGATTTCAGCTTCACTTCTTGATGTCTTGTTTTAATAAGAACATCCAAAATGCACACTGGATTTTTAGGGTTGCAGACCTATAACAAGAGGATGAGGCCTACTGCCATGTGCCTGCTGCTTTGTAGCTCCCAGAGAAGATTTACTCTCTGGGAGCGTAAATCCCAGAGAGTATTTGCTGGCTATAACAGCAAATAACCAGATTACATATTATCTGAGCTGATTTTGTTGAAAACCTCCACAAGTATCCACTCAGTCCTCCCACTGTGAATCTCTCTCCCATTTTTAGATGTGGATGCACATCACACACACGACCAGAAACAATGACTGAAATTTTAAAGCTGACAAATTCCCAGGCAAAGTTTCCAGCTGTGTGGGCAACTGAATTGCTGTAAAAGGATCCTGTTGAAGAGAAGACAAAAAAAAGGGATTTTGGTTTAACAGCATATGCATGAACGTGTGCGTGATCGTCCTTTTCCTTGCTGTCACTAAAACAAATAGAAGATATTCAAACAAATATTTATTCAAGCTCAAACTTGTCTTTGTATAAATCAGCTGCAGCAGGTGTTCTCCTTGCAAACTGAGTGACCTTACTGGTGATAAAGACAAATAAAATTCAGAGGTAAATCAGCTCACCTGTCCTGGTGGGAATCATCTGATGGTTTAGGTACTGTAGAAAGGTGAGCGCAACAAGAAGTGAGGACAGGCCATTTTTCCGTGTCTCACCTGGCAGGTAGAAATGTGAGTACAGCCGTCTGTCAACTGCAGCGCGCCGTGTTCAGACATGAAGACACACCCACTGTTTGGAGAGGGAGGAAGAGAAGCTAGAGGGGGTTGAACTGCGAATTACCTACCTCACAGGTTTCTGTCTAAAGATCAAAATGAAAGTCCTCCATGGCAAAAAAAAAAAGAAAAAAATGAATAAAGCCTTGACAGTCTTCCTCCTTGTCAAATGTTTTTCATGTGACTGCGTAAAGTGGGGAAAAAAAAGGCTTTATACTGATGTTGACTTATGCAGGTTAATTTCCTTTTTCTCGCTCTGATAATGCCTGGGGTGCATCTTCAGGAAAAACCGGTGGAGGGAGTCAGGGAACTATCATGTCAGATGTGATCCAGCCCTCTGCAGGGCAAACCCACACTCTGCTTTTGTAAAAAAGAGACAAATTAGACACCACAACAGCTAAAAATGTACAATTACATTTGAAAACAGTCATTGCATTAAATATATTAGACTAATGTGTTTGAAGTAAAGACATAATCTGAGCACCTTCATTGTCAAAATTTACTTTGACATAAGAGTCCCCCCCCTCCATCGACCCCGCTGGACAAGGGTGTTAGAAAATGGATGGATGGATGGATGAAGAGTCAATCAGCAAAAAGTTTTTGCTTAAGAGCTTTAGGCTTTGTCTCTACCCAGTGACATGTCCAGAATGTTTTGGAAAGGGCTGGACCAAATACCATAACAGGTACTTTGCCAAGTTCGGCTTTAGGAAGATGTGGGTCCATCAGCTACAGCCAGTCTTGGTGCTTTATTTGCTCAAGTTTCAAATTACAGTAGACTGACAGGTAGATGTAAACTTTTAAAGTTTTTATACATTGTTTAAATGAAAATAGTTTTTTTTTTCTTCAAAAATGTTGTCCCTTCTAAATACTGTTATTTTTGAAAAACTTCTTCATCCATAGGAAAAAATACCCAGAATGCTACAATAATCATGGTATTTCTGTATGTAGTGTTGGATAATACAGGAAGATGAGATTTGTGGATTTGTCTGGCTAAAGTGCAAACCCAAATCACTAGAGAGATGATCTAATCTGAATTTAAAACTGGGCAGGCTTCAGAAAACTGGAGTAAAGACTGAATTAATAGATAACCAGGCATAACAATAACAGGCTGTTAATGTCAAACATGCTCTTACATTTAAAATTAGTACTGTGATAACTACTGTACTTTATTGTGTGATTGTCTATTGGTCTTGACATGTGCTACTGCCTTTATTGGTCAGGTCACCATTGTGAAAACAATTCTCTCAATGGAGTTTTTCTTTTTCTTGGTAAATAAAGGTTTAATCAAAAAATACTAATAAAAAAAACATAACAAGACAATTAAACATTTCTGCTAAAATGTGCCAAAATTCTTGCCAAGAGACTCGTCACCAGTTGTCGGAAATGCTGGATGTCAGTTGTTTCTGCGAAAGGTGGCCCAACCAGATATCAGATATCAGATGGGCACAGTATCATTTTCATCTCTACCTGAAAGTAAAATTTTCCCCAAAGAATTGCAAAAAAAAGAAACCTAGAAGAGTGTAAGTCATTCTTCTAGGCACTGTGTCTACAACACACATTTGATCATCCTCTTGGTATTTTCTCAGCTTAAAGTGTTTACTGTCCTCAATACCGGCAACATTTCTGCTGTGTTTTCCTGTCATTTTAAACATCGGTAGGTTTTTAAGTCTGAAACTGATCTACAGACGTTGTGAAGCCCACCCTGTCTGCTGATGTGTGTGACGACCTGAACGTAAGCCGACGGAGAATCTTCCAGCCGTTTGGCCTTGAGGCAGTCAGAGCTGTGCCTGATGCAGGAATGACATCGGACTGGTTTGCAGTGGCAGCCAGCCCCAACAAAAGCTGGGAGTCACCGCTTCTATGCATGCCAAGGCAATTCACTGGAGTTTTGTTTAGGCATGCACAAAATGACAAGGAATCAAATTATTTTAGGATATTAATCAGCTGGAGAGGCCAATAGTTGGAAGCAACCAGTCAGAGGAGACATGCATTACAACATGATTAATTCCATCAACTACAAAAATATAAGACGGAGTGACATTATCTTTATGTTTTGACGAGTAACTGAGCTATAAATAAAAGCAGGAAAGTTATTAAATACCACTGGATCTGAATGTTTTATGTTTCCAAGAAGTATCAGTTTGATATAACCAACCACTTTAAATAGATGTAAATTTAATTGTCTTCAAAGGGGAAACTTGTCTTGGGTATTGTCTTACCAAAGCTGCTCCCACTTGTTTGCACTACAAACAATAAAACATATGTTGAACGCTAACACCACAATAAAATCTAAACACATATTCCTGCACAATTGCCAACAAATCTGGCACTTCAAATCTTAAGGAACCGTACTGTTTATGTTACAGAGAATGGCAAGCAGTTGTTTCAATTTTATCCAATATTCAGTTTATTCTCTTACTGGCTGAGAGTAAGATTAGAAGTAATGAGATGACTACCCTGCTGTGTAAAGTAATATTGAGTTACTGAAATTAAAAGCAGTTTATCGAATTTACTCCAGTATAAACTACTTTGCAAAAATGTTCAAACTCCTTACATTTTCTCTCCTTTCTCACATCATAAACACAAACTCTGGTGTAGTTTTTTTTTGTTTTTTTTTTTGGCTCTAGTGGCCTTTATTTGAAAGGAGGGCAATGAGAGAGGGGGAAGACATGCAGCAAGGGTCACAAGGCCGGGAATCGAACCTGCAACGGCCGTGTCAAGGACTAGGGCCTCCTTATGTGAGTTGACCCCTGCGCCACCACAACAGCCCCAGCTGTGGTGTAGTTAATACGATATTGCTGCAGTGCTTAATGGAAAAGTGGAAAGATAGGAATATAGTTACATTTTTATTATTGATACAAATCTACAAGTAAAAATAAAATGACTCCTTTGAAGTGATACCCCTGAATAAAATGTGGTGTAACTAGTTCACTCGAGTTTCACCTGATTAATGAATAAAGCCCCACCCATGTATCTTTTATTCTCAGAGTTAGTTTGCATACTAACTCTGAGAAAAGCCTCAAAGGTTTTCTAAAGAACATTATCAAGGAACAAATTACAAGTAAAGTTATGTCATAAATGAGCATTTCACGGATCTCTGTTTAATCCATTATCTGAAAATGGAAAGAGCATAGCAGTACAGCAAACCTACCAAGACTGTCAAAGGGAAACATTAACCAGAGAAACAGCCAAGGGCCCATGGCAACTTTGGGGAAGCTGGGAAAATCTTTATATAACACAGGTATCAGTTGCACCATTCACAAACTCAACCTTTACAGAGGCAAGAAAACAGCTTTTGATGAAATAATGAGAGGTCTCAAACAAACCAAACATAGAGACTCCAGAGCTCTGGAGAGACGGGCCAAAACTGAACTTTCTGGTCTAAACGCAAAATGGTGTTTGGTTTGAAACTGATGCAGTACATCACCCTAAACACATCATTCCCATATTGAAACATGGCGATGGCAGCATCATACTGTGGACACGATTCTCTTCAAGTGGAACGGAGGATCTGGCAATTCCTTAAAAGATAACCAGAGCTGTGATGGATCCATAAAGTTTCATTAGTGACGTGTAGATGTAACGTGGCAAACGGTGACAACGTTAAAGGTCTGTGAAAACTTTAAGGAAGGAACTGTCTGTACAGCGTACCTGTACCACAGCACAGAAATGGAATGCAGCCATGAAAACGTACACCTGTCTGACAGGTCAGACAGATTCTACAGTTCCTGAGAAATAAGCTTAACGACAGTCAAATGGATACCTTTCCTGATCCTTTCTTTCTTTCTCTCTCTTTCTCTCTTTCTTTTTTCTTTCTTTCTATCTTTTTTCTTTCTGTCCGTCCCTCCCTCCCTCCCTCCCTCCCTCCATCATCATCATCATCATCATCATCATCATCATCATCATCATCATCCATCCATCCATCCATCCATCCATCCATCCATCCATCCATCCATCCATCCATCCATCCATCCATCCATCCATCCNCTATCTATCTATCTATCTATCTATCTATCTATCTATCTATCTATCTATCTATCTATCTATCTATCTATCTAAATGGCAACGATGCTACAATTTGTAAACTATTTTTTAAGTCCTTGAAAACTAATAGCATTTGGCACATGTCCCCATAAGGTCAGCATTCAGCAATAAGTTTTAATTCAACACCTTCACAGTTGTCTCCAGCAACACAAAAAGCTCATACTTGGATATTAAGAAAAAAGAAAAACGGCCACATTTCTCCTTAGAGCAGGAAGATTTGTTTTAGAAGCCAGTTTTCTATTTTAGCAACATTTATGACAACATATGAGCTCAGAAGCAGCACTGATCACTCAAAAGAATAAACAATTTGCTATTACAGTAATTTCCCAATACTTAAATAAATAAAGTTTTCTGCCGGGTACCTCAACCTGTCGAGTCCTGCCACAGACTTTTTTTGGACAGGCCACTAGATGGCGTGTCACTCCAAAAATTGATGTGTTTGCGCAATATGCGCATCTACTCCTTCAGATAATTCTCTGGTATGTGGATCAACTCATGTTTATTTATGGTTCTCAATAACCTCTATAAAAAAAAAAAAAATTATTCAATTTTTGGCTGACGGCCACTTTAACATTTGTAGTGAAGTCATATTTCTTTGTAAAACACACAACAGATGAACAGGAAGGCACACAACTTAAACTCACTGCTTTGTTCCACTATTTCTCTAATAAATAAGTTAACTGAGCAGCTATATATATATATATATATATATATATATATATATGTATGTGTGTGTAATTAAGTCAAATGGTTTGCTCCTGTTCCCACAACTGAACTACAATGCAGCTGAAGCTCCTCCCAGACGTCCACTTGCTCCCTTTGTGATAGTGGTCACAATGACGCATGAGGTACCACTGATAGGAAGTCCTGCAAGGACCAGTTCAGAGGAATAAAGAAAAATTCCCATCCACAACACCCAAGAGTCCAAATGAAATCCAGTAGGTATAGACATTTTACAGAACGGAGCTTATTGTAAGTCTGCTATATTAAAGCTGCCTGTTACATAAAGCCACTGACCATGCAATGTCAGGGGAAAAGGAAGGTAATCACAAAGCACAATCATTTCATCTGTGCACCTCTTCTAGTTTTATCTAATCCTTGAAGAAACATTAGCCATGGCATGCTATTTTCTTCATCAACATTTAGTTCCTTTTGCTAATGTTGCCAAACATGGAGAACCAACATTTAGTTTTATCAGAACAAGAATCCAGAGAAAGACGCACCAGTTTATAAATTGCGGACTACTTATTTTTATTAAACATGGGGAACCGATATGTAGTTTTATACTTTTATCCTTTTGTCTTTCCTTTGGTTTGTTGTTTAGTTTGTATTTCCTTCTAATTGAACTGCCTTGTTGCTGAAAATGTGCTATACAAATAAAATTACCTTACCTTACCTTCATTATGATTGTCTTTCTCGTTAATCACTAAATAATGGTTAATTTAAGGATTTGAGCATGATTTTGATGAGACCTAAAGCATTTAGTTTTATTTAGAGCAATAATTGGTTTCAATGCGTAGTCATAAGCATACTTGGATACCATGGAGATTTCTCTTTCAGACGGGTGTGTGTCTTTACATAAAATAACTAATAATTTAGTTTTTTTGTTACTTTTGTTAACAGCTTTATGAACAATTTGAAACAGAAACACTGACTACAACAGATTTCAGTTCTTAAAAGAGAAAGTAACAATCTAAACACCCTATTTTGTTACATGCACAGTAAAAAACATGTAATCTTTATTGTTAAATCAAGCTATCCTATTTTATTTTCTTTAAAGTCTCACATTTTTCATGATTTACAATTACTATGACTTTAAACAGTTTGGCAAAGCCCGGATGTGATGTCATGGCTTTGCAAGTTTCTGATAGGTTAAATCACAACCTTTGAGTTAAATGGAGGCAGCACACCTGTGAACGTAATTTAAAACAACACCTCAAACACACTGCTTCCTCGTGCGTCATTCGAGGAAAATCAAAAGAAATCAGCCTAGATGTCAGGAAAAGAAATGTGGACGTCCACATGTCTGGTTCATCTTTGGATGCCATACCCAGATGCCTGAGGAGTCACTTTCATCTGTTAAAACAATTAAATGCAAGAGCAAACAGCATGTGAATGCAGAGGCCTTAATGCTGTGTAGGAAGGTGATGGGTTTTGTGTCTCAGAGAGGACAAAAGCAATAACAAAAGCATAAAAAACTAACAAATAAACAACACAGAAACAAAAAAACAGTGAAGATGCTGAACAAGATTGAAAGAGATTGTCGTTGTCTACAGTGAAATGAGTTCTGTACCAACATGAGCTAAAAGACACAAAGAGAAGAAGAAGCTATTACTACAAAAATGTCCTCAAAGACAGAGAGCTTATATTTGGGGAAATGTCCTGTAATCCTATGGGAAGAGAATCTCTCTCCCCTATTTTGTACCAAAAAGTATTAATGTTTTGATATTATTTTTTATAGCAGTACATAAAAAATAATATGTACTGAGGGCAATTACTTCTTTACTTGCACTTCATTTTTGCAGACTACCTGAAACACTTTATAAGTAACACCTTTCAGTTATTTTCTTTGAAGCTAAAACGAAGATGTAATTTAAAGAAAGGTTGCTATTTTGATTTTTCTTTTGTTAAACTGTTTATGATTTGGTCTAGTGAAACTCGATGCGAAAACTTCAGTTTAATTTTCACTTTGATCACATACAGAGTCTTAAGTTTTCCTATTTAATGATTAGAAAGAGAGCTTTGTTGTAGATGTGGACTGAAACGGCATTGACTCCCATGTTCTG
Organism: Alfaro cultratus; assembly: GCA_903066825.1. Classification (NCBI taxonomy): domain Eukaryota; kingdom Metazoa; phylum Chordata; class Actinopteri; order Cyprinodontiformes; family Poeciliidae; genus Alfaro; species Alfaro cultratus. The sequence goes on from CAEFZX010032282.1 coordinate 157,835, forward strand.
GAGTATTTTTGCAGCATCATTTCCCCAAACATCCTGTGATTCTTTTTTTTTTTTTTTTTTAGCATTTTTTTCTCCGAAGAGTTTTTTGCGGCGCTAGTGGCTCGCATTTTCCACAACAGTAGGCTGACAGGAAGGGGGAANGGTCGCCGGGACCGGGAGTCGAACCCGCGACGTCCGCGTCGAGGACTGAGGCCTCCAAACGTGGGGCGTGCTAAACCCCTGCGCCACCACAGCACTCCCCACATCCTGTGATTCTTAACAACGTAATCTAGTGGGTGTAACTGCTGATCAGGCAACATGATCAGGTAAATTTTGTCTATAATAGGAAATGTTTCACAATTTAAAGTTAAATCCCTATTTGACTCACAATATCATAACAGTGATACAGCTATTGAGTAACTAAGAACTTTTCAGATGATTGTCTTTCTTAGGATTTGGGGAAGTAAGGTTTTATAACACTGCTTAGATACTGGAAAGGGAAGGAAAACATCTAAGTTAGCTGCTGATAATAAACTTCTGCAGCAATTCAAGATGGCACGCAGCAGTGTGTGTTATCATTCAACAGATGTTGCTTTTAAATAGTGTAATGTGGGTTGTTTTATTGCAATCTGGTGGCCTACTTATTTACATCTCCAGAAAAAAACATATTTTTGGATAAGATATTTATAGAGATACTGAAATTGGGGGAGGAGGATTTACTGCATGTAAAGATTATCTATTGTATCAGTAATACAGCATTGCAGGAAGTGGAATACATTACATGGAAAATGACCTCTCCTTAATGTGTTTTGTTGAATCATGACCACAGACATTAACTCAGACAAGTGAGGTCCACGGTGTATTAGATGTCAGTCTGAGTTCCTTTAGTTGGTCTGTGTGATCGTGGTAGGATGGTAAAGTCTGGGAAGTTTTAGTGCTGTTTCATTTTTGCCATTTATGAAAAATGGTACTGACTGTGGTTCATTGGAGTCCTAAAGCCTCAGAAATGGCTTTGAAATCCTTTTTCATATTGCTAGATATCAGTGACTTTATTTCTCATCATTTCTTTAAGTCCTTTAGACTGAGGAATGATCTTTGAGCCTACTTTGTTACCAGACATGTCTTGATTTTATGATTTCTTGTGGTCTGACAGGCTGGTGAAACAGAGCAAAAAATGAAGCTAATCCCAGAAATTTAGGAGGGCAATTACTTCTTCACAAATAGCCAGCTTGGTTTTAACAGAATTATTTCCCAAATAAAATTACAATATGAAAACTGTATTTTATATGTATATTTTAAATTTAATAAGTTATTTATTCATGAAAGTCAATTGAGGATTTAAGTTACTTCAGTGTGACAAACCAGCATAATCAAAAGAAATAAATCCAGGAAGGATAATTAACCACAAACAGCAAAGAGTTTAGGTACATTAACCAGAATTTGGTCCAGTCACCAGATGAGATGTTGCTGCACCAACCGCAGGAAGAAGCAGATACTAGAAGACTATCACACCATCTGAATCTTAATCTGATTCAACCCATTGTTTCACATAGAAATCTTTTTTTGTTTCAACTGTTTGGTCACATACAGAAGAAAAGATGTATCCCAGACAACAATTCCTGTTTCTCTTGATTTCAGGCTGTAGGATGTAAATACTAGAAGTTTGTTGACATCAACAGTAGGGATGTGTGATCTGGCCTAAAATTCATATCACAATATTGTGATGGGTGGCAGTAACGATATATATCACAATACGATTTGTTCAAAACTTACAATAGAAACAAACAAAAAAAATCCCATACTAATTGAGTAAAATTGATCTGTTTGCATGTGTTAAAACTCATTTAACGCAGGTTTTTGTGCATATTATTAGTACTTAATGTTAACTATTATTTTTATGTTGCTGCCTATCATTGGTAATAACAAGCAGCAGCTTAATCTCAATGATGACTATATGTTGAAATCAAACCTAAATGAAAAATGTATCTCAATATAGAAACACAATAACTTTAATTTAATGGATGTCTGCGTCAAATCCTGCCTTTTCTCTCCAGTGCTGTGACTGGAACTTGTAGTTGGCTGCATTGCTTCGTTTTTAGGTGTTAAAACAAATCCCTTGCATTTCCTAACTTCCACACACTTTGTATGTTACATTTTTATGCTTATGGTCTGACTATTTAACCCTCCTTTGTGTGCGGTCTGGTGGGGTCGCACTGAGCCTATGTGCGTTTTTACAAGATTTTCTTTTTGTGGTTTCGAAAAGACCGTCAGATATATTAACAAAATTAATTAACAAAATACACGATTTTATTAATTAATAAAATTTATAAAATCACTTTTATTAATTACTTAATCCACCTAAAATCAATACTTACTTCCTCAGCAGTTGGGAGATAAAGTATTATGAGTCTGAACCCTGGATTTGTAGAGTTGCAAACACACATTTCCGACACATAACACACACAGCAGATTTCCTGATATTGTCATCTACCATCTGGTAAAGTCTGCTGACTGCAGGCGTACAGCAGAGGGAAATTTTAATTTTTTTTAATTGTAGATGAGACCTTATTTAACAATGGTGGTGTTGAGAACCACCACCATTCTAGAGAAAAGCTGCCACACACAGCCACACGAAAAAATTGTTTTGATTGGGAATTATTTCAGGAAAGGGTGGAGAATGATTAGAATCCACAAACCACAAACAACTGTTTACAAACTGACGTCCTCCTCACCAAATACGGTCAAATAATCAGATAACCATTGGAAAAAATGAAGACTTCACTTGTATAAACACAAGCATGCTACTGTGGATTGCACTAAAGAGGAATTACAATTAAGGTCGTTAACCTTCAGTTATTTGGGTGAAATGTCACCTCTTGGACAGCTTTCCATTTAACGTTGGGCAGTGTACTTTCTAGAAAACATGCATAAAGACATTACACTGATACATCTCTGATTAAGCTTACATGATGGCTTATATGCCATTTTTGGATGTTGGTATGCTAAGGCATTTCCAGAAGTAATTTTAGTGAATGTGATGTTTACAAAGTGGTAAAAGCAAATAAGAAATTATTTTTAAAGCACCTTCCACAGAGACCACAAAGTGTATTACAGTGGAAAATATAGTTGAAGGAACATTTATGCAGCACATCATAACAGCAGGGCTGAAGAGTAAAGCTGAATTCAAATCACAGGCTGCCCATGTTGTAAACTGAATGTCAAAATCAGGATTTTATCATACGATATGCTACAGGGAGCCAGAGAATGCATTTTAAGACAAGAGTGATGTGGGATTTTCTGTTAGCTTGCGTCTGGAGCTGATACAAACCAGCAGAGTTTTGTTTCAGCCGCAGACAGACCAACTCCTTTTTGTTCTGGACATTTTAACAGGCTATCGCAGTGGTCTAACTGTGATTCAACAAAAACATGAAACATCTCAAGCTCATTTCTGGACCCGATTGTTCTGAGTTTGTTGATGTTGCACAGCTGATAGAAGCAGGTCTTTAGAAGATATTTGGTGTGTTGTTCCAGAAAAATGGCGCCCTTAAAAATATCTCCCAGATTTTTCACTTTAGGTTTTGTTGCCTTTATTAAATTGCAGAGGATTTGATTGAGGTGCAGTTAAAAATGATATGAGGATCATAAAAATATGGTTGAATGTAACTACATTATGAATGTAGAAAAAATGATGGTATTTAGCAATAAAGAGATTTCTTTTGATGTGTTGACTGATATTGATGGGGTTGTTATAATACAATTCACTGATCATTCCTTATTGGACCAATTGTGTAGAAGTCTGATGGAAATCCTGTAAAGTATAAACAAATTATTTATTTATTTTGCAAAAAAGACCAGTTATAATTGTTTTCCAACTTCTAATGAATTGAATTTTATGACTGTGGACTCAATACACATCTTATAGTTACCAATGGCTTTTCTTGAAAAAAGGAAGGAATGGCAAATTCTAAAACTACAATCTGATTTCATACCCTACACCAATAGAAGCTTAATAGCAAAAACTAAAAATCTGGTAGCATACTTTTGTGAATCCTGTAATTTCTGCTCTAGACTATCATTGTTCCTCTAATGTGATCATGACAACTCAGAAAGTGATAACGGCTAAAAATCTCCTACGTGTTTCAACAGGTGTTTTTCTCCAGAGGATTTACCTGTAAGATCTCAGGACACGTTACGCCCCCACGGTCTAGAGGTTCAGGGGCAGTAACATAAAAATGTGTCCAGAGAAAACAAGTGGAATGTAAAAGTGTTTTATTACAAAAAGACAAAACACAATACAACTTAACCTAATTAACACAAAACAGGGGGTCTAACAAACTGAAGAAGGTTAAGTGCAAATTAAAGTTGCAAAATGTCCAAACAAGTCTAAGGTAAACTTAAATAGCCCAAAAGGGAAAGGGGGGGAAAAAAAGAACACACAAAGGGAGCACCAAGCTTCCCAAACACGAGCTTCTAGCTTCTAGGGCTGGTGTCCTGCAACTCTTAGATGTCTCCCTAGTCCAACACACTTGAATCCAATAGCTGAATCACCTCCCAAGTGCAGTCAAATTCTCCAGAGTCCTGCTAATGACCTCATTATTTGACTCAGGTGTGTTGAAGTAGAGATACATCTAAAAGTTGCAGGAGACCAGCCATCGAGGCCTGGAGTTGCCCACCCCTGTTCTAGCTTGTGAAATCAAACTACTCCAAAGTCAAACTGCTTAGTAGAACAAGCAAGAACAAAATGTCTCAAAACTGCCAAAAGGAGTTACAAGCACCAAAGGTGTGGAACAGCTTAACAAAACCTCTTCACTAGCTGCCCCACTGGAGGAATGAGTTCAGGAGCCTTTATATGATGCAGGTGGGCCTCATCAGCATCTGATTGGCTTGACAATCATCTGCTGGTCCAATGAGGTCCTCTGCAGCCTTCAGACAGCCAGTTAGGAAGATGTGCCCTCATTGTTGAACCTGCATAACAAAAAGAAACCTGCACAGCCTCAAGAGGCCAGGGGCCATATAGGTCCACCATACAGATAGACTTCTCAAAACAATGCATCATTTAGCCCTAAAAAGCTACATGTGTGATGTAAGCAGGGTAACTCACATACTGATATGTCAATCATTTGGGTCAGACGAAAATAAAATAGAAGAGTTGTTACTGAAGCTAATTCTCATCTGTAAATTAACAGAAAGAACATTTATAGCTGTTATTTATTTTATTTCCAAGATTGTGCTTATGACGCAATCAATAAGACTGATTGATAGACAAAAGAGGAGCATAACTATTTAGTTTCGTTTGGTAATTCTAGATTTGAGCAAATAATCACATTTGAGGTTCTACAAGGCCTCATTCTCAGGTCACTTTTAGTGGTTTGGAAAATCAAAACGTATCTTGCCAAGTCTTTGCTGATGACATGCAACTTTATAGACTTGAACTTAGCTTTGAACTTTGAAGTGACTTAATCGCCATACAGCCAATGAGTAAGTGTGTGAATAAGGCCAGTCAGTGGACGAGTCAGAAGTTCCTGCGCCTTAGTACAAACGAGACAAAAGTTGTTTTTGGACAAAATTCAAGGTTAGAATTGGTGCCTAACTACTCAGTGGTGATAAATGTGCCAGCAGACACAAACCTATTTTATCGGTTGCTTTTTATTCAAACCTGTAAATACTAACATGAGCCTTGTTAGTATTTGCCTTGCTTCCTCTTTTGGAAGGATCATTTTTAGGGAACAAATTTGCAGGAGCGAGAAAAGCAGTTTAGTGTTTATGCTCCTCAATTTTGGAACAAATAAGTTCAAAAACAGAATTCAATTCAGTTGTTTAAATTGTGTCAAAATGTAAAACGAGCATTATTTTACTTTTAACTTGTTTAGCATTTGGGCATTAATGTGTCTGTAATGTCTGGGTTACTCATTCATACTATTCCGTACAGTTCCTGTCTTTACCGTGATTTTCTTTATAACTTCTTTATTTGCAGTCATGCACTCTGAATTAACTTACAAGTAAATTTTCAATAGCGCCTGCGCATTTTCCACATTATGCATCATTTTATTTGATGAGACTTCAGGATGACATATTTACCCCCAATCAGCAGTGGAGTATGAGCCTCATGCGTCATGAGTCCGGGACTTTAAATAGAGGCGTCCACTGAGCGCAGCAATTAGAGCGTCTTTCAGGAGGCAGACACAGCGGTCAATAAGCGACCACTGACTTTACTTTAACATCTTTCAGTTTGCGCTTTTACCCGGACAGGATGGCCAGCTCTGGACTGCAGATCGTTGGTTTTCTCCTCTCCTTAGTTGGAGTCTCTGCTACTATTGCCGCTACTTTCATGGTCGAGTGGGGAAAGGAGACTCAAGCAAAACACCGGACCTATGACGGCCTGTGGATGTCCTGCAGCGGCACCTCGGAGAGGACCACCTGCGAAAATTACAAGTATCTACTGAAACTCCCAAGTAAGTGTCAGCGCTTATCTATGAGATATTCCACTTCAAGTAACCTGCTTTAACTTAAGCTTTCTGCTTTGTGATCCTGCAGTTGAGGTCCAGGTCACTAGAGCGCTGATCCTGGTCAGCCTCTTCCTCTCCGCCATGGCGCTGATAGTCTCCATACTGGGAATGAAGTGCACTCGCTTCATGGATGTCATGCCAGAGAGCAAAGTCAAAGCAGCTGTCTGCGGAGGAGGGCTGTTCATAGTCGCTGGTAGGAATAACATGACTGTTTATTTAAACAAATATAGGTCACCTACCTAAAAATATCTATTGGAAGGAAAAATGTGGTGATTTTTTATTTATTTATTTTTTTTTTTTTTGTCAAAATCATTTTTGACAAAGAAAAAATATATATTTTAGCCATTATTTTAGGAAGGTGATAATATTGTACTTCGCTGATTGGCGCCTTTATTTGTCAATTATTATTTTTCAAATGTCCTCGGAAATAAGATCTGTGGTTATCACTTAATAATGACAACTTGATAATAAGTAATTAATTTACACCAGTGCTCAGTAGTTGCAGCTTTTTACTGGTAAATATTGAATATGTTGGTTGCTGTTAATTTGTTTCTTCTGTGTAATGGAGGTTTTTGAAATTGATAAAATGGCTCTGTGATCAGGGCGGCATGGACTTGGATCAGAAAGACCAATTAGAGCACTGATTGTGAATAAAATGTATAAAGGAACTTATATTTCCAGTGCATGATGGATGAATGCTCTTTGGTGCTGTGCACTAAATTAAAGTATGGCTTTAACACTGCTGCTGTCCAAAGGAACTGACTTTAGTGTCTAATTTGCAGCACTAGACTGATTAAACTTGAACTTAGCTATTCAACAATGAACAGAGATTTAAATGTAATCTGATATGTATGGATTTTAGATCCCTATTCATTTAGTTCTTAATGTACCTGTTAAGCTATCTGAAAAGCTTAACAGGTACATTAACAGATATACCATTTTGCATATCAGGCTATTAGGGAACTATGTTTATGTTTGGTAGTGTGTGGAGGACTGTAAGATGCTCCTCAAAGATGCAGTTGCCCAAAGCATCATTCATGCAAGAGACATCACCGCTCTTTTGTGAAAAACACTACTTTTTAAATTAAATAACATAAAATATTACAAACGGGAAATTGTCAGGATTTTTGAAAACAAGTCAAGCAGTGTTTTTTTTCTTCATGCATCATCCTAGTTAAAGATGGTTAAATGTAAACATATGTATTACTAGTTTTTAAATGAGCTGATATTAGATGTTGCAAATGAATGCAAGACATTTAATATATCACTACACCGGGACTCCAAGTGTGTAAGGAAAGTCAAACAGCATTTTTAGAGTCAACCAAAGGTAGTAATTACTAAAGAATGTTGACATTTAAAAGCTAAAATCAGAAATATCTTTGATGCCATGAAAATCCCAGCAAGGTGAGAAAAAATCAGATCATACGCTCACACTCAGTCACTGTCACTCCATCAGCAGGCTTTCAATCCAAAATGTTTTTCTGCTTTTTACCTTGTTTACCTTGGTTAATCAGTAGCAATAAAAGACAAAAAAAAAAACATAAATGAAAACCTCTTAATTAAGAATTCCTTCCTTGTTATGGAAATGTAAATAAAACCAGAATAAAATATTATTAACTAGAGAAGAACAAAGTAGAAACGCAGCCGGCCTGAAAGTGTTCTGCAGTGAAAAGTGTTTAAAGTTTAGTAGCGGTGCTGAGGCTAAATACTTCAATTACTGAACTACATGGCTTCAATAATGTATATGTAAAATATAGATTTGTTGACCTTTTTTGTCTCCACATAGTTATTTAACTTAGAAGACTGTGAAGTTTAAAAATGCCGGTTTACTTGCTTGTTTAGATATTTTAAATGGAACTGTGTCTAGATCTGTACAAATATGACCAACAAATATTAGCTTCCTAAAGTCAAGTTCAAGAGTATTGTTTTCATCTCAGTATAAATCTTATAAATCTGTTTATCTATTCAGTCATCAACTAAAATTGGTTTAAATGGAAAAAATAATAATCATGATTAATAAATTCAAAAGCTTCTAAATATTGTTTTCAAATTCATCCCGTCATTAATTTAAATACATTTAGCAGCAAGGGGCTTGTTTTCTTTTTGTTTTCCTTTTATTCTATATTAATCATGAACAAATTAAGCACAGACTTGACTGCAGAGAATACTTTTTAACAATATTTTTCTTAACTCAGGTGTCTTGACCATCATCGTTACCTCCTGGTACGTCAGTAGGATGGTTGAGGTCAACGAAAAGGCACATCGACTCCAAAAGTAAGTACAAGAGAAGAGTGACTGACTCACACAGAACGCACAAACAAAAGCACTCACCTGATAAGCAAATGTGCACCTAATTGTGTGTGTGTGTGTGTGTGTGTGTGTCTTTGCAGCAGAGAATTTGGTCATGCAGTGTTCGTCAGCTGGGCGGGTGGATTCTTCACTGCACTCGGTGGAGTGATCCTGAGCTTACGGAGATGTTGGGGGTTCAGTGGCTCATCAGAGTCCATAAGCACCAATCAGCTTCTCTCCACTGCAAAGTCCAATTACGTCTAGAAGAGAAGTTTGCATAGTGATCCATTGTGTCCCATTTTCAGATGTATAAATGTAAAATAAAAAATGCAATATTGAAAGTTTTCTATAAGTTGATTTTAATACAATGACATTTTGTACAATCATATGGATTCTCTCCACCTTTCTCCTGTTCCCTTGCTGTTTTGCAAAGTTTGCTATACCTTCTGTTCAGCCTCACACTGATGTCACACTGTCAATATGTTCTGCATTTGTTAATTACATGTCTCATTGTTTTATATTATTGCTCTTGTACATGGATGTTTCTAATATTTAAGCACAACATTATTCTGTATATCAGTCTGAAAGGCTACCCAGTTTAAAAAATCTAACTATTTTTTATGATTGTTTTTATCTCGTTTTCAGCACAGTGGTTTAAGTAGAAATCGTTTTTTTAAAGCCAATGCAGAAAACATAAATATTCCAAGAAAAGCCTAAATGTGCTAATAATAGAATAAATATGATGATGGATATGGTCTTGCATTACACTCTTATTGCATCTTTATTTTGTACTTATTCAGCAATAAAGAAAAAAACTTGATTAAGTGTATGGCTGTTTTGTCAGTTTATATATATATAAAAAAACTTTTTTTGCAGTGATATTTTAGAATGATCACTATGAATTTGCATGAATCTAAGCAGGTCCTGGTTATAAACAGGTAAATTTAAATGCAACATGTCCCATATTTTGCCATTTAGGCATTATTTGACATGAACTGATAGGTTTATTAATTGGTTTAATGTTTTTTTCTGCTTTTTGCATGAGATCCATTTAAAATAAATGTGATTATTTTGCATTTGGTGTTTTTTAAAGGAAATGAAGCTTTAATTAAATAACATTTTATAAGTTAAGATGGTGCTCTAGAGTGGCAAATATATAACCTTTTGGTAAACAAAAAGTAGCAATGAACGTGCAAAGAACTCATGCACCAGCAATCAGAGCTTTTCCCACACTTAGGCAATTTCCTTCCTGTAATTTGTATTGTCACTTCAACATCTTCATACTTCATGTTATCAGCATCCAAATGAGTGGGGCTATCAGAGGAATAACAAATCTATCTGCATGACCTAGTTTTGATTTGCCTTCCTATCAGACAACACAGAAGACTGAAGAAAGTCGTAAAGAAAGACGAACTTTGAAATGTGTGACTTCCAGAAAGTTGCTGTAGAAGATTAAAATTATCACATTATTTTTAGAACATAAAAAGAAAAAATTTGAACAAAAACAGAACCGTGGAAAACAAAATTCAACTTGCAATTTGCATTTAACAGTGTAATGGATTCATCAATACCCTCCTTGCTGAAATTCAATTAATAATAATTCATTTCAGGTCTCTTCAAATATGCTTCTATTCTCTCAGTTGAAAGAAATGCTACGACGTCTTTGCTAAAATAACAGAACTCAGCTGCCTTGTTGTGCTTTCAGCAGATAGGCTGTGTTTCATGGGACTGGCTCTCTCCTTGACGGAGTCTGATTATGGTCAGCTCTTCCTGATTTCCAAGAAGCAGTGGGCACAGCAGGAAGAAAATAATGGGCTAAAATGATGTTCTGCGTGATATCAATGTCATTTTCTTCTGCCTGTGTTTTCTTAATGATGTAAAAAAAACCTGATGTCGTCTTTTATTGTGTATAAAATGAGGTAAATCAAAACTGTCCAAGTCTCTAAAATGTGAAAAAAAAAATTAAGTTTTGTTCAAAAACAACATAATCACAATAGAAATACCACTTAGGCTCTGTTTATCTCAGCATTCCAGTCTGAGTGGAAGTACTCAAAACAAACTAACGTCAACAGAGAATATGTATCAAACATAATGACTATATTGACTATAGATTATTTAACATCAACATATAGAACATAATGTTTGCCTATTATTAAAAACCCACTTGTACATGCTGGGTCATAAAGGAAAATTTATGACCCAGCATGTTTGTGTCTATTAAACACAAACATGTGTGTTTAATAGACACTAATAATAATAATAATAATAATAATAATAATAATAATAATAATAATAATAATAATAATAATAATAATAATAATTTCCTTCCAGGTCACCTGTGCTTAAGGACAGTAATGCAACAGACTTTTATAATGTTATGTTGCAGCATTTTTGCAATATTTAATTTGGGACGGTCTATCTATGTTTATTTCATTCCTAAGAGTGAATAAATGTGCAGTGAATGCCATTTTAACATGAAAAAAGTATTGATTTGCTTCACTGCCACCCAGTGGTTGAATCATCGTGAGTTTAAAATCTGCTTCCAAATTAGATAAAAGGGTAAAAAAGTGAGATAGACTTAAATAGCATGACCTTCAGTGATTTATATATTCCTGCTGATCAGACTCATTTGTCCGATTGAAAGCACCTTTAAACAGATACTAAACATCAAGATGATATGTGTCTAATAAATATGCTTTCTTTTGGTCTGATGTAATATTTTAATCTTAAATATTGTGTCTAAAATAGCTGTGAGCAGGAAATTGACATCATATTGACATAATTTTTCATAATTATTGAAAACTTCAGTAGGTGATTAATGTTTCACTTTATGAATTGAATTACTGAAAAAAATAACTTTTGACTCTGAGTGAAATATTTCAGACACTCAGTAATTTTACAATTTAAAAAGTTGTGAAATTACTTTTTAAGTAAAGTAATTTATATCCACTCTTGTTTGAATGCAATGTAGTTTTTGGTTACCTTACCCACCTTGTTGCTGTACAACATGTGATTTCAATATCAATATATTTTGTTATAATTAAAAATAGCCTTCATATATGGAGATTATGAATTGTTTACAATTAAGACCCAATATTTGTACTGACAGAAACATGAATTCAAGTAATATTGTTACGGAACTTGCATATCCCTGCTTTGACCGCCTGAGGGAGACATTGTGCCATTATTAGTCAAGTGTCGGAAGCAGGAAACTATGTGAACCCAGTTTGCCTTGAAGCTTATTCTGGTCAATGTAAATGTCCAGCATAAACTTCTTTCAGCGTGTCCTTGTGAATTAATTCAATAAACAAGAAAAAGGACAGAAGGTCTGGAATACAAGACATTCATGATAAGAAACACAGTATTTTTAAATAGTTTGGGGTCAGAATTTATTTTTGCTTTGAGCAAGATTGCTGAATGGTGAGTTGTGTAAAGGAATGGTCATTAAGCTATTCTTGAAGGCTGGTAGAAAGTCTAAGAGGTTTACTTATAATGCCTTGAAAAAATATTAAGCCACATTTTGCTGCAATTGTATCACCAAGACTTTTGGCTAAACTGTTAGACTGACTGGAGAGTATTTGTCAGAACTGATTTTCAAGTTGTGCCACAAATCATTAACATTAGGTCTGGACTTTGACTGGACCATTGTAACACATCAATTGGGTTTGCTCTAGGTCAGTCCGTTGCAACTCTAGCTTTATTCTTCCAAGGTGAAACGCTACCCAAGTTCCTTCTGCCATGTTTTCTTCCAGTATTGCCTCGTATTTACCATCTTCAATTCAACTCTGACTATATTCCATATCTCTGCTAAAGAAGGGGTCTCCCCATAGCATAATGCCGCCAATAGTGTGTTTCACAGTGGTCATGGCGAAAATATTTTTCCATGCACTATCAATGATGTCTTCTTGCGTTTTCTATAAACTGAACTTTTTCTGTCAACACAGTGCTCTTTCTTCCTGGGTTAACGGCCATGGCTTGGTAGGTATTCAGCGTTCAGTGAAATGCTGAAAACTTGAGATATTGTCTCATAACCCAATCCGACTTTAAAATTCTCCACAACATCCTCCTTGAACTTTCAGCTGTGTTTCCTGGTCGTCATGATGCTGTTTGTTCACTAATGTTCTCTAAACATCCCTTGAAAGAACAGCTGTGTTTATGCTTAGATTAAATCAGCCACAGAAGGACTTCATTTATTAATCATATGACTTGTGAAGGAAAAGTTATGTGGAAAAAAACTAGGATTCAAATTTACATATATCTTTTAAAAACAAAAAGCTCACATATCGATGTGTAAATAGATTCTCTAATATTTAGTTATATAAATGTCTGTGGTTGGTATGTCAGTGATGGGATTGTGTTTACCACCCCCCCTCCAGGATTCCTCTGCCTCCCACCATCTGGCCTGTCTGCTGGTCAGCAGCCCTGATTGTGCGCTAGCCATTCATCTCACGGGGGGGGAGGAGTTTATGGAGCCAATGAGGGGTCTTAACATGTGTGTTCCCGGTCCACTGCCAATATTTCCGCCCCTGCTCCCTTGCTGAATGGATCTATGAGGAAGCCTGTAAATGGACTGTAAACCGAGGCTGCTCTGATTGCTTTGGATGAGCCTCCAGCCGTGTCCTGCTGCTCTCCGCCCGAACCGAAGCAGAGGATGGATGGAAACTTGTGTCCGCTGGCGATCCTGTCTGTGTTCCTGCTGTCCAACCAGTTTCTGCTCTGCTCAGCTGCCTTTCTGGAGCCGGTCGACCTGTTGTATGATAGCGCTGTGCAGGCTTTCTACGGCGGCGACTATGAGAGCGTGGTGCGCTACATGGAGGGAGCGCTCAGCAGCCACAGGGGAGTCCGGCGCACCCGGGTCCGGTGCCGGCTGAGGTGCCAAGACCAGCACCCGTTTCAGGAAACCTTCTCGGACCTGCGCTTCTTCGACGTGGTGCTGCGCAGGGCTGCGTGCATGAACGCATGCATTGAGGCGAAGCTTGGCACCCAGTCTGTGCATAAGGTCAGCGATGAGGTCATGCAGGACTTCAACAGGAGGATCCCCTACAACTATCTCCAGCTGGCTTATCAGAAGGTAAGGAGGCGACTGAATGCGAGCTATTGTTGTCTAATTGCTTTGGTTCGTGATCAGCTGTTCCTGCTGCTCAGAAAAGTGATGTAGAGACAACTGCCAGAACAACTATAAACCCAGAACACACAGCAAAGTGAAGTGGCTTTTATGGATTTTTTCCCCCTGTTTTTTATTGTTTTTACTACACCAAATGTTTCAGATCATTGAAAAAACAAACAAGCCATGTCAGGTTTAATGACAAATACTTTTTCACATAGGTTGGTTTTTATCTCTTTTTCCCTTGGTGAATAAAATAATTTAAAAACTCCTGTTTGTATTTACACTGCTTATCTTTGTCTAGATATAAACTTTGTTTGGGTAATTAAAACATTTCGGTGTGAAGAAGCAACGACATACAAAGTCTGTGTAAGAGGGCAAATAGTTTTTCACCGCACTGTAGCTTTAATCTGCTTTGAACATCCTGAATACATTTGAATTCAATCAAAACCAGAACTCTCTTAATTATGCACTCAGTGGATGGATCACAACAGCTTGATTCTGCACATCGTACCACTTTATACGCTTGCTTCACTACTTTGGAACAAATGTTTGCGGATGTCTTTCTCTGTTTTCCAATCATCAGCTCCCACCACAGTCAGCTGATTGCTCTCTCCTCACACACATTTCCAAAATAAAGCTTACCATCCACTTCTGCCCTCTGCCTTCTGTTGAGTTCAAATCGTGGGAACGACTCCAGAGAAATAAGACAGGAGAAATTTACTAGTGTGTAAATTTTTTTGTTGTTGTTGTTGTTTTTTGCCATGTTTATTCTAGGAGCGCACAAACATAGCAGTGTTTACTGAGAACAGGCATAGTTTCACAGTCTTATGTGTCTTCCTACATGTGGTTTTATGTAGGAAGAGCTGATTTGGTTAATTGCATGTTTTTGTTTACGGGTTTTCTGGGCAAGAAGAAAAATGTAGTGGTTGTACTTTTGTGTCCAAACCTGACAGTGACGATGGCGGAGAGCCAAATATATCAGCTTCAGACTCAGGTCGGTTGCATGTCAGGTCTGAGTTAGAGACTGGAACATTTACACAGCATGTAAAGGATTAACAAAAGCCATTCAAGTGACACTTTAACCCACTGGAAAGCTAGCATCTTCTCCTTCGCACGTATCTGAGACCCAGACGACTTCCTCTTGCTGCTGGCT
Source organism: Alfaro cultratus (assembly GCA_903066825.1). Taxonomy (NCBI): domain Eukaryota; kingdom Metazoa; phylum Chordata; class Actinopteri; order Cyprinodontiformes; family Poeciliidae; genus Alfaro; species Alfaro cultratus. The sequence continues at coordinate 172,869 of CAEFZX010032282.1, forward strand.
GTGGATCACTTTCACACACTGGGTTGATGACGCTCACAAACAGCAACAGACTATCAGTCTTCTTACTGTTTACAGACAAACAGAGTCTCCCTTTTTCTGAAAAGGAACAGAAAGATTAAAACCAGATCTGACCTAGTCATAAAAGTCTGCTCTCCTCATGTCTAGACTTGAGGATAGTCATGTCCAGATGCCTAGCCAGCTGTAAAAATAGAACTAATCTGTGTGAAGAGGATGTGATGCCTTTAACATCTGTCTGAAGAAGAAGTGTCTTTAATGTTGGAGCAGATTGTTTTGGACCCCCTTGTGAGCTGATGTCTTTATGAGCTGAGGAGATGCAGGCAGGTTTATGTGGATCCCACCAGCGGGATGTTCTCCTCTCACCTGACTGATCCATGTAACACACCCAAAACAAGGCCATCTACAGCTTTTCACAGCTCACATCTCCCACTCTTCTGCCAATGTACTTTGTATGAGATCCAAAGTGATGGAGGCGCTGCAGAGATCCACAACTCAGGTGGGTTTACTATTAAGTCATGTACTCCACAAATCTGCTCGTCATGAACAGTGGCAAGAAGTTATTGTTTGAATTCCTTTAGCACTTGCAGGGAAGCTGGTCAGAGTTAGAGGTGAATATGGGACAATCCTTGAAGAGAAAACATTAGTGACTGTGAAACACTTGAGACTTGGGCACAAGTCAAGATGTCAAAAAGTCAAAGCCGTATGAACAAGGCGTGTATATGAGTTTGTTTGAGGGTAACGTGATAGTATTTGTGAAAATAAAAGACTTGCATGCACTATTTACCATTCCAGTATCATACAGTCTCTGCCAGTTCCAATGCTGCCACTGGGATTGTTGGAAGTTGATGCACAGTGATCAACATCTACGTCATCTGGTATTCAAATATCCTATTTTTCTGATGTACACTTGCTTGTCTTGTTCATAAAAAGGAAGTGGGGGTGCCACCCTTCACTCATGAGCTGCAGTAGTTCCTGCATCTGACTCCAGCACTTTTTACTGTAGTTCAGCTGGAGGATCAAAGGCCCTGAACTGCCTTCAGGGGTGAGAGGGGATTGGATATCCAGGGTTTTTACTCTTAATCTGATAGGCCTCTCGGTGGTGCTGTTCCAGGAAGTTTTATGTTTAATGCATCTCTGTTTATTGTGCCTCCTGTGATCACAGTAGATTTGGCCAGAGACAAAATATTTTTACGTTGCCCTAAAGTAGCGCAGACTGTAAGAGTTTGGATTGCTCAAGTGAAGTCTCCATCGGCGTGTTGTGTGAATACACAGAAGCTGAAATACATACACAGCATTTGTGGATAGTCACACAATTAAAGGCAACAAAGTCAGCTATGCAACCAGAGTAAAAGCTTGTTTTACAGCTTTTAGGGTAAATCTAACCTGACATGGAAAGGCAACAAGAGCCATTTCATTCCTTCATACAACCAACAAGTTTTTTGAGACGGTGATGTCACAGTCCAACTTCAGGCTCACTTATGTCTGTTGCCCCTTGTGCAAACTTCAATGTGTACACACCAGTATTTATGGCAGCAATAAAGCTATGACATAAATACTGATCCCTTTTGCTGCATTTTCTGTGTTTCTGTGTGAATGAAAACATTTCAAGAAACTCATATTTTGGGAAACACTCATGTGAACAAGTCCTCAAAGGAGATGCCCAGAGTGAAAGTTTGACTTCACTTTGCTCAAGTGAAGTCTCCGATGGCTCAACTGTTCTTTCTGCTGTTTCCTTTCACAAGATATAAACACATGCATCAAAGGCTAAAAGGAATAAGTTTGAGGAGCTGTAGTTTGTTTGTCATTGCGTGTAGCTTTTGAGTTCAGGTTTGGATTTTATTGGTTTCTTGCATTCGGTTTGTTCACATTTTGTTTAACTTTTGCTCTCTAGCTTCTGACCTGAAGCTCTCTAGCTAACTAAATACACATCACCATCCTCATTGTGCTTTTATTCATCAATTTAAATACCAGATTTTTTTTTGTACTATTGGGCTTACTAGATTACAAACCCCTTTTAATCTCTTGTGGTCTTTCACCTTGGATTTCTGGTTTTCCTTAAAGTGACTTTGTGCTGAAACTGAGATGGATCTGCAACCTGCCATCTACAGAGCGTGAATGTATATTTCTGTATATAATTTGGATCTTTTCTTTTAATAAAGAGCCTTGAAATGACTCCTGCTCCTTATTGACACAATATAGAAAGTTTTTACAGTCAGTCTAGTTACATTTTGCCATAATGAGACTGCGAAAGGCTTCTGGTGTCTTTTATAAAGGTCATATTTGCACAGATGTTGCCACAGTAAAGCAGAGCCCCACCAGTGCAGAGTTTGCTGTATAAATGCTCCTTTCTTCATTATAAGCGTGATAAAGGACTGTGCATACCTGTCTATTGTAATCCACTCTGGCAAAATCTGTTCCTACAAGTCATGAAGCAAAAAATGGAAACTCTCACAATCACACAATCACACTTTACTAGGCTAATATTTTCAAAATGCTCTGAAGTTTGTCCTCTTTCGGGCTTTTGTAAAGCTGCCTCTTGAAATTCTTGCCTTTTCTTTCTCCACAGTGAAATTTATTATTTTATTACAGCAGCAGGCAGCATTCAGCTCTCCTCAACTTAGATGTTCATGTGGTTAAACTTACTTGGCTGCCTTCGTTGTAGTGGTTTGATACGCTGCAGAATGCGAAAGTTTTGTGCTTTATCCCAATTGAGGTCTATAAATTTTTGTGGTCAGAAAAATCTTTTTCATCTGCTGTTCATAAGAAAACAAGCACTGAAGGCTTTCTCTGACTTCAGAGTAGTAAAACGTGAAAAAAAACCAAAAAAAAAACACACTACTGTTTGTTTAAAGGCATGCAGATCAGATACAGCCAAGTCAGGTCTGTGTGTTAGATGGAACCACACAGTTGTTTTGTGGTTATCCTGTTTCCACTTGGAGCTTGGAGCACGAGGCAAAGTGGTGAAGGAGTCTATGGCTACTGAGATCTAGACTCAAAGCCATTGTTTTTCTCCAAGCTTGTTTTATGCAACACAGTTACTGTATTGGAATTTCACACTTTATTGTTTTTTTCTTAAATTCCTCACTATTCTTAGTTGCAGACTTAAATGTAAGGTAATTTTATATTCTATTTTTTTTTTTGCAAGTGATCTAATCTGATTTATGTCTAGACAGTACGAACATATGAGCATTTTTTAATCTCAGTACGTGCAACCAAAAGGAAAACATTCCTTCATTCGGGGTTGCTCATGGAATTTTGTAAAACTTAGATTTTTCAGTTAATTGAAGAGCTAATGTGGTTCAGATGTATTAGCCATTGTATTTGACTAACAATATAATGGAACATTTTTTCCATTAAAGGTTTTATTGGCTCTAGTGGCCTTTATTTGAGGGTGGTCAGACAGGAAAATGGGTAATGAAAGAGGGAGAAGAAGACATGCAGCAAAGGTCATGAGGCCAGGACTCAAACCTGGGACATCCGCAGTGAGGACCAAGGCCTCGACACCTCAGCACCCCCAGATTTTATGTTTTCACAGCTCAAATATGGTTAACTTTGATCACATTTCCTTAAAATGACTCAAAATTGTGAGCTTTCTAAATGTTTTTGCCTGCAGTAAAGGGAGTTATGTAGCACTTGACAAGTTAATGACAAGATTAACAGTGCCCTATGAAAATTTTATAGTTAAAATATTATTGAAGTGCTGTTAAACACAGCAAAAGATTTTTAACACATCTTTGGAAACACTTTCCTTGGATGTTTTCATATTTTCCTTTGCACTTAAAAACAGACTTTGTGCACAAAAACTAAAAGGACATGCAGAATCATTCTCCAGACTGTCTTTAGCATACTTTAATTTGAATTGAGGGTCTATCCTGCAGAGTTTTATGGGGGGTTTTTTGGTTTGCAACCTTAAAGCCCATTCTTGTGCAGAGCTGTAGTGATTGTCGTCTTTGTGAGTACAATTCCTAACTTGTCTGAGTCACTCAGTATCTTGGCAGTCCTGTGATCTATAGAGACAATTCTCACTAGTTCTCTAACATATTTCACTTTGTATTCCTGCCAGGCTTGTTTTGTTATCTGTGTCTCTCTTTTGAAATTATTTACAATACTTGTTGCTCCAGTTATTAACACTTGAAAATGCTTTGATTATTTTATTCATCATTCTGCTCCTTTCTATCAACAGTCTTCAAGCTTTAAGCATTACGACGCTTTCAGTGCTCAGTAGGGGTTGTTCTAGTGCCTAATGGAAAAAGTCAGGGAGGTTAAGTTTACTGTTTTAGTAAAGTAATTAAATTTTTTTTTGTGCCAAGTACAATAAAATAATGTCAGCACCAAAAGCTAGGATTTTTAAAAATTATTAGCTTTGTTTGATAATACTTTCATTTTTGATTATTTTATTCATCATTTTAACTCCTATGTATTAACAATCTATGATTTTTTTCATATAAGGATCACAAGTACTAGCACCACAGGATTTTGTGTGCTATGTTAGCACTGAGGTAAATATTTGTTTTGGAAAGTAAAAAAAAGTTTGTTTGGATTTGCAGAACAAACCATGATCAATCTAATTTGTAAAAATATATGTTATGCCTCTTAAAGTCAGTCTGTATTTTATATTTGTGGTACAATGATACACAAACAATATGACTCAATTGTTTCCTAGCGCTCTAGTCTCAGTTTAGCGTTTCACTGTGCCATTAGTGCCATCGGTTTACTCTCTGGACTCCTCTAAGTAGTGCTGTGCTTTGAACAAACAATCAGACATTGTAGCAAGTGGCTGTGGAAAAGGTCTTCTGCATGATTGGATTTGACTGGATAACACAGGAATGCTGGGGCATGCTGTGGCACCTTCATTTGTCTTGGTCTAATTAAAAAGTTTACTGCTGCTGGTTACGCAATGGCTTTTAAATACGGGAGTGGTTCACGTGATGGCATGGGATCTGAGTTGGAAGCAATTTTGTCCTGGCATCCTACAAATTGTGCATTTGAGCCCAAGTGGAAAACACACTAATAAATTAATGTTGTTTTTTTTTTAATTAATTAATTTAGACATTTTTTACAATGCGTCTGTTGTCATCACAGCACAGCTCTCCTTCTCAAAGATCATAGAAGCTCTTGTTAAAAAAAAGGAAGATTTGAGCTAAAATCAGGAATCCAATCAAATGAGTATCAATGCTTACTTGTTTGGTTTTCAGTAATTGACTGGGTTAAAAACTTCTTTTCTTTTTCACTAATAACATGCCATAGCTGTAAAATTTGGTTTCTTTGAGCATTTCCATTATCATACCAGCTAAAGTCTCCCACGCATCTGTGCAGACAAAATCGGGGATTGGGTGGAAAATGTTTTTGATTGCCAGGCATCTGTTTAGCGTCACCAATGACTTGAACTGTGGTCTGACTGCTGTGGGGCACAAGCAGAGGAAACGCCTCCATCTGCTTGATATCATTTTGTTAAACACAAGAAAAAGTCCTTCTTTGTCGGTTGTGTGACATTTAACAGAGACAAACTGAGTGCATTTGCTTGAATTTTTGTTACCATCTAATAAATTAGATGGCAACAAAAGAGATGTATCCTTTGTTTAGCAGTGAATATACTTATAAAGGTTTTTTTTTTAGCTGTATGAGCAAAACATGCTAAAAGTAGCTGGTAAAAAATGTGGCATTTAATTTAAACCACCATGTTTGTTTACATCCCATTTCAGGCTCTGAATAGACTTTAGTCCTCATAATAAATAGTTCTGGCTTTGACAGAGCCTCGGAATGAATGTAAGCCATTTGTTGCAGTCCAAACAAAATATAAAATGTTCCATGAATGATTTGTTTTTCTTCTCACTTTCCAGCTTCCAAATTAGCCTCATGTCGCCTCTGTCCTCTGCAGAGGATGTCTAAATCCAAATGAAAGAGGTTGCAGTAGGTCATAAGAACAGATTTTGTTTTTAATAGTGAATCTTTACATTTGCTTTGACTGAATATACTGTTAAAAGTCTTATCACTGGAAGTTAATTTTGTAGAATGGTAAAGTAGTATGTCAAAGTTCTTCTATGGAACACTGAAGTAGGATGGTAGGGCAGCATCTAAGCATGCAGATAGCGATTTATTGCTCGCTGTGACATGTAGAGAACAAGCAGACCCTAAAGCTCAAGTCAGAACCTCTTGAACTTTGACACGCTATCTGTGAAAGGCTGCAACATTTTTGTTACATCCTCAGGCACGATGAACCTCCTCGGTGATGCTGTTTTCACCTAGCAAGATGTGATCGATCACAATTATTTTCTCTGTGGACTCAGGATTGACGACCTCCACTCTTTACACCAAGCTGTGTTGACTTTTCTGGGATCAGCCCAGTTTCCCGTCCCGCTGTCATCTGGATGCAATTCAGTACGAGGAACACGGGGCCGATACGTTTGTTGGTCGCACAGTTCTTTAGTTTTTGCGATGTTTGCTTTTGTGGTGTTTGCTTTCTGTCTTTGCCGTTCTGTACTGTGCAAAAGTATGCACACATCTTCCACTTTTTATTGCATAACCACAAACATCACATGTTTTTATTGGGATATTACGTAATACACCAACACAAAGTAGTGTTGAACAGCGATGTGGAAAGAAAATGATGCATAGCCTCTCAACTTGTTTACAATTAATATATTTTTATAAAATAACTTTATGTTAAATTGCAGCTGCAGTCTTTTGAAGTATTTCTTTTCCAGCTTTGCTCATCAAGAGACTGACTTACTTATTTGTTTATTAGCTCAACTTTAATCTAATTGAATGGAGGGAGTCTGTGAGCATCAAATTTGACTTGGGTCTAATTTTTGACTCGGCCATTGTAATACATCGACCTGATATGATCGAACCATTCAATTGTATCTCTCTCTATGTACTCTATAGTCATTGTTCTACCAGAAAGTGAAACCTCTAACAGATTATCTTCCAGGACTGCCCTCTGTTAATTTTCGTCCAGGCGTAAAAAAACTGTCCACACCATAATGCTGCCACCACCAGATTTCAGGACTGGGATAGCATGTTGCTGCCATTACTGACCAGATTGCCTTATTCCAGATGTTTGCTTTGTCCCCTATCTGGCTTACAACAACTTTTAATGGCTTTCTACGGCGCCTGTTGGTTGTTTGTGGTTGTGCGATGCTGTTTCTTCTATTTTTTTTGTGAGTGGTGGTTGAATAGGTCCAAGGTATCCCCCAGAAAACCTGCTAAGGTTGGGCGCTAGGGCAGTCATTCACCCAGCGGCCCGCAGTGTTTTTGAGTTAAACATTTTTTTAAAGTTGACAGGAAACTCGACAATATCACTTGATAATTATGTGTTAATGGAAGTTTGGAAGATTACTATCTGAACGCCTACTATAAAATCTTAAAAAATGCAAAAAAATAAAAAATGAAACTTAAATAAATAAGTAATGCTAAGCCTGGTGGGGGCACAAGGAAGGCCTGGTGGCCTGCCAGGCTTATAATACACTGGAGGAAACCCTGAGGTCTCTGTGAAATAAAGTCGTAACCTAAGATGTTTTATAACCTAACTCTGTTTTAAACTTCTCCATAGCCTTTTCCTGACATGTCTGCTGTTTCCCTTAGTTTTTATGATGCTATTCATTCACTAAAGTTTTCTAGTAAATCTATGAGAACTTCATAGAGCAACTGAGATTAAATGCCACATCTGGATAGTGCGGCACGAAATACTGTAAAATGATTCATATCACTATTTTATTGTACGCAATATCAATAGTGGAAAGAACTGCATTAAATATAAGTACCATATGTTTTGGCTTTCTGTGCTAGTAATGTATTTGGTGATGCTTGATATTTAATGCAGAATAAAATGAAGGTATGGTGAAGCAATTACGAAACTATTTGTTACATATTTGCAATATCCCTAAAGCAGAAAGACATTCACACTAAATGGTTATTTATTGTAAGTCATATTGTTATTGCAACTTTTACCAGTACACCTCCATGTTTTCCTTGTGTCGTATATCCCTACATGGTTCAGTGAAATGCCTTCTAATCAAATTAGAAGACATTTGGTTTTATTTTGGGCCAGCAGAGTAAAGGGGAGTGAATGCAAATGCTTTTATTATTTACGACTTTGTATTGTTATCACATGAAATTGCAAAAAAATAGAAGTTTGAGGCTACGTGACAAAATTTGACAAAGTTCCAGGTGCATGGAAACTTTTGCAACAGGCATGTATTTTTCAGTTTATCCAGCATTTCATCCATCAAAGACATTTCTCACTTCTCCATAATCCACTGACAGTGGAGACAAAGCCTTGTATTTTGGGCTTACTGCGGTGTTTGAGCAGAGGGCGTTTATTGTGCCAGCCAATGGCTGCATGCAGCTTTTAGAAACCTTAAAAATGTGTCAGTCAGTTGGAATCAAAAGCAGGCAGTAAACCATAGAGAAAAAGTTGTTTATATTTGCTTTGTTTTGAGACCGAAGGCATTCTGTCTCTGAATTCCTCTGATTTTGCTGTTGTTACTCAGCTGTGTTGGGCGGCGAAGGAGCTCTCAGTGGAGTTGCTGTTCTTCTATCTACTGTAGGAAATGGAAGATAAATGCCTGATATCCTGCTTGGTGACTAATTTTAGATTTCCAAACAATGTGAATTCACACACTGTGCCCTTACTTTTCACAAAATGTGTGTATTAAGTAAAATCTTTTTTTTTTTTTTTCAGCAGAGGTGGTGTTGCCTACATGTTCTGAGGACACTTTGTTTGCCTTTTTGACCCTCACAGCTGTTTCCTGAAATTTTTAATTAGAAGTGTTGATTGTTTATCCAGCCTTAGTCTGCTGCCGTCAGCCTGCAGGGTGAGGGTTATCACAGGGTTTTTGTAGAAAAGAAGCTCCTCTTTGTGTATCTTTACATGTGTTACATTTATGTTGTGTGGTACTTTGATACCAGAGTGTTAAAAGGACTCAGCTTGCTTTGAATACAGCATGTCCTACATGGAAGGGCCCTGTTTTTATCTTGTTTGGCATTATAAATACTCCTGCTTTTGCTACCCTCTAAATCTGAACTTCGACAGCTGGTTTCTTGCTCGAATTTGTGCACCACCTCCCCCTGTTTCCTCGCTGTGATGTACGTCTGCCAAAGGATAACTCATCACAACAGAGGTGTGTAATGCCAGGATTTCCAGCTATTTTCCTCCAGTGCTCTGAGATCCTCTAATCTCTGTCTTTAGCCGTCGGCGTCGCTCTGAAAAGGTTTCCCTTTTATGTAGTCTAACACTTTTTTAGAAGACATGATTGAGTAGCTTTCATGAGCTCATGTTGATCTGACCCCTGGCTGACTGACCCCACAGTCACTGCACATCTGGATCAGATCTCTGAATTGCAGCTAATAGCAGTAAGTTAGGGAGAAGGAGCCATGGGCAGGGTTGCCTACTCTGTCAAAGCCAGTAAAAGGGAAAGTGAGGTTGACTTTATACTATTATGTCAAGCCAGACATTATTTATTTGATTTGTCCAACATAACTGTACTCTTCCTAACGTATATGAGCATTAACATAAGCCTATTTAATGCAATATGTTACTGTCAGCTAATGTCAGTATTCACATTTCTAAAGACATATTTTTCAAAGAAGCTCCATAGAAATTCAGGAGTTTCTTAAATACTTGAAATAGAAATGTGTTTAATACACTTTGAACCAATCTGATAGTTGAATGACCTAAATAACAGATCACTGTTGAGCTTATATGTCTATTCAATCATTTAGCTGCAAAAAGAGGTTTTGTATTGAAAATGTTGCTTATTTTGTCACTATATGGTCTTATTATAAAATGCAATTAATTACGATTAATTTAACACTCTGAAATTCATTTTATTAAACATTTTAATTGAATCCCACAAACTCCTCACATGTGACTGGGTTTTGTCTGCAGCCAGTAAGATTTGATGATTGTTCAGAATATGGTCCTATGTCACTTCATGTTATTATCCTGAGCCAAATGTCCTTAAAGAACATTTGGTCTGATTTTTAAGACCTCCCTGGAGAAGCAAGGATGCAACATCTGCCAAATATTAAAACACGTTCAACTCAGCGGCATGTCCTTTTTGCTCTGTCCTTGTCTGAAAATGAGCAATGACATGATTATTGGAGCAAAAACAGAAACAAAGAATAACTCGCTTCGTATTTTTTATGAGTAATCAGCAGTGGGTTAGTCATTTGGAGGCAGACTTCCTGTGATGTTTAAGACTCCTTACCAATTATCAAAGATGCTTGACTGGAGTTGTTTCACATCCAAGCCTTAATTATGTTTTCAGATGAAACAAGTTTGGTTTGGAAAACTTATTACCATTTATAAAAAATTTAATCATCATCGAAAACTGCATTTCGCGTTATTTCAGATGATCTATTTCAGAACAAATCCGTAATGGGTAAATGTTTTTTCATGTCTATATTGGCTTTAGGAGCTGCTCCTTAAGCCAGACACTTACTAGGGTTATTGTTTATGTTTCTTTAGTGTACAGACGATATAAGCATGAAGATGATGCAAAGCCCAGATGGTGAGTGGTAAACAGTTTAGAAACACATCATAAATCCTCTGTAAAATATTGTTTTAAACCACAGACTTCAACCTCAAATATTTATCCATTTTGCTTTCCTGCTTCAAAGTGTAGAAGCTTTAAGGATTGTTGTTTTGTAGAAGTACTGTAGTACTTGTTGGAGAGAAAAAATGTTCTAGGAGCATAAACTGATAATTTGTTGATTCCAGGACAGAAAATCTTTTTCACAGTACCATCTGTATTAGTGTAAACAACATAATTTACAACACTCCAGTAAACATCTCTTATTCATAGGACAGGTAATAATTCTTCTTACCAATATATAAACAGCTCTAAATAAGCGATAAATAAAAGCTTTACATCCGCTCTGTAATGTTTTTTAATGTGAAAAGTTGCACCATCGGACACTGAGGTTTAAAATACTGTTCTAAAAAGTTTCGGCCCTGATCAAGACAGTAAACAACAACAGATCCAGGTTGTAGTTTTCTTTCCCAACAGCGTTTTACTGCTGACTTCTGTGTCTTTATTCAGCTCTGCCACTTTCTTTAGCAAAGTCATTAAAGTGAACATTCCCATGTCTGAAACATTCGTATCTCAGTGACATAAACCAGTGGGAGACTCGCCTCTCCCTCTGTAGAAGAATGTAAACCTTTTGGCTCTAGTTGCAGTTTAGAAAGAAAAACAGCTTCAGGGCTGCAACCTGCATTGACTACAAATGGTGGGAGCGAATGCACTCTGTCGTTTTCACACATGTCTACATGCAGATGCAATCAGCCGCCCTGCTCTGACAGAGATGCAAGGAAATAAATGTTTCCTCCTGCTGTTGTCTAAAACAACTTGACAGAGCTGGGTTCTCTGCGGCATATCTCTCTGCAGTCAATAAACTTCACAGCCTGTTTATCATTTATGCTAATGACTAAGAATGTCTGCTTCCTATAAAGTGTTGGGAAGCTTGCAGTATTTAATTATTTTTCCTTTGAACCTGCTCATGGTTTTACTTATCTAAAAAAATATATATATCTTTCATTCTTAGTAAACTGATAATGAAACTTGCTGAGGCAAAACTATTTCAAAGTTTGGGTTCTTCTAGTCAGCCTGAGATCCTATCATTTTCTTAAAATGTGAACATTTTGCTAAAAATGTTGCTTAATGTGCTCACTAGCCGTATTTAAATAAGCTGCAGTTTGATGAATTAAGAAAGAATTAATTGATCCTGTTACAAATATTAGCATGATACAGTCATAAAATTGTACTCAACAAATGAATGGTTCTAAGGCTGTTTTGGCTTGATCCGTTTATTTTTTCCTCACTGCAATAACTTGCAAACTCTAAACTATAATGGAGAAAAACAATCCTAGTAAAATCATCATTCACAATGCTAGGAATGTAGAGGTGACACTGTAGGCATGAAGAAACATTTGCTTGGTCTGTCGGAACAAGTTTTTTTTTTCAAAGTGTGATGTAAAGTTAACATTAAGTTTCAACATGGATTACTTCTAAACCTACAAGTGTTGTACTATAATAACTACAATAAAATGTAACATCACATCAAATAATTGACTGACAGTGTTATGCTTATAACTATGATATGATACACAGACCGACATAATGCTTCAGAACTGAATCTGAACAAAGTCCAAAGCGTCCACTATAGATAAATATATTTGAGTCTTTTTGGTGGTATTTTAAGTCAGATTGGGAAAGCACAGTCACAGTTCATGGGTATAAATTCAAAACTGCTCCTCTTCTCCTATTTATGTGGCTTCTTTGACTAGCATCAGCTGTAGACTTTGCACTGGTCAGACTTTGCTGACCTGCCTATGTGGATTTCCTTTCTAAGGACTATAAATCAAAGGATTTTGTGTATTATTTGGGGACGTCAACTTGCACAGGGGAAGAGGAGCAGTCTTGATTTGTTGTCAGAGCTGAACAGACTCTCATTTAGCTTTGGCTTCGTCAGAAAATTGTACGCTTTTTCCGTGGAGCATTTATGTGCTGATGTATAGAAATCCACAGATATTTCCTTTTATGTTGCTTTATTGGCCAACCTCAAATTCTTGAAAAGTAGAGCACATGTTTGCTTTTAGAAATCTATATAAAGCAGTGCATGGTTGTCAAAGTGGTCTTTGTTAATTATAAGCCTCAGAAAAATCCCACATGTTTATGTCATAGTATATGTTCACTGGAGTTTGAGGTTCCTCCAAACAGCTGTAAGGACTAATACGGTTCTGTTATTATAAATAATCAGTTATTTAACGTGGTGAACAAAAAGTGGTTATTAAATACAGACAGTCAGTTGAAGAACATGCACTTTTTGTGCTACTGTCTCCCTCCCATTACAGACTTTAAATTGATGCAGCTCAACACAGGAGCTCACCTTGTGGCTCTGTTCCTAAGCAGCAGGAATACAAACAGAAGTGATGGCTGGGTGGCTGCTCTGTGGGCTAAGGGCTTATTAAGCCTCTCTTCATCAAAAAGGAATTTTTGGGGTTTTTTTTACTATTGGCTGAAAACTACATCTATGAAACTGCGTCAGCCATTGGAAACGAGCAGTTAATTCCCCCAAAGAGTCTGTAATACAGATGAGGGAGTGGAACAGGACTTTTTCTACAGTAGAGCTATTGTGATGCCTCGCAGAAAATGTTTCATGAGATCATGTAGATGTTAGAAGACACAATTTGTGTTTTGTTATCCTTATCTGGGTGGAAAAATCCCCCTGTAGATGTTGATGTCTGAGGGGAAGTTTCCCTGGCTTTGTTCCAGCAGGTTGGAGATTCCCCTCACTGATTAGCTTTTATTTTTATAATGATCCGGTTAACTTAGCTCTACAAAGTCTCGGCTGTAATAAGAGGTCAATCCCATCCGTCTCTTTACACTTGTACTCCTGTGTGGGCCTACATTCCCAGCCATTATAAACACAGCCCTTTGTGCTTCTACCTACCGGTTGCCTTGTGGCTCTCACTAACATGTGGCCATGTCTTAGTCTGAGGGAAGTCTTGACCATTCATGCATTCCATGCAGCTGCAGTACTGTCTGCCTGTGGTTGATTGAAGAGGTGGTGAGGTTTTGGTGCTGCAGTAGGAAGCTTCGGCTTAGACTGTAAATGTGGTATGACGGACATGGCCAAGACTTTCAGCAACGGGATGCACAGGCTCTTTCCTGACCTCAGCAATCACATGGTTGACAATTCAGAATAAGCTCAGATAAGTTAGTAATAATTTTACAAGAAGTCTGGTAGAAATATTCCAGATTAATCTCCTACATTGCAGCTGATATATAATAAAAGAAACCCTGCAATCAAATTGAGTTTATAATGTCAGTCGGTTAAAAGTGATCTGGTTATCTGCAGTAAGGAACCGCAGCCGATTGCATTGAGTCATTGATTTAGCAACAATCCTTGAGAAATGAACAACTCCTTTTTAGCAGGACAGAACATTTAGCAGAACCTGACTTGTTGTAAGAGGCAATCTGTTGCAACTTACTTTGGGTCGAGAAGACAAAGAACAGATACAAACAATCTTTGGGATTGGTAAACCTTCCAACTTTTCTAAATCTCCATAGAGACAGAAAACCATGTGAACTAATAGATTCAGTTTAGCCTTGTCCTCAATTTAAAAAAATTAATAGTATCCATTATTAAAAACTATCAACTATCTATTATGCTAAAAGTTGCACAATTAAATATATTTTATAGTAACATAGTTTACGTAAAGAGCTCAGACTGCAACAATCAATATTTATTTTGTTTTTCACATAAAATAATAACCCTGGAATAGATTTTCTGCGTAATTAAGCCTTTAATTTATCCGGCTGCTGGTGTTGATGGTTTGGTTATAAATCCCACCCAGCCAAACGTCCAGCTGCTTCTGTGTAGATGAGATGTTTTTGCCTACTTTATGTTCAGAGCTGGTTGTAGCCGTTTTTGCAGATCGTGGTTTTGCAAACCCCAAAGAGTGACTATTTTTTTTAAAGGTAGAATTGATCAGTATTTGTGAAGATCTTTAATTTTTTCCCTTATCAAAATGGATTCCTCATTTCCTTAATAGTAAGATGTTTTGAAAGAACCGTGTGAATTATTCATTCCTTCATCCTTGAACTGCTTTCACCTCTGACACTTAACACACACACACAGCTGTGTAGGCTAAACTGTGCCAATATGAAGTGTTTTGTTCAAGCTCACAGAGTGGAAAACTTTGGAGCATTTAAAAATGAGTAGCTATCCTCCAAACTCCCCACTTTAAAAAGGCAAAATACATGCTTGAACTGTCCTTGAGATTATCAGGCTGCTTTTCTTCTGTCAGTGCCAGCACTCACAGCTGTGATGGCTTAGTGCTGAAATTTACACTCCAAACAGTCCTTCATCCTGGGTCATCCTGAAAACTTTGGGAAGACGGCAGGCAGTGTTATTAACTGCCTCACAAGTAGCTTAATCCAACACTTGTGGCATGTAAGTGTGGGCACATTCCTCTGTGAATTGCAGTGAAAGTCAGAACAAACACCAGCCACCTACTTCTCTGTAATTTAATTATTTTTCGTCTAGTTTTGGAAATCCAACGTTTTGTTTTTTTTTCCTTTTGCTGTGAGGACATGCATGTAGTTCCTTCTCTATCTCCTGAGGCTAAAATAGTCGTCATACCAGACAGTTTTTCCACTGATGTAATGGCAAAAAATGCGCAGTTCAGGGGTTATGGCTGATTATTTTATTTCCGACTGTTGCTCTTTCCTTCAGTACCACAAATAATATAAATCACAGCTTTTCTCAGCGTTGTGGTAAACTGTAAAAGTGGACAGAAAGTGCTGGCATGTTTTCAGTGAGTAGATAAGTATAAGTAGAGCGGTAGCTGTGACTCAGGGCTGCGTGGTCGGGTAAAGTTTCATGTCTTTGTCCTGAGTGAACAGCGACAGGAAGACGACATGAAAAAAGCAGATTTTTTTTTTTCTCATGGCTCGGTATGAGTCAGCTGTGATCAGGGAGGAAAAGAGGTAAAGCTGCCACTTGTGGACATATGTTTGGATCCACTTCCCATCCACACACACACACACACACACATGCACACACATAAAATAATAGTAAGCATCCAACCGTGTTTTTGCACAAATTCCCATGTAGTTTCCTGAAAAAAAAAAATTCTATTAATTGTGTTAGTTTGAACCATTGGAAAAGCTTCGTTTAGGAAGGTCTGATGGTGTTTTTCTCTTCCCAGATTGTCGGGGATTTCCTTTCCTCCCCCGGGGGCATCCTGTTATCTGAACTGTGACTCCGTGAAAAGACCTAAATTCAATGACGGGACCTTTTTCTCTCTTTCCTGTAGATGAGAATCAATGTAAGCAATGCTTACAATCTAAAACTCAATGTTTACTTACAGTAAGCAGCACTGATCCTATAATTGTTAAATCATTTATAGGAAACAGATCAATCTGATCTATGTCTCTAGCAGCTCTGAGGGGAAAGATTCAAACCTAAACAAGAGCAAACTTTCTTTTGTAAGTAAATTAATATAACAGCTTTTAAAATATTTTTCTTGGAAGAAAAGATTGTACCCAATAATCTGATAGAGGGATTGTATAAATGTTTACCACTCTAAATCAGATTAGTTTTGCTTTTTTTGTGGATACAAGTGTAGCTAAAATAGGACCTAATGTAATTTTGAGAATATTGAATAATTGTGACCACAGTTGAAGTCAATAATATTCCTGTGAAATAAGTATAAAATGTTTAAAAGACTTTCATAATTAGCAGTTTTGATCTGTCCTTTTTATCCTTTTTTGCACTGAAGTGGGGATTCGATTCAGATGAGGATTAGAGGGCTTGAGAAATTATGTTTTACCTTTTGTACCTAAAGAAATATTTCCAAATAACATTTTGGTCACAAATCGTGATCTTTAAATCAAATGCCCTCCTCAGTTTTAGGCACCGCTGTGGTAACATCGTAACAGTGTGCAATGCTCCTCTATAATTATCAGCTCTTTGTTGAGCATGAATCTCTCTTTGCCCTGTTGCTGCAACCTTACCTCTGTCTAATTAAACACCCTGACAACACATTGTTCAAGTCCTGAAAGGTTCCTTCAAGGAGTAATTAATGTTAATGTGAGCTGGGAGGTAAAGAGAAGGAGTCTGGTGGAAATGTGAGTAGGCTGTGCCTTCTGGCCTTTTGTTAAAACAGGTGGGCGTAGTGAACTTTGACCTCCCTGGTGAGCACATCACAATGTAGGTAATTTTAATTACTTCGCCTCTCCAGAAATACTTCTTGTAATGACTCTGCTATAGAGTCACATCCAAACTATACGTGATCACTCAGACTTCCACTCATTCTCAGGATAGATGTTCAATTTTCTGTCTGCATAAGAAGGGAATCAGCTGCTTTCTTTGTTACATCAGGTTAAAGTTTCTGAAGTCATTGTGATCTGTGTCAAGACTGAAAGTGACCAATTATTTTGTCCATCTATCCTGACGTGCTACACATATTATTTTGTTAATCTAACAATTGTTCATATTCCCACCCCTTCTCTCCTTACAATCTGTTTTCCAACATTTACAATTATATTGGTATATATTATCATTATCATAAGAAAACAGAAGAAACGATATGCTACTATCCAGTCAGTTCCATTAGGAACAACTGATAAAGTATGTTAGATGTTACAGTTTTTGAAAATGAGATTATTTTCTGATCATCCCTAACTCAAGAGAATTGCACAATTATTTTTTATTTCAACTGTTTTTCTGGCTTCAAAAAACATAAAATGAACAAAAGTTAGTCTAATGATAACCCATGAACAAACATGCAAACTCTTTGCAGAAAGACCCCGGGAATCAAACCCAGGACTTTCTTGCTGCAAGGCAACAGTGCTACCAACTGCGCCACTGTGCAGCCACCAAAATGCACACTTTAATGAAAAAAATTAAACGATATAAACCAGTTCGTTCAACAAGACCCCTGTTTTTATATCATTTTATTCCCTCCTAATATAATAATGTTTATTTTAAATTTGTATTTGATGTTAGGGTGTAATTTTGGGCCTGAGGTTTTTTTAAGGGAGCAGCAGCAACATTTTTATAATGAGCAGGCATATTATTTCACTCCTCCTGAGTGCCAAACCACTTCTTCTCAGTATCCAAACCTGAAATACACATATTTCAACCTTCAATTCATGGATTTTCAGGTTACAGCCACCCAAATAGTGTCTCAAAATACTCATTTTAATTGTAGTCTCCTCTTAGGCCCAGGAGTAACCATATTAGCTGTTTCATGTGGCTGCTGGCATCGTTTCCTGCCAAAATAACAATTCTGGAAATAGGTTTCTAAGTAGAATTTATTGTTGGGACTTTTAGAAGCCAACTGTTTCAGATTATTTAGAGACTTTGTGGGGAATGTGGTGTTACTTTCTGGGATTGTGTGCTCTTTTCGAAAGGTGTATCATTACAATTTTGAAATCCAGCTGGCGGAGCAGGCGGGTTAGCATGGACGAATGAATTACTAGACACACACTCATTTCTGCTTACACAGATGCCTTAACATCGAAATGTTTATTAGGCCAATGCAGGTGGGACATGTTAGAAAGTCGTAAGTCAACAAATACGTCCTGTCTGTGCCGACATTCATCTCTTTGACCTGCCGATCTCAGCGCAGGCTTGTATTTCTTAGTGCTCTTTGCAAGGAGAGGCCATGGTGTGATCGTATTGTAGACACTGTGTTGATTTTAAGGGCTGAGTCAGTGTGACCGCTGGGAAACCCTTGTGCAGGTAGCCTGTGCTGCCACTGGAACTGAGGAGGGCTGATGGTTATCTCTCTAAGCGTTTCAGGGTGGCTGCTGCTGAGGCATGAACAGCCACAATGCTCAGTCCTAAAAACAAATTAGAGGCAGAAGCTTTTCATCCTGCTGAGCTACGTGCATTTTGTTAAAAAATTAAACTCAAATAGATGAAGTATTTTTGTATTTATCCCATTCAGAGGGTCTACAATTTATAGTGTTGTTTTGGATTTAGTTTTTCTCGTTCGATTGTATTGTTTTGTATTTCAACTCTGTGCAGTATTGTAAGTCCAATTTGCCAAGTGGATCTTTTAGATTGTTTCTACACAATTTTCTACCTTAGACCCACTCAGTGTGTGACCATATTGGTTTTGTTTTAAACGGAAATAAAACATAGGTAAGTAATATCCTGGGATTTTTACCTCTATCATAAATTCAGAACACAAGATTTGACTTTATTTCTGTAGCTTATGACTGATTAGCCTCTTTAAATCCTTCAGTCACTGAGACACTGATTTTTAGTGTTTTTGGTAATTGAGAAGAAAAACTGAATCAGACGTTAACAGAGATGGTTTCCATTAGTGAGCGCCTCCATTGTCCGGGGTTTGGTACCTTCAGAACTCAGGGCTTGCGGAGGTTGTCCTCTAACCAAGAAACAAGGGAGCACAGAAGAAAAGTAGAAGCAGATTTTTGTATTTAGGAGAAGAAGTCATAATAAGAACCATATTTCAGGAATCAAAAGGAGAAACATGGATTTTATTTATGCCAGCTTTAGATTTATGGTTGTAAAATATGAGCAGTGATTTAGAGTGGGTTTTTTGTTGCTCTTTGAAATATTTCCTCTTGGTAAGTTTAATACTAAAATGATGTATTCCTTGGCAGCTTGACGTTGCAAAGAAGAGCCAGCTGCTGCTAAATGAGTGCATGAAATGTAACAAAAAGTTACATTTCTGCTTAGGAGCTAAATTATGGGATCTAACTGTCACCATTTCCTTTTAACTCATGATTCACACTGCCAGCAATGTTCCAGCCATTACTGGACTGTGATCCTATCTTATACATCCAAGTTCTCAACATACCAAAGCTACAAGACTGAAGGAAAATGACTCGACCATGGAAACAAAGAGTAACACTGCAAGCTGATGGACATGTCCTATTTACTTGGTATTTGAGCTGTTCAAAGACTGTGACAACAACAAGAGATTAACAATTTGAGTAAAATAAACAACTAAGCTTGGGAGAAAGTTTCCATATATCCATTGTCTATACCCGGCAAACCTAGCAGGATGGCAGGAAGGATGCTGCTCCTCTAGTGGCCAGTCCTTGGACTCTATGTCCACCAGCCAATCACAGGACAACACAGAGACACAGGACAGCCATGTACTCACATGCAAGGACAATTTAGAGAGACCGGGTAGCATGACAGTCTTTTTTTTTTTGACTGTTTGGTGAGGCATTTTGTTGTTTTCTTTTATGAACCAACATAATACACAACTATAATATTTATTTAATACCACAAATAAAAACTGTGACATTGAAGAAGGACATTTGTAGCCCATGTGTGGGACTCGTTTATGCATAGTGGCTCATGATAAGTTGACTCCAGCCTCAGTATACCCCTGGTGAAGTTTCCACAAATTCTTGAATGGATTTTGTTACTTGTTTACTTCTTTCTTCCACTCAACTTTATTTGAATATGCTTGGATACAGTCTCTTTGAACATGCAGCTTTTTTAGCAATGACCATTTGTGGCTTGCCTTCATTGACTCATGAGTGTCAATGTCAGACATTGAGGGTGTCAGTGTCAGACATTGAGGGTGTCGGTGTCAGACATTGAGGGTGTCGGTGTCAGACATTGAGGGTGTCAATGTCAGACATTGAGGGTGTCAATGTCAGACATTGAGGGTGTCGGTGTCAGACATTGAGGGTGTCGGTGTCAGACATTGAGGGTGTCGGTGTCAGACATTGAGGGTGTCAATGTCAGACATTGAGGGTGTCAATGTCAGACATTGAGG
This sequence comes from Alfaro cultratus, assembly GCA_903066825.1. Classification (NCBI taxonomy): domain Eukaryota; kingdom Metazoa; phylum Chordata; class Actinopteri; order Cyprinodontiformes; family Poeciliidae; genus Alfaro; species Alfaro cultratus. The sequence continues at coordinate 193,168 of CAEFZX010032282.1, forward strand.
GTGTCGGTGTCAGACATTGAGGGTGTCGGTGTCAGACATTGAGGGTGTCGGTGTCAGACATTGAGGGTGTCGGTGTCTGTGATACATCCACCAAGTCTGCTGTCATGATTATTTAAACCATTATATGGCCATCGCATAACATTTATACTTTAAAACTGAGATTACATTAATTATAGGTGGACCCTATTTATTCTTAGGTCATTTTAGGGTTATTAGAGTATTTGGGGCTAAATGTAATTGTATGCCACACCTTTTTAAATTATTTATATAATCAATAAACTTCCACTTCCCAGGTAGTTTATTATATACAGTCTGAATGATATAGTCTACAGTAAAGTTTGTTACTTTAATGTGACAAAAGAAAAACCAAAAAAGGTTAACTGGTTAAATTTATCATTGCACTGCAACAGAAAATAAAAAATGAGGATTTTGATGAAAGAGAATTTTATTAAACTTCTTCTGTTGTGCCACTAAATTTTTATTTTTAGAGCAAATAATTTAGAAAATAAATTACTTTGGACTAAGACCAACATTTTGATATATCGAATTGGAGCAACCAGTGTTTTCAGGTGCTTTTGCTACTCTCTGATTTTGAAGTATTGGCTTAATTAATAATGAATCTCATCACTCATTATTAATTAAGCACCTTTTTCTAAATGCATTCAGTTCTGAAGTTGCACAAATGTTTCGGATTTATTCCTGTCTTTTTTTTTTATACCATTTTTAATAAATACGTACATCTGCCTAATTTTTCATGTTTAAATTACTGTGTCTATTCTGTGATTGGACATAGCAGCCTGATGGATGAAAGTTGGCTTTTGCACATTTTTTTCAAGTCTAAGCTCCTCCGTCGATCTTGAGAATGTGAGGACCGCTCACATTCATTCCAGCAGCATCTGTCCACTGAGTCGTCAACATGGCTCCCACATGACCACTGACACTAGCCTGGTACGGCCACTTACGTCTTGCTCCATCAAAGGATGGGGCTAAGGGCAGAATGCCTTTATGTCCTAAAAGAAAAACATATACCGGCGTCGCTTGCATATGAAAGCACTAATTTTTTGATAAGAGTCTTGTTTGTCTCTTAGTCAGTTAATTTTAGAGCAAGCAGCTTTTCGCCCAAAGCAAACACCGGGATGGAAACATCCGCTGTACACCACGTCGACCGTTTGGGCACAAATAAACAGACACATTATTCCTGAACGGATTAGTATGTGATAAAAAGTGTATGGCATCATCTGATTTTGGTGCTTTTGTGGGTTTTGATGCTTTTAAACCTGCTCGGTCTGAAATTGCAGTCAGCATGCTGTGCGTCAGGAACACTGGGCTTGTGCTATGTGACAGCATCCGGAGTGCGTCCCATGTTTACAAGGCGAGGAAAGACTACTTACTTTAAAGACTTTGTAAGAGAATTACCCCCATCCCTCTGTGGGTGGGTTTTTAATTACTTTCAGTTACATGGGAACAGTAATACATTGTGTTTTGGACAGGCAATCATTGCTCTGTTTATTGTTATCATTAGAATATAAAGTTACAGTGATTGTGACGAATTGTAATAGCGATGAACTAATTGATGTTGTTTGCAAAACCCCAAAATGATAATGCAAATGAAGGCTGTGGTTGGCGGAGTAATCACACCATGAAATGTAACTGTTGTCTTACAGCAGCCTGTTGGATATAAATGTTACCTCTAGAGCATAATTTGTGTTTGTCAGGCTCTGACTGTACAGAGAGACAGATAAGTTGGCAAAAGGTGACACTGATGCTAATTAATTTTTAAAAACATGTCATCACTTTCTTCATAGTCTCAACAAATACTGCAAATTACCATGATAAAATCTGTTTCTGGTTAGTCCTTTCACAGTAAAACTCAAGATTTACTGTAAATCAGCTAACCAGGTCCCAAATGGTTTTCTGTCGAAGTGACACATTTGCATTTTCTACGCGTGCGAGGCCACACGCTAATCATCAAACGTGTGTAAAATAAGTCAGATGAAATCTGTCGGTGTGTGGACCCTCTGTCAAAGCTGCAGGGCTGGATATTCTAACCGACACTTGGGAGGCAAGAGGTAAAAAAATATCTGAAAGCTTTTCTCCCAACACTTCCTCAGAGGATTTATATTCCTCTGGTGTCATCTCATTATGTGCTGAGAGTTTGTAAGAGTTTTACAACGTGCTCGCCCATAAATCTGAAATATTGCTGTTGTCATATGGATGTGCTCTTTGCTTAAATCCCCCATTGGGTAAATGTAAAAGCGTGAGAATGTGCATGTGGTGATGCATGTCTCTGTACATTTTGACCCTTAAGCATTTCAGAGTCGTCTGTTTGGTTTCCAGATATGCCAAGAATTTCAAAAATTTACATCAAACTTCTGAACACTTTGATATAAATTCAGATCTATCTTCAGCAGCCTGATTGGGCTTATTTAATCTCCATTCTGTTTAATTAATGTGTTTAAATAAACTTTGATCCTTGTTTTAAAAAAGGAAGTAAAATAAGGATCATGACTTTGATAAAACAAGCAAGAAAATAAGCAACAGCTTTCCTTAATTTGTTGAAGGAAGGGTCTGACAAGGAAAAATAGGCACCAAATCAAAGGTTTTATGTAGGTTGTCTCTCACCCAAACAGCAGTCACCCTTTGTAGATTTTCTGAGCCAGAATTTTATGTTCATCTCCCTCTGAAAGCCAGGCACTTTCCTCTTCTCGCCACAGCCTTGCACTATGAACCTTTTCCCCCCTTTTTAGGCTGTAAACGTGAACTTTTTGACCCCAAAAGGGAACATGTCAGATCTCGTTGTATTCTCTCCAGTGGTGAGCTCAGCAGGGGAGTCAAACTGTGTAGCTGTGAAAAGTGAAAATATTCTTTCAAGCTGTAAAACACAGAAAAGGAGGGTTTCTTTTGAAGGCAAACTGGCTGACAGCAGGACACATCATGTGTCAGAGAGATTTCGATGGGTTACATGTGATGTGCTGCTGGTTTCTTTGTTTGTTGCTGTCAGTTCACTGGTGATTTGGGTGTTTAAACTCAACTTTCCCAACACCTGAAGCTTCAGAAAGAGCCGAAAGGAAACACATACTAGCAGCCTCCATCTTGTTTTTTTCCTGCCTTTACTTGAACTTTTTCAATGTAACTGTCTGAAGCATTTAAAACTCTTTATTCTTCAAGGACTGCTGTTTTGATTGATGAGTTTATTTAGCTCTCTGAGGGAGCGCGGTCTATTATCTCATTGTGAAATCAGGATAAACCCTAAGTTTTAACAGGAAAATACTTCTTCAAGTTTGTTTTTTTTTAATCCCTCTCTGATAAGTGGAAAATTATGTTGAAACTCAGAACATAAATATTGTGCAGGATGACATCTCGTATATTTGCCAACTCTGTGATCATCAATGCAGATAAGTATTTTCCACTGGGAACTTCAGCTAACATGCTTGTCTGTGACAGCAATTTGTGAACAAATGTGCGTGATGCAAAAGACAAAGAGCTTTTTCCGCATCTGTCATTGATGTTGAGATCTATTTAAGTCGCTCACACACTTTGTTGACCTTTAGCTGACCTTGATAAAATGAGTGATAAAATCACTCATAGCATATGGAACTTTCAATTGAATTCAGAATGAGCAAAACACGTTTTAATTTGCTTTAGTTTCCTCAACACAGAGTTACCACCTGAATAAATGCCGTCATTGTCTGCCAATGCTCTGAAAGTCGCCTCATTCACACATGCTCAGTTTCCTCCTCCGTAGATCTTGTTTTGGATGGGTTTGCTTAGGATTTAGCACTTAAACTCCACATCATGCTCATCTTTTCTTATTTTTCAAGACTGGTAGCTTTAGAGGCAAAGTGGGAAAGCTGAGTGTGTCCACACTTATGTGAGAAGCTCACCTTTGACCCCTACGTCTGACTGCAAGGGCTAATGGCACAGATCCTTCAGCTGTGCTGCTTCTTGTAATTTTTCTTTGGAATAGAACGTTTTTCCTATTTTAATGGTACAAAAAGATTTTGAAAAGTCGACAGTGTTTCCTTCTGAGAGTAGGTCATATTTTAACTGATTTCTCAAGAGTGTTAAAATGCTTCAGTGTTTCCTAACGTGGCTGTTCTGCTTTGGAAGGGGTGGTGATTTTGGATTTATGTGCTTTTTTGCTCACTTCATTGTGTGATTTTGCAACGACTCTTGACGGCACTTTAGGTCCATGAACCAATGAGCAAAAGACACATCAACACCCACCAACATCTGGCGTATTCTCACACAGGGAACGTTTATGTCTCTGTTGAATGTTTCTGCATACCAATATGTTTGCTGTTAAAGTAAGATGCATTTGAACACATCGGCACCAGACTTTAATTGGTTTCATATCTAACTTGTTTATCTTGACCGTGATTACAGTACCCGCCACATCTGTTGTCACACCTTATAAAGATCTGTGAAAAGCTTTGAAATAAATTCATCTTTTACTGCAGTTCCTAGAAAATAGATGTGCCTGAAGTATTTTTATATTTTCCTTTTTAAGCTAATTTGAATCTCCTAAAGGTCTGTTTCCATTTATTTGAACCAATGCAGCTTTCTGGAGCTTTTTGGCACTTTTCTTATAGGGAAAGAAAGTGCTAAAGTGTGAGTTTTTTTTACAAAGGTATCCGTTATTTTTGCTTGTGAACAATTAAATACCTTTATTGGTCTAATTTTATTGCTTCTAATCACATTCTTTTGTCTATTGTTGTGGTTGGCAGAGATATTTATCCCCAAATTGCTGCCACTGAAGCAGCGACAGGAGGATGTAATTTTTGTCAATTTTGGACCCAAGAGTGGAAATGCACACACATGACTGCCAGGGTAAAATAAAGACTTGCATGAAATTAAGCAATGAGTGAAAAGCTATACAGAGCTTTTTGTCAAAAGCACCTTATGATGTGATGCAAAGGCCGCTTTTTAAATTGAATAAGATATAAAAAACATGAAATCTCCATGGTGCCATAAACAATTGTTTTCCTAACAGAGTAATTATTAAGTAGCTTTAAACCACTTGTGCCTAGATAAATAAGGTTGAATTGGGACTTAACTTGAAACCACATGCAATGAGATTGATGGAAAAGAAGGTAAAACATTTGTCTCAGCTTACTATTAAAAAAACTGCAGTAAAATCTATTTTAAATCATGCTACTGCAATGACGTGAATGTATTTTGAGCTGGTAGTTTTTTCTTACTTGGCTTTGCTAGGGGTGGTAATAGATGTTTACAATAATTGGTAATTTTACTGTGATAGTAATTTTAAAAATAGAGATAGTTGAGCATTGATGCTGTTTGTTGTTGCTGACAGTGGTGCTTTTTAGCCAGACGTTTTTTTTCTGAAACTGGCGGCTAGATGAGAGAAACGAGCAACGAAGTGGAAAAGGTCCAAAATACAGAGAATTGACCAAGGTGTGAAAGACTACACTGAACTATTCTCCAGACATTTTTTTGATTAACACTTCCTCATACTGTTTTGAATGTAGTGGATCTTCATGAACTCAGGGCTGTCATTCAGAAATGCTCTGACTAATTGGTGGCAATGCCAACCTCAACAGCAAAATTCTGATTTTTGAGTTGCTGAAGCAACTCACCGTCCCAAATAAAAACAAAATGTTGCTCATGTTTTATTTGAGCAACATTAAAATAAAACATGAGCATTTACTTTGGTATAAATTATGTACTTGTTTAGTTATCACAATAATAAAGTGTCAGGACAATGTGAGAGATGTGAAAAAACATACTGACTCTTTTGGTTTACAGCAGTAAAAGCTTTGTGGAGGGATTTTCTACATCATTGTGTTTAATCTCACAATATCAGTGCCTAAAAGACACAACGCAAAAACTGTTTTCAAGAAATCTACACTTCAGAGAGCTTGTTCATGTGTTGACATGAGGTGCAAACCCAGCAGAACAGCCCAGTTTTGCAAAGTAACCAGGTTAGTGAGAAAATAGAAGACCCACCTGACTTTTTATTGCCACATGTGAGAGTTTTTAACCGTTTTGTGGTATGAGAATATATTTCCCATATGTTCCTGTTTAATCCAGACAAGAAAAAAATCCCTTGCTGCCAGTGTATGCAATATCCCCTGCATGGGCTTCAGTTCCACTCTGTGTACACCTTTGGTACACTCCGACACTCCCCAACCTCAACCAAAGAGGAAAGTGATGGAGACAAAACACTGCTGTTTTACAAATTTCTTGGAACCCTTTAGATTTTTCCGCAGTTGAGAAAAAGGCACCTTTATGTGAATGGAGGCTGATGTGGTGGGAGATCAGAAGATCGTAGCTTTAAACGGAAAAAAAAAAAAGGGTGGTTACGCAGGTCTGTTTTTAGAAGTCCCAGGGAAAGAGGAGTGAGTGTGTTGCTGTATTTTCGGCAGGAGGAAACATGAGACATGTGTTTGAAGAGGGCATGAGGGCGTCAGGTGAGGAGGAAGACATTATGAGTGATTTTCCACCCTGTCTCCACTGCTTAAATCAAACACACCTTGTGCTTTTATTTTATTTTATTTTTCAAGTTTGCAGACAAAGATGGCCCTCTGTAGTCTGTAGTCAACTGAAACGGTTAACTACAGATTATTCTGTGGTGACTGATGGTCTCAGAATAGCTTTGGGAAGAGGGTTGTATAGTCTCTCATCAGCTCCATGGAGCTTAACTGGGAACAGAGACAATATGGTGAAAATAGCAGGAGCAGTCATTGCCCCGTACAGCCAGATGATGTCAACCACAGGGAAGGCCACTGTTGTAAACCCAGCAGTTCAGCTTGGCTGATTTATATTAGGTCATTATAATGACAAACTGTGTTTTGGTTGCTAATAGCTTCTGAATCGTGAGCGCTTGATTCACATTCTGGGTTTTCAAGCTATTGTGGTCAAGTTTGTTTGTTCATTGTACCTACTAATTAAAGCCAGACGTTTTTCAAACAGAGTGACGATGTGCTGCTGTGAACAGAGACTTTATTATTCTGCTGCTATATACCTTAAGTGTGTTCTCATCCTTTAGGATGCCAGCCATGTCCTCACGTGTCCAATGAAGAGGCTTTTTTTTTTTTTTTTTTTTTTGCAGCAACATTACTGAGGTTTATTCCCAGGAATTCCTCAGAAACTACCTTATAGGAACAGGAGAAAGAGGTCAGTGTGCAGAGCCGTCAGCGAGAACAGACGGGGGAATAGAGAAGAGGTGATGTGATGGACAGAAAACTAAAAGACGTGGAGAACGGATATCAAAACCGGCTGCTTTAGCCCATGACATCACTGTTTTCCTACCATTGCATGAGCCTAATGTTTTAGCCATGTTGTATTTAAAGAACAGCTTGTTTGGTCAACTGGTTTCCTGATTGGCTTGGAAAAACTTATTGTGTTACACTCAAGATTGTGTGTTACACCAGTATTTGACTAATCGGTATAATTCAAAAGGAAACCACTGTCTGGTTTACTCAGCTGAGATTTTAAAGTTAAAGAGCAGAGGTGTCCAAACTTTTCACAGCCACATGGGCTGAAATTGTCAGGCTGAAAGCAAAGCAAATTTTTCTGCATTCATGGAACTTTGTTAGACTGCCTGTCTTGTTGAATTTGAAAGAGACTGGCGTATTTTCTTATAACCGAGGACTGGTCATGTCTAAGCCCCCACATAGAGGCTCCAAACTTCCAGGAATTTCTCAATTTCTCCGATCGTCACTCAAAGGTCTGTTTGTGCGCTTTTGCAATGATTCAGAGTGGAAGTGAGTGGGCTGGCTTGCCTCACGGTAAGATAATCAGCCACTTACACAAACTAGCATGAACTCTGAGTGCCAGGTATGGATTCCAGCATCCTGACTCAGCATCGCTAATAAATCTACCATAAGTATATAAAAAAAATCTCTTTTTAACAGTTTTTGAGTTCAATACAATAATATAATCAATAATTATTATTGTATTTGGGATATATAGCATTTTATTCCATTAAATAAGACTTGTTAAATTAAGAAAAATGTTGTATAAGACAAATAGAAACTTGACACTGCATCTTTGCTGTGTCAGAGATGGAGTCTTTCCAAATCACTGTGAGCTTTTTGATCCTTATCCTTTTTTAATAAATAGTAGATTAATATTTTCATTTCTCTTCTGTCATATTAAAACAGCATATATTCTGGAAGAACCTAATGAAACAGTATTTTAATATTTGGAATCATCTTAAATTCAACCAGCGTCATAACTTTGACCCGCTCTTAAATCTGTTACGTTTAAATTATATCCTGGATTATTTTATCCAGATGTTCAGACTGCAGTGACAAACTGCAGAGTTTGAAAGCTAATAAACCTGAAGCAAGTCAAAATCCTTACCAAGATGACGCGATAAACTAAGAGTTCAGACTTTCTTCTGTTGAATAAGCTGCTTTTACGTTTGCCTATTTGCTTACAGATAAATAGAGTAAAGAACGCAGTGCAGCCTCTACATCACACTCAAATCTCAGCTGGGTAAAAGTAAACTTTATATAGCTGCTCTGCTTGCAGAGGAGTAAATATTGTTTTTATTTAAACATGTACAGGAAGAGTCTAACGACACAGACATATCTTATGTTTGGGGATACTTTTTTGCAGAAAACATCTGTGTCCTGAGTTAAGTTAATTATTGCAAGGAGAGGTTGCTCAGAGTTGTCTGAGGCTGATTTAAAAAAAAAAAAAGCTTTCTTTCTAATCACGAGAGAGGAAATTGTAAAACATGGTGCTTCAACATTTGTGTCCTGAGTTAAGTTAATTATTGCAAGTAGAGGTTGAAAGTTGAAGTTTCTTTGTAGATAGAAAACGGAGAGTGTTCCACATTGGGAGCTTTAAGTGCAGGGAAAAGTAAAATAAAAGACACAATGTCTGGCATTGCAACATTTCCACCCAGGGTTACATGACAATTTTTTAATAGACAGAATAAAATATTTGCCTTTTGAAATTAATCTGGACTGTTCACACAATGTAATCACTTTTTTTTATTTTTTTTTTTTCAGCTGCAATCCATTAGGAAGCAGTCATTTCAAACTGAACTCTAGGTTGGTGCCTCTGTAACATAAATAATTAAAGCCCTGTTTTAGTTTTACTTGACTATTCCCTATGGTATGATAATTATTCATATTGTCTTGCCACTTTTATTTTATTTAAAGACCTGTTTTTGCTCTGGGATAAGTACTGTTTTTGCCACAACATCAGTGGTGTTTCTAAGGTGCCAGTCCCAGCCTGTTTACATACCTGTTCATCAAGGAGGAGGCCTGGTGGAGCATGTTAATGTGCGTTTATCTTGGCACGATATCGTGCCCACATTAAAAGCAATTTTTTTCCCCAAATTGGCAGAACAGTCCAAAAGCTGGGCGACTCGGGCAAAGTGAATGCGCAGACTGAGAGGCATTTGTTCAACTCTACAGGTGCTGCTTTGAAATGTTGTGTGAGAGAAAACGTAGTCTCGGGGAACAAGATGTACATGAACTCAGTGTGTTTGGAAATTTGCCTTGAATGGCAGGGCTGTAATGATTTTAATCTTGTAGATTAAAGTTAAAACTAGCAGCAGTTAAAATATTTTGTGCCAACAAAGCAGTGACTTTCTGTCTGGAAAGCAACAGCAGTTTCAATTCTTACTCTGACAGACAATTTGGGATAGATATAAAAAAAAAAATCATGAATTTCATCATAAAACTAACTAAACATGTTGTGTTTAGACTATTAGAAAACACAACATGTCTAGTTAGTTTTATGATGTTGTATATTTATTGCACAATGCAGCCCGTTCCTGCAGAACAGTTTGTTTGGTGATGTATCCAGTCTGGTCATTTTGCTTCTGCATCTACATCCTGTGGTTGTTTTTAACCTGAATGCTTGGCAGTCTAACATCCAGGGGTTTCATTCTGCACAGATCCATGGATAAACATGTATTCTGAGTTTAAAATATTTACACTTGTTTTATAGTTGATCAACCCTGATTTTCTGACAAACACACTCACAAGTTTAAATTTGCTTAAATGTGACCAGTATCTCTTCTACATCATTCAGTAAACGATACCTGAACACTTTTATGATTTTAAATGTCTCATAAAGCTTTTCTTGTATTATGTTCAGTTTTATAAGTTCCTCAAAAAGCACAGAAACACCTTGAATCTTGAAACCATGACTAGATTTTTTTTTTTTTTTTTTTTTTGAGAACCTGAGGGCTGAAGTTGTAGTATGTGGATCTGACAATAAAGTAATCTTGGAGGGATTACTTTATCCCTTTATCTTTAAATTGAATGTTAAGGTGAACAGGCCTCATGAGTTTCTTAATAATTTAATAAGACTTGTTTATGACCTGACACAACTTAAGTAGAGATGCACAGATCAGAACTTTGTTCTTGATGTTTAATCTACTGTTATGTAAAGCATTGATCTGCAGCTACTGATTTTAGTTGAATCAGATTTCTCTCTGAGAACTATAGAAACATGTATGGACAGCACTGAAAATATTTTCTTATCCTCCCACCTTAAAGGTTAATTAATTATTCATATTATGAGTTAAAGGCTATGTACATGTTTTGTACTCTTGCACACTCTCACAGCCTAAATTAACAACCAACATGTTTTGAGATGTAATTGAAAGTTGTGGGGTTTTTTTTTGTTTTTTGTTGTGGGTCCATAGATGATTTCTCAGTAAATCTTCACATTTTATTCCTACAGGGACATAAACACCATCTCATTTACCTGGTGGCTCTTTTAGCGTGCTGATTGGTTGTGACATACTGCATAAAACTTGTGAAAGTGAGACAGAAAAAAACACAGTACGATCCCTCTTGATGCTCTGGCTGCACTCATTCGTCCCTGTTTTTGGGTCACTATTGTTGGGTGCTTTCCAATGGCTCCAAGCAGGTGATCCGGCCAGGAATGCACTCGACTCTGCCTCTGCCTTTGGCCTTTCAGGGCTAATCGAGCATGTCCTGCTGTGTTTTCTCTATACTACTGCATGAGGCAGAGCCAACATTGTAAGACTGCAGCATTATTCTTCTGAGTGAAGTGGGATGTTTGTGAGAAGACGATTGTCTGCTTTTTCCATTAGGGCTTCATATCAAGCCTGGATCCTCTTTAGAGAACACAAATCACTACACTTTTGTTTCAACATCGTATGGGCTTGCACTTCAAGATATCTGTAGAAAAAAGGTAGTCTGCTTTTCCATTTTCATAATCCTGAATAAATGTGAGAATTGGGAGAAGAAAAAAAAAACATATTTTTCTCATAACAAATCTCTTTAGAGCCAAAAATCAGTCGGTGCAGGGCAGAGAAATACCTAAGGAATGAGAGTTGGTGGAGTGTTGAGAAATCTGTTATGTATTTTGGCCAAACTGAGCTTCTCTGTTGTCACTGGGAGTTGAGAAACGCTGTGATCTTCTTTATAGTTTGGAGCCGCTTATAAGGTGAGGAGTTTACTCGATTGCCAGCGGTGTCCCTGCAGGGAATATTAAACAGAAAACAGGCTCTCTCTGCTTTTCACCTCTTACCATTTGACTTTTATTTCCTTGAAATCCTCAGATCGTCTTCCTTTGCTGTGTGCTCATACGTAGATTGAGCTCTCTAGATCAGTCATTATCAATCACAACAAAACATTAGAAAGTTATTTCCAGGAACTAAGGGTTTCGTGAACAAAGATTACTATATGAAGAAAACCACACAACAGACACACAACCTTTGAATGTATGACCTGAATTTAGTGTGTGGTGTATGTTTTGCTTCGGTTCATGCTCAGGCTTGAGGATTTCCTTCTCTGATAAGAGCCAGACATGATAGCATTGTTTTATGTTTTAGCATACAGAGGTATGAGAAAGATTTTGGGACTTATTTGTTTGTTGTTGTGACACTTGCTCTTTGGTTGCCAATGATGGAAGATTCATGTTGACATTCCAGGACTAGTTTGGGTGCATAAACCCAATGCAGCACGACATCACAAGCGCCATCTAGAGCTCCTTCCGGATTGTTACAAGACTCTTTTACTGCATCGAAGTAAAGCGTACAACTCGTATGAAGTCTGAGAAGTGAGCTTTAACAGCTGTACTGTTAACATTAATGTTAACTCAATCAGTTATCCCTACACATTGTTAAGTGGGGATTTGGAGCTCTGGGAGTCAGCCCACGTTTTAGAGGACATGCAGTTCGTTGGGGGGGATTCACATAAAATGTGTGGTGATAGTTAAACAGGATATAAAAAATATCCACTGAGCTGCTCGTCCTTTTAGTGCTGTCTAATTTTTTAAGCAGTGCCATAATAGCTTCTCCTGGTAGTTATAGCCATATAGCTTTGTGAAACTATGTGATTTTATATATTTCTTGGTTACAACTGCTAAAGCATTTTGTAACAATTTCTATTGTTATAATTATCCATTTCTCCTGAACAAGGAAGTCCTACGTTGTCTCAACATATAACACATGCTGTATTTACACTGAGTAAAAGTAACTCTAATTTTGTCATGAAATGTCCAATTACAAAACTTTTATCCACCTCCTGACCAAACAGTATAAATAGTCATTTTTGGTTAAATATAGATTTTGTAATGTTGAGTTAATTTATCCAAATATTTTTGAGAAGTTATGTTGTCAACATGCAAGGTCAGTTCAAGGTTGGTTTTCAGGACAGTCATCTGTTTTCTCCAGCCAGTGTAGATAAAATTAGAAAAACAAATGTAAGCAGGCAATGGTTCCATATCCAAAGGTTAAAAACTCCATTTCAGAGTAAAACTGTTACTACTTATCTCAAACGTAAAAAAACAAACCAAAAAAAAACAAACTGCTAATCTTTATTTTTGCACTTTCCACAAAGTACTTGAATTAATTAGATCTTCATGTTAGATGCATTTCTCAGTAAGTAGAACAGATTTATGAGGCTACTTATTCAGCCATACCCCTCTTCTATAAACTCTGCCAAGTTTCTATTCTTCAGTTGTGAAGAAAATCATTTATTGCATTGGCTATAATAATGACGGCTGTCTTTTCATAACAGGATGTGGATGGGAACGGAGTGGCCTCCTAAATCTGCTCAGATTTTCTCTGTTCAGATGTGACATCGGAGTGTCCAACTAATTCCCCAAAACTTTATTTTTGGAAAAGGCCTTAGTTTTTGTCAAGTGGTCGGCCTCTTTTAGCAGATGTTTCTTCAGAGAAATTGTAGCCTTTTTGTCAGGCTTATCAATCAACTTTGTCCTTTTCTTCTGAGAGGCTTTACTGTTCCGAGAAATACATGAGGCTGAAATGAGAAAACTACACAATCTGCTGTGCTGGAAATGAACTGACTTTTCTTTTCTGATGTTCTCTGGCCTTTTTGACCTACTTGAACTTAGTTTGTGGGAATTTTGTTCTATTCATCCAAAATGAAAGTCTTTTAGGATTTAATTGCATATACTTTTTTCTCTGGTTCTGTTTTTCTTTTTCAGTTGAAGCAGCCGGAAAAGGCAGCAGCAGCGGCTCATACCTATTTTCAGGCCAATCCTGAACACGTGGAGATGGGCCAACACCTCGAACAGTACAAAGACCTGCAGGGTGTAGAAGAAAGCCACTTTGTGGACCGGGAAGCCCGGCCTCATCAGGTAAAAGAAACAGTCCTTATGGTCGAGGCTTTCCTCCTGTCTGAAGCATCTGATTTCGAAAGTACAGCTGCTGTGGTTTTACAAACGGCCTTGATAGAAATGACCCCTAGACTTTTAGTGACTGGAAACTCCCTGAGGCCTTTAGTGATAAAGCTTTGAATGCCAAAGGGTTTTAACTCCTTATCCTCCTGCTCCAGCCACTTCTTCTTTTTTTATGGCTTAAAATTGAGCAGCACCTTCCATTGGAAAAGTGTACTTCTTGAACTTTTCCTGTTTGCAGCTAATTATCCCAGTGTGTTATATTTGAAAACTAAACACATAAGTAAAAATTGACAAATGTAACTGCAGATAAAAAGATTATACTCTTCTTAAGCTTGGTGTCTTAATGCACAAATTAGATACTGTTGGCGCTTTACTTAAGACTTCTTTATCACAAGAAGATGTATGTTGTTTAAAGCATAGCTTAAAGAAACGATAGATGCTTCGAGATTTATCCTCTCCTGTTCTCTCTTTCTCCTTCCCTGTGACTTCTGTCACAGCAATCATTCACAGCTGCAGTAAAGTTATACGACAAAGGCGACTATGAAGGAGCTGTAACTCTGTTCGAAGATGCTTTGGTGGAATACTACAAAGCCGATGTGGAGTGCCGGGCACTGTGCCAGGGTCCGCAGAAGTTTGAGGGCCACGACCATGTACGCTACCGCTACAGCCTACATGAAGTTGTGTCAGGTAAGACATAGTTTTGCACATGTTTTGCACATGTTCCAGATGTGCATCTGTCAAAATGATTTCATTTTATAGTCTTTAAGGAATAATATAAGTGGTCATTACAAAGAACGGCCAGATTACTCGCTCAGTGCAAGTATTCTGCTTAGTTTGGCTGGATTAGCTTTGCTGCACAGTCAGCTCTGGGATTTGGTAGATATGCACTATTACCGTCTTCGACAGACCATGCAGACAACTTGACCTCAGGCCAGGAAGATGACACGAATACATTTATGGACACAGTAGAAGATGATTTTATATACCCAAGTATTCTTACAATTCTCTGTTGATTTGTGTCTCTGCTCAAAATAAAATACATAAATAAACAAAAAAACTGTCAGCTGTCCTATTGCATGTATTCAGTGTGGGGCTTTTAAAATGTATTCAATTCACGTTTCGTTAATAAATTATGCAGCTAAAAACAGACCTGTATTTGATTGGGATTTTATGTGGTAGGCTGGGATAAAATAGCAGAATAATTGGGAACTGGAAGGAGACTGAAAATAAACTTTTCAGTTTATTTTACATACGTGAGCCATCCATATGCAGCTTGCCTGAGTCAATACTGAGTAGAAAACTTTTCTCTTCAAGGACAGCTGTTGGGGTATGTCTCTACCAGCTTCATGCATGTAGAGACTGGTTTGTTTTTTCATTCTTCCTTCTTAATGGAGTTTGGGGCAATGTTGACCTCCAGAGCCTTTAAAGGGTGAAAAAAACTATTCTAAGTGCTTTTGTCCTCTTGTATCTTTTCATTAAATTTTACTGTCTTTATGTCATCTTGTTGTTTTGTTTTTTCTCTTGTTGTCATTTGGAAATATTTTCAAAATCTAAAGTTTCTTTTTAGCCGTTCTGCATTTTCACTTTTACTTTTGCTTTCTGCTTCGTCTATCCCAGTCAATGGGACGTGTGTGTTTGACAAAAGTCAGGCCATTTTCTCTGGAAGCTGAGGCAGGTTTTTGTGCAGTAGCCGCTGCCTAGTTGCTGAGTGAGTGTTTTCTGACTCTCTCATATGTGTGGTCGGATTGAGTAAACATTAAAAGACAGCTAATTCGTTTTGGCCAGGCTTTGTTTTACTTAAAATGAACAGATTATTTTCCATAGCACTGCACCAGTCGATTCTGTGATCATAATGTTTATATGTGTAATGATGTATGGATTTAGAAAATCAATCTGCTGTGTGACTTGGCTGAAACAAGAGAAGGATTTAACAGAACTGCTTCCGTCTGTACGTGTTAAAATTTCTATATTTGACCTGAATCCTGTTGCAGGATTCAGGTCAAATATAGACCTCAGGATTTGACCTGAATCCTGTTGCAGCTCTGCGTGATTCAGGTGTGACCTCTGCTCCTCTGGGGTTTCCTGAAGAAATTTCAACATCACAGCCTTTTTGTCTGAAAGGAAAATCGTGCTGCAGCTGCTTCAGAGTGACCTCACTACACATACATGCTAACAACACAATCACAAATGCATGCTGTCACTGCTGGCTGTCTTCTCAGTATACAGCATGAGGAAATGATAAGCAACCTGCCAAATCCTGATTCTGCAAAGGATGACCTAACATCAGGTGCTACAGTCCCCATCGGAGCAAACTATTTTATTTCAGACTCTATTGCCACCTTATGGGATTAACTGCTACAGGGTGCATGAACATCGAATATTGACATTCACATTTGTAAAAGTTTCCAAATCCAGATTTATTTTAGCATAATCCAAAGACTAAATTTTTGATTGCATTTGTTGCAGATCACTTTACTCAGGTTTTGCACTGTGAACATGAGTGCGTCCGAGATCTCGCTACCCGTCCAGGTCGCCTCTCCCCCATGGAGAACTACCTGCCTCTTCACTACGACTACCTTCAGTTTGCCTACTTTAAAGGTGGGTTGTTTGTAGTCTTTGACATTTTTCTGACAGTCATGTATAAGTAAACACATGTGTTGACAGGAGTGATTAAATTGCATTTTGATTTTGAGGTTCTTGGACATGACAGCCATTTGTTTGAATGTAAAGAGGAGATATTATTACACTCACAGTTCATGCATGCAGATACAAGCAGATGAAGTTAATTTGCTGAGAATTGAGAACTAATAACATTTTCAGATGTGTGTCTCTTTGGATATTTTAATGTCTTTAATCAGTCTAACAACAGTTAAGTTTGTTCTGAGATCTGGTAGTCCTGATAGACTTCGGCTAGCAATGGTGTTTTGGAAACCCCTCTGAATTGTACATGATTGGACTTAAACTTTCACCTTGAAAACACTAAACCATCCAATGGTATATTAGAATAAGTGGTTTTCATTTTCACAAACTATATTTTTAAATTGTAGGTATTGTTCTTCAAACATTTTGCGTCCTAAGAAAGCATTTTTATTGCCTAAATGGAAATAAGAGTAATCTAACAGTCAAGAAGTTCAGAAGCAATCATTTGTATTAAAACTACTATTATTTGTCATCTTAAACATTTTTCTCCTCTGCAGCCTCAGTCTGTTTTATTTGACTCAGCAGCAGTGGAAGTTTTAAATCACTCAGCAGTGGTTCTGTTTGCCTTATCAGCGTAGGTTTCCATTAAAAAAAAGCAAAAAAAAAAACAGTTTCCATTTCAGCTCAAATCTCCAGACTTTAACAAACCTGCAAACTGCAGCTGACAGCAACAAATAAACTCCTTTAGCTAAAGAAGGAAGTCCTGTATTACCTTTCATCTTTACAGCAGAATAAAGAAGGCTTACACCTAGCAGAAACATGGACTAAAAGGTGTCTGATATTTGATTTGTATTTGTGAAAAAATCTGTATGCAGTGCAAAATGGCAAAAATGGCAGTAGCCTATTTCATTTTATACGAAACTATTGACTCGTTTGTACTTGCGTGCATGGTTGTCTGTACAATCAGTGCTCGGCTTTATTTCCTTTGTAATATTATTTTCTGAATGTTAGCTGTGTTATATCCTAGCATGCCATAAAATTTGATAATCCAGTCCATCTGCAGTAATATACCGATAAACACTAATCAGAGAGAAATGTTGAACTTTCTTCCTGTCTCTCTTAATGTGTGCAGTCAACAGGCTGGAGGAAGCGCTGCAGTGCGCTCTGACCTACCTTCTGTTCCACGAGGGAGACGAGTTTATGACAGACAACGTGGATCACTACAGAGAAATCCTGACACATGAAGGCACCCCACGAGAGGTCAGGAATCTGCTGCTTCATGTGAGGGCTGGGTTGGTATGGAGGACTTTTTCTGCCATAATCCAGGAATACACATTTTCAGTCTGAAAGCAGGACTTCATATCTTTCTTCTCAAAACTTTTAAGATAGATAGATATCATGTCGTGACTATATTGTCTCTGGTTGGGTGAACAAACTCCTGCCTAAGATCAGTAGCTGTTAGCTGGCGGATGTTTAGTGTACTACGGAGCTGAAAGCTGACATCGTTGTTTCTCCCTACATCCAGCGGGTGGCGCAGGTTGCTACAATCAATAGTGGCCACACAGCCACACCTGTTAGAAGGAAACAAAGGCACCCAATACAACACTTTCATTCTATTGGCTGAGAGGTTGCTAGGCAACTGTGCCAAAAGGCAGCTCTATGTTGAAACATAGACAAAGTGTGAGTAAAAGACGTTTTGAGTGCAAGTATTGCAAGATTTGAGAAGAAAAACAGAAAGTCTTGCTTTCAAAATAAAAATGTAATCAAAAGTATTAAAGGTTTTGAGAACAAAAGATATGAAATCCTGCTTTCAGACTGAAAATGTGCTTTTGGATTATGACAGCAAAATTCCTCCATAGTTTGGCAACTCAAGGAAAGGCTGGACAGAGCTGATCAAATCGACAGTCTGACAATGTGTAGCAGAGGCTCACACTGTCAGATTTGATGTTGGATTTGATGTAAAGTGTGTTTCAGGTGAAACTTATTGCTTGAATGATTGGTGTCACCATGGGGATTTTAGGAAAAACACATGAATCATAGTTACTTGCTCAAGACGCAGCAAAACGTTATGTTAGGGAAATGATGAACAGATGTATCTCAAATTATTCATCCATCCAATGTCCATACCTGCTTATCAGTCATGTGTTTGGACTTGGGGGAATAGAAGCCGGAGTACCTAGAGAGAGTCCCTGCATTCACAGGGAGAGCATACAAACTCCAAGCTGAAAGACCAAGACTTGAACCGAGGACCTTCTTACTGCAAGACCACCATGCTAATTAAATGTAATTTATATTAGTAATTAGTGTTTATTTTTGTTAATTTTGATGTATTATGGCACATAGCTTCAGAAACCCCAAAATTTGGTTTCACAGAAAATATTAAAGTTAAATTAGCATCTTTATACAGCTTGGCAGCAGAGGGAAGCATGAAACAACGCTGACTTTGGCTTTAATGAAACCCAGTGGACCAACACCAGCAAATGATGTGGCTCCCCAGATCAAGTTAAAATGTAAATACTTCACACTGGACCCCAAGCAGCTTGGACTCTGTGCCTCTCTGCTCTTCATCCAGACTCTGAAACTTGAACTTTGTATGACTCAACAGCAGTCCAGCCTGGAGAATATATTTCCTGTGTCTCGACCTCAGACTTTGCATGACAATAAAATATTCCGCCTAATGGATGATGCACCACTGCAGTAGCGACATGTTCCAGTGCCCAAGATGCTGAAGTCCACAAAGTGTGAGAAGGATAGATGAAAGAGAGGAGAGGGGGAAATTTGGATTTATCAGCTTGGATAAAACTAAGTATTTAACAAATCTATTACGTATTGTATTTTGCCCTCATTTTCTTCTCCACATATTTTTAAGTAATTTTTATGTTGGTACCCAAAGCACATTTAATTATCCACCATTATCTTACAGCTAAATGGCTTAATTTATAACAGACCATAGACTGGCTTGAACTAGAAACAGAATCCCTGACAGGCTGAGTCAATCACAGAAGGATTTAATATTCTGGGAAGAAGTGAGTGGAGAAATTAGTAAACTTATTAACTAATACTGCAGAGACTATTCTTAGAAATGAATGAGTGCAGTTTGAAATAATCATGGTTTTGTTTTTACAATCCCCTCTTTGCATTTGAAGTGCATCTGAACACTATATAGAGTTAGGAAAAGTCATTTCTACATCTACAAGTCATCCACAATGTCCAGAAATCTGCTCTCTTCTTAGTGAAGATGGACTGGAAAGAAGCCCTGGGAATGCTCCAACCCAGAATGATGAAAGGCAGATAAAGACGTTATGCAGGAAGTGAGGAAAGACTTGAGAGGAAAGCTGACAACCTTTTGTAAAAAAAACACTTCTTGGCTGGAGCTAAAGGTTGCTTTCCAAAAATCTGTCAGGTTGGTCATCAGTTTGGTTAACTAAAAAATACCTAGACCCTTCCCTTGTTGCTCTCCCAAATATTTAGTCTCTCTCTAGTAAAAGCCTGTTGCTCATTAGAGCAACCAAAGTTTCCAGCAGAATCTGTGACTGTCTGGATAACATTATCAGAAGCTGAGATATGGAGGCTGAAGTTTATATATTGGCTTATAGTTTTCTAGCTTTCCCATTTTTCCCATTTTGTCAGTTTACTGTACTTTTACAGCCCTCCATCCTGCCTCCTCCATGCATTCCCTTCCTTTCCTGCCTCTGGGAGCTCATTTATAGGGTGTCAGGGCCTGGCTGAACATGCCTCTTCGTCTAAAGGTCCTGCTTTCAAAAGAAAGGAAAAGTGGGGGTAGAGAGTCTGCATAAGTTCTCTGACACAATCTTTGTGCTGTTTTCCAAAGAATAATGGAAAAGAGAAGTGCTGCAGGCGGTTCAGATTTTTTAACAGTCCTCTGGGCAAAGTTTCACTCGCTCTGAAGGAGGTGAAGTTATTTATTTATTTTTTCTTGCTGCAATAGTGATACCATTTGTTCACATGTTCATTTATTTAGATAAGGTTTCAATTTTAAACCACATTTAGGCACCAAGAAGCATCTTTACGTAGATATATTGCACATGTTATGGATGTCTTTGAGGTTTTCTTGTGATAAAGGTGCCCTTTCTACATTGCGAATAAGTTAGTTTCACTTTTTATCCAAATGTACCCAATAGTCATCTTCATGTAGATGCCCTTTTCCGTTGTGGATATTACAACTTAAATATCCACAGTTGTAATATCTGTGGATATTTCAACTGTGAAGCCTAAGAAACATCTTCATATCGATGTATTTTCTACGTTGTTAATGAAAAAGATGTTTCCACATCATGAAAGAGTTGATTTTTAGGAATGGGATGAGCAATAATGATAAAAGTGAGGATAAAAATTTTTTTTTTGTCCGTTTGGCAAAATGATTGGGACATGGTAGAGATGTTAGCACTGGTAGAGCAATTTCATTTTATTGCTAAACAGCATAGGAAAAACTTATACTGCTGTTCTCTTGGAACCAGTGGTTGGAAAAAGTTGGTAAAAGTCTCATCAATACTTTTAGTTTTTGGAAAAAGGATCCTTCACCACATAGAAACATCAATTCTTATGGCGATGACCCTTCTGTAATATATTTTCTGTATTTCGACTTTGATGGATTTTCCCCTTTCTGCTACATTTAAGTTAGACAGAAGAAAAAAATATCTATTTCTTTTGTTTTTCTTTTGCTCTTGAAAAAGTTACCATACATGAAAATATTGCCAAACATGTACAAGCAGTGACATTAAAATTACTATATCATTAATACAGAGATTATTACTGAACTGTGCTTGTCTGTAGGAAGCTGAACGTTACTTGACGAGGCACCAGCTGGAACTGGAACTCCTTCTAATGGGCAGCAAAATAATGGGCGTTGACTTTACTGAAGGGGTGAGTTAATTTTAGCATAGTAACATTTGTAATTTAGCTCCTTTTCTTGTCATATTGCTTTTGATCTTTGAAACACGCCATGAGTAGTAGTATCTAGCAAGTTGCACCCAGTTAAATAATAGTTTTGCCCGGAAATGATAGAGACACTGTCCACATGTATTGGAGCAACAGGTGTCTGGCAGAGCCGCAATTCACCACTTTTTCTGCTGCCAACAGCGCCACCTGCTGGTCATGCTAAGATATTTCAACTTACATGCAGTGAAATCCCGTCTGAATTTGATGAGCAGAGCTTTTAGGAGCGTGTAACAAGCTAGTAAGCGGTTTCAATTTGTCTCTGATGCAGAATTACTGGAGCAGCACAGGAGGAAGGGATGATTCCAACAGGTAAGATGTAACACCACAAGCCAAAACCAGTGATTTCAGTTGAATTTTTTAAAACACCAGTGTGTCGGCTGCATGAAGCTCACTAAGTCTCTCTCAAGTCCAACAGTTGTTGCTTTTCTTTCCTCAGGATTCCCTCGGGAACAGATGGTTGGATGGAGTATGTTCCCATTTCAGAGAAGAAAAACATCACTGTGATTGTTTCACAGCAGCTTAATGAAGGTAAGCCTGTGAGAGGCTGTTACTAAAGATCTATTAATGTGATTGTTAATAAAATGATAGGAGTCTTAATTAAGGTGCTTCTGTTTGTGTAGGTGGCCCCCTGCTATATGACAATGTGCAGCTGGTGCAGAACTCCGTGGCTTTGAACGGGACCCAGCGGGTTCTCCTCGATCATGTTATTTCTGAGGGGGAGTGTGCAGAGCTCAGAAACCTGGCACATGTGAGTACATTGTAAAGTTATAATATCAGGGGTAGTCTTAAATAGAAACCCCACTCTATTGGTTCAGTGTAGTGGAAAAAATGTGCTTGAAGCCTATTTGTGGGTTTATTTCATGTTTGCCAGGCAGTCACCCTGGCAGGAGACGGTTACAGAGGCAGGATGTCTCCACACACTCCCAACGAGAAGTTTGAAGGAGCCACTGTGCTGAAGACTCTGCAGGTACACTGAATGCTAATGCAAACAGCTTCCTTAGTTCAAACGCACATGTCACCTGAAGCAGGTGTGTTAATCTCATTTTTATTTTGGGCCAAATAAAAATCAAGAATGTCCTGAAAGGGCCAGTTTTGACAGTAACAAACTGTTAATATATTAATAAGTAGCTGTTTCTGCAGTCAATGAATACTTCTTAAAATTAAAAAATATTGAACATGGTGTAACTTGGCACTATACAAATAAAAAAGCTGGTTTGATTTGATTAATAGTACTATTTAAGCACACAATTGATATGAAGGTTCTATTCATGTAGCCTTCTAGAGTGTGGACTCTACTCTAGAGGGCCTCATGAGCAGCAATGGGAGGCCAGATTTGGCCCCCGAGCCTTGAGTTTGACACATGTAATCTAAACTAAGGATGCAGGGATCTCATTGTGGATGTTGCTTAAAGAATAATGTCAGCTACACTATATAAGTCCTGATTTTTGCTTGACTACATTTTGTCCTCCTTGCAGTATGGCTACGAGGGCCGAGTGCCCATGAGCAGCGCTCGACTCTTCTATGATACCAGCGAGCGAGTGAGACGGATCGTGGAGTCCTACTTCATGCTCAACTCTACGCTGCACTTCTCCTACACACACCTGGTGTGTCGGACAGCCATCACAGGTCACTAACTCACTCAACATAAACCCCTAACGCCCCACAATAGTTGATTTTGGGTTCTTTCCATGATTCATCTTAATAATATTTAGGTCAGTTTATGGGCAAAATTTGTATCTTTGGATTTCCATAAGGGGAAATTAAAAACTGCTTTCATCCTCTTACAACAAATACTTGTAATTTAGATCCAAACATGCTAATGTCCATACATTTATTGATTTGTTTGTTTGTTGGGTGATTGGTTTATTATTTGTTGTTCCTTAGGCCAACAAGATCACAGGAATGACCTGAGCCATCCCATCCATGCTGACAACTGTCTGCTGGATCCAGACGCCAACGAGTGTTGGAAAGAACCACCAGCATACACATACAGAGATTACAGGTAGGACAATGATGTGTCTGCAAAGCATGATTTAATCCAATGGATTAAATAATCTCATATTGATTTGGTGTTGTCCTTTCCCTTTTCAGTGCACTGTTATATCTAAATGGAGATTTTGAAGGAGGGGAGTTTATATTCACAGAAATAGATGCCAAAACAGTCACGGTGAGATGGTTATCCAGAAAAACTAGATTTAACTTCACAGTTGAAATCCTATAGAAGGAGATAACACCAGAGGTTAATTTATATGTTTGGTGTTTGAAGATAATTAATGAATAAAAAATGTAAAGCAAATTTTCATCTAGCTTGCAAGTTGCCCAAAAAGAAGAATATAATGTTGTGATAATATAAACAAACTAAATTTGGATCTTCTTTCCTTTTCAGGCATCAATAAAACCAAAGTGTGGTCGGCTGGTGGGTTTCTCATCAGGGGGAGAGAATCCACACGGTGTGAAAGCCGTCACCAGTGGGCAGAGGTGTGCTGTGGCTCTGTGGTTCACCTTAGATCCTCTCTACAGAGAACTGGTAAACAGACTTTAAGGTCACTTCAGTTAGTAGTATGGTTTCAGTTTTACCTGCAGTGCTTTGGAAAATGATTAACACCGTAGGATTTGTTTGCAGCCGCAAAGTGAAAGCCATTTTAATAGAACTCTGTGTGATGGATCAGCAGTGATATCCTCATGTTTGTGGAGTAGGCTGATAAGAGTACAGTGTTCTGAAATTACGCTTTGCTTTTGTCTTTAACCCACACTGACTCTGTACTTTTTAGAATCACATTTCTCTGTCATAAAAGCTGCAAGTCTTTTGGAGGATGTCTCATACAATTTTCATGACATTTTGAGACTGAATTTTTTTCCTCAGTCATTTTTATAAAGTTCCTCAACATCAGTGGGCACGGATACAAGTATTTACCAAAGTTCCCTAACAAGCCTACACTCCATCAATTTGGGTGCCAGACTTCATTTCTTTTTCATTTTTGTTGATAAGACATCAGCAAGAAACAACTAGACATGGCAATGAATAACCTGTGTGTTTAAGCTTATTCCTATTTTTGAACACTTACTAATGTTTAGAGACCCACTGCTATCGCTCAGGGATTCAGATAAAAATGGAATTGCTATTAGTCTTCTTTTATGATTACTCATCATTTGCTACAATCTGACTTCTCATACTTCCTCGTCACCGTCCTAAAATATACAGCTCCGGAAAAAATTAAGGAACCACTTAAAATGATCAGATTCTCTGATTATACTCTTTATAGGTATGTGTTTGAATAAAATGAACATTATTCTTTTATTCTATGAACTACTGACAACATGTCTCTGGAATTCCAAGCAAAAATTGATTTGCGGAAAATGAGAAATGGTCAAAATATTGAAAAAGATGCAGCGCTCTCAGACCTGAAATAATGCAAAGAAAGCAAGTTAATATTAATTTAGAAACAACAATGCTAATGTTTTAACTCAGGAAGAGCTCAGAAATCACTATTTGGTGGAATAGCTTTGGTTTTCAGTGGGAGGCAGTGGGCTCTTAATTTTTTCCAGAGCTGTATGTACTTTTTACAATAACAGTGGTATCAAGGTAACTCTGCACTCAGACAACTTGTTACATCACAGTGTAAAAAATACTAAACAAATTAATCTTCCAATATCTTTATTTGGTCATTATTTTTAATTGCTGTAATATATGAACAAAATTGTTTTTTTTTTCTCTTCTTTCCTTCTCGCCTGCGTCTTTTTGTCCCCATTTTTTTCCAGGAGAGACTGCAGGCGGACGAGGTGATCCAGGCTTTGGACACGCAGACTGTTTGGGCTCAGGGCCTCACCATCAACCCTAAAGATGAACTGTAGAAGTGGTCTAAACAAAGAAGTGCCTAACACTTTTTTATTATCTTTATCAATGAAACCCTTTGGTATATTTTGCTATTTATTAAACAACGTTTGGATCAGAACATTTCTATTTTTGTACTGTGCTATACCGAAGTGCAAAGTTGATAATAGTGTTGTGTAATCGCTTTTATTTGTACTGTCAAACTTCTGTTTGGCTTTTGAACCTTTTTCCAGTAACATCCTGTTGTTTGGTATTTTTATGCTGTGAACTGTGAAGTTGATGTTTCATTGTTTTGGGTTTTGATTGTTTCCTATCTTAATTCAGAAAACTCAGAGGTTAGTACCAAAATACCTGAAACTTTTATAACAACTAGAACTGCTATAAATATATTATTACACACACTAAGATGATACTCAGTTTTTCCAAATTGCCAGTAAGAATTTTCAAGGTTGGTGGTACACTGTTTCTGTTTTGGAAATTGCAATAATTGGAACCTGTTCCATGCTGAATGCATAATTTCTAAGAGCATTGTACAGTTTTGCACATTTACTGATTTGAGAATGGTGAGCGTGTGAGTATTTGATTTATTTATGTTTTTTAGACAGCTGATGTCTGCATTTCATATGAAAAAGTTTTGGTTTTTTTCATGAAAGATGCCAGCTGTTCCTGTTTCAAGGAATATGTGTTTTTATGAGCATTTATTACTTCATGCCTGTATTGATCATGATGATGATGATGCACTGTAAGTCAAAACTTAAAGTTTCCTATGTGCTCTCAATATTTTTATTGTGGCCTTAAGAGGGAGGCAATTTTTGTTTAAGTTAACATAAAATGGGTGTGTTCAAGCATAGAAATAAAATAAAAACTGAAATTGTTTATAATTTATTTGTCTATTATTTATATTTAAAATTAAACATCCAATATTCAAAATGAACTTAAAATGTGTATTTTCCAGGCACATAGTGCCATTTTCTAGCACAATCAAATCTCCATATGACTTTAGATTTGATGAGGAAATAATATTGTAACATCATGTAACTTGAATACCTGAAAGGTGAAAAGCAGTTTTACATAAGAGAACTATAATTTTGTTGTGTAAAACTCCTAAATCTACAAAAAAAGAGACATTCTCCATATTGATTCTCTATCTAGATAAAGTCCTCTATCCCATATTGTTTACTTTGATTATACTGTAGGTCTTCCTCTTATTAAAAAGAGGCTTCAGTTCTGCCTGAAGAGCTGAAAACAATTTTACCTACGAATTCAGGCATTTTGATCAAAGTTTCAGCTGTTTGGTCTCAGTCTGTAAACATTTAATTCAACATGAATCATAAACTTTTAAAACACATTTAAAGAGGATGTATCTTCTTAGCTGTGCTCAGATTAACTATTCAGAATAACAATGTTGCACTAAGTCAGCATGTAGACGTACAAAAATAGAACTGAGTATTGAAGAGCACCAAAGATCAGCCTGAACAGTCACTTTCCTAAGAATTAAGACTTTATTGCCATTTCAGATACTTGTGTAGCTGATGACTATAAATGTTTATTATAGTTTGAATTTAACCAAAATGTAAAAAGTGACGAAATTGTACTGTCTAGTTTTTTCTTAGACACAGAACGAAAAAAACAACCTTTTTTTTTTTTTTTTTTACATCTTTGGACATACATCAGTCGATAAAGTTTTTCATTCATGAGAATTAGCTTGGTCTACATGAAATTAATCAAGCACTCTGATCAAAGGCATGCAATGAGAATCAATTAATCTGTATTTTAGGAAGCTCTTTATACAAAGTAACGTGCATCTGTTGCTACACAGAATATGATTCATAATAAAAAAAATCACTCAATTTACTGGATGATTGATTGAGGTCTGTTTACATGAAAGGAGGTCACTGGTTTACTTTTCTCAAAACATACTGTAACATAGCACAGAAGACAATACATTACACAGAGTAACACCATAATATTTCATTCATACCTTGTGAAAAGATATTTATATATGATAAAATCAATTTCAGTTGCAATTTTTAATAAGCGCTAGATGTTGTGTATGAATTAGGAGGGTGTGTGGGGCTTGTTTGCCTCAGTAGCGGTAAGCAGAATCGTCTGTGAACTGGAAGGGTCTGGTTTCACCAACGGCACAGATCAGCTCAGTCATACGGCGCGCACGCCGCATTTCCGCTGCCAACCTGCGGGATTGTTCTAAGGTTAACAGCTGCTGTGCTCGCTTCTCATCCTGTTTCCGCTTCAGCCACCTGGAAAAGGCAAGAAAATATTGTCTAAAAGAAATTATTTCAACACGATAGTTAGTCTGATGATTAATACTTTTTAACAGGTATTTTTCTGCTCTATACCAGATCCCCAGAGAAAATGTTTGTAAATTTAATTTTGTAATATTTACCCTTCTCTCAACATCAAATTTAGAAAGCAAAGCTACAAATATAACATTTTTTACACCAAAGATCTATAATATGTAACTTATTATGAAAGTTCACACAGTTTACTGTCTCCCTGCATACTGGTAGATGTTTTTCTAGTCCAACTATTTTTTTCCACCTCATGTACTGGGTTTTAGACCAGTTTATCACCCCTGTCAATATCCAATACCCCAAACCAATTAGCCTCCATATTAAATGTCTGTGTACCTCACAGGCTCCAGTAAAGTAAAAACCAAGACCTTCACAAGAACATCACCTTTAACTACATTGCAATGATGTCTGTATAACGTAAAAAGCTGAGACGTGGAATTATCTAATGAATTGTTGTTTGTTACTACTATTGATGACTTTGAATGAAACAGGTAAGGAGGTCACACTCACAGATCGAAGGCACGGTCACACTCCTGGCGGCTGTGCATTAGGCAATTACACTCCTCCTCAAGTTTCCTGAGCTCCAGAACCTGTCTCTCTCTCTGCACCTGGTCCTTTTTCTTCTTAAGCCATGCCCTGTAGGCCTCATTTGGGTCATAGAAGTCACTCTGTGACTACGGGCAGAAGTGGAGATAATTAAAAAATTGTGAACGTTTTTTTCTTTCTTAGTTGGAAAGT
Organism: Alfaro cultratus; assembly: GCA_903066825.1. Classification (NCBI taxonomy): domain Eukaryota; kingdom Metazoa; phylum Chordata; class Actinopteri; order Cyprinodontiformes; family Poeciliidae; genus Alfaro; species Alfaro cultratus. Next base: position 221,257 of record CAEFZX010032282.1, read on the forward strand.
TTATATCAGCATTCTAACTTTTGAGGAGGAAGAGGCATTTTTTAGGATTTTCTTTCCGAGTATGACACACTGACTTCCTCCAGGAGAAAACTTTTAAGGGCCAGATGGTGACGAAATAAGACAATGATTGAGCTTTTGGAACATAATGGTAAGAGGTGACCTTCAGCATCATGTTTCAGTGCCAACCTTTGGATATGTTGCACAGTGAAGCTGGAATGAAGCAAGAAGACTTCCTTCAGATTTTTAAACTTAGCTTGGAATCAACATCTAAATGACTAAAACATTGACAAAAGTTTTGAAATACACATTAAAATTGGTTTTGGCATTGATTATTAACAACTCTACAAAAACTCATGCACTGTGAATAAACACCATCTTCAAGATAGGAAGCCAAACAATTTAAATGAAGTCCTCTGATACTGACTAAGAGTCCTCCAGTATTCAGTTTGTACTATGCCAGCGTCTTGCTGATGGCTTGACATTTAGGCTCACAGTGTGAGAATATAAAACTTCTAAATGCCACTGTAGCTATAACCACCTATTCTCACTCTCCAAATTATTGCAGCTAATTGAAGGCTGGGGGTTGTTTTGATCATTACAACCCCTAAGATTAAAAACTGTTTCAATATTTTGATCTCAAAACACTCATACAAGCTCCAGTTCTGAATTAGGCTGCATAGTTATCTTTTTTGGAAATTATCACTGAGAACAACTGCAAGCTTGGGAAACAGTTTCCTCTAAAAAATGAGAGAAAGTTAGAGGGAGACTTTGATCTTCATAGGGAGGAGGAGATGGGATCCTTCATATTTCAGTAGTGGATTAATATTTGACAGGTTTTGTGCTGCCTACCTTAGCATTCATCCTCTCTATCTCCTTGGCACGATGAATCTTTCTCTCCTCAAAAATCTGTTCTCTTTTCCTTATCAACCATGACTTGAAGGCCTGCTCGTTGTCCTGTCTCTTTAGCTCCCCTTCCTCACGTTTCCTCTGCTCTGCCTGACAAGAAGAACGACAATCTACGTGAAAAAAAAAGTTTACCAATGTCAGAACTACAATACTGCAATGCAAATATCTACAAATTAATCTTTTATTTTTGTTATCACACCTCTCTGGCAAGCCTCTCCTTCCTCTCCTTCATCTTCTGCAACAGTTCTTTTTGCTGTGGAGAGAGAGCAAAAGTCGCCTTGGAAGGAGTTCCTGTCGCAGACTGCACTCGCCTCTTGCCGTTTCTCATCTGGGTCCCTCTCTGGCCTTGACTGGCTGAACTGGGTCTGACCTTGGGCTTAGTCGGAGGTCGCGGTGCTTGAAATTGATCAGTGCCCAGTTGAAAGGAGGGTTGGAGGTGAGCAGACGACTGTGTACCATTACCTACATTATTTACTATTGGAGGGAGGAGACTCTGGCTCTCCATGTCCTTTATACTAACAAGGTCAAACTTACCATCTTTTTCCACAAGCACTTTACTCTCCTTAGTTTCCTGAAGTCCTTCAACACTAAATCTTCTGAATTCCTTGCTTTCGTCATATGGAGAAAGTTTCCATGATACCTCAGACCCTGCATCTGAAACCTTGGCTCTGTCCTTGCTGCTAACTTGTCCACTAGAGTCAATGATTAAGTTGGACAACATCCCTGATACCACAGATGCTGCACCTGCAATCAAGGCTCTCTCCTTTTCTTCATCAGTGTCATCGGAGTTGCTATCTGAAAAGAGTGGGGGCACCACCAGGTCCACCAGTGTGTCTTTAAAGTGAAGCCGTCTCTGTCTCTTCATATCTGGTGTTTCCTGTTCCTGCAGTTCCTTGTTGGCCTGCTCGATTTTATCCAAGATGTACATCTGTTCCTCATCTATCTCAGGAGAAGGTGAATCTGCATGTAATGATGTACTCTCCTTGTCTATGTCATAGTCTAATGGCGCCATAGGAGATGGCCACCTTTCTTCATCATCTTCCACATGGTCTGGTTTTTGGTTCCTGTTTTCATTTCCTGTCCCTTCTCCTGGGGTCTCTTCCTTCTCCAGCTCTTTGTCAATTTCTGTCTCTATGTCCCCATAGTCAGAGCCCTGTTCAGTAGATGAAACAGAAATCCATTACTTAGGTTGTAATGTAGACAAAAGACCAAGCTCAACACTTAGACTTTGATAATCTGCTAGTGTGATAGCAGATATGTTTGTTTGCTCATCAATGATGCATTGGGGAGTATCAGACTGAAAGTATGCCACTGCATGTGAAAAGCATTGGTTTCACATGCAAGCAGTGAGATGTGCCAGGTTGTGTAACTTAACACTATTACCCATCACACTTTAAAGGAGCTCAGTGGGTTAGTGACACATTCAGAACACACAGAAGGGAACTCCAAACATACAGAGCCTTGATGCAATCACATTCATACTTTTAGTGTCATTACGAACACAAATTTTATGGCATTTAGATTACAATAATTATGAAGTCAGAGAGAAATGATAGTTCAAATTTGTTTTACGAATACAATTTTGAAAAGTGTGTCGCTTAAATAAAAATGATGGGCAATTATGTTTTGTTTATTGTTTTCATTGAAAATTGTGAGTAAATTTGTGATTTATTGTGTGATATAACAACATAATATATAATATAATATAATATAATATAATATAATATAATATAATATAATATAATATAATATAACTGATGTAACACAAAAAATAATTCCTTATTTTTATTGTTTTTCCTCTGTTACATGAGAGCATTGGTGAACATCAGTACAGTCAAAAATATGATTAAATCTAATTAAATATTATTGCATGACATATAGCAGTATATTTGCATTATTAAATTCATGTAGTCTTTTGTATATGTGTACATTTTATTTTTTGCGACCAGTATTTATATTTGCAGTATCATCAGAGAATGAAAGCAACCAAGAGGTCCATGTTAGCTCTGAAGGAGCTGTGTTAAAATAGTCTAGTCAAAGTCTTCACATAATTTAAATTGAAAATCTGAGGCAAAACTGAGTGAGCTTGATATCTTTTGAAAAGAGAACTTGGATAATATTTTCAGTCCCTACAAAACTGCTAGACACGTGTAAAAAAAAAACAAAAAAACACTTCCAACTTAAATTGCAGTCCAAGGAATAGATTCACAAAGGCTGAACACAGAATTTTTTTTAAAGATTTTTATTTAAAAAAAAACTGGGAAAAAAAGAGAAATCATAAATCCTTTCCCTTCCTCTTCACAAAAGGTACTACTTTGGGTTGGTCTATCACATAGACAGATGATGTGGCAGCTGTAATGTGACAATATGTTGAAACCTCAAGAGGTATAAATACTTTTGCAGTACAATGTGGATTCACCCCAGAAATTAAAATGTATTGTTATCCCACAGAAAAGGAAAAAAAAGCAAGCAGTCGATTACCTGTTCTTGCTTTTGGCCCTCCTCACTGATTAGCCAGTCAAGATCCTTTTCAAAGTCGTCTTCATAATCCTCCTGAGACTTGGATGAATTTGCCTCAGTCATGATCTGCTGATGAGAGACAAAAAGACCAAATGTCAAAGAAATTTTGCAATGATTTTAAGTATTTTTTACAAATCTAAGACACATGTTTTATCCACTTATACTCTACTACATTGGAGCCAGCTGGATATAAACTACTAACAGCGGTCAGAGTGAAAAGTGTAATTAAAAATTCAGTGATGTAGGCAAATGGCTGTTCACATAAAGACATCGACTGAAGTAAGAGCCCAAGATTCAACCAGTGTGTGCTTGAATAAGCAAAACAAGAAAAACACTACAATCGTGCTGTTGTTAATATGATATTTACTTAAAATGCGATGCACAGCTGTTTGGCAATGTCCATAAGTAATTTATTCAATCGACACCACAGTGAAATAAAGATAAAATCTACAAAATCTGAATAAATTGTTTGTGATTTGTCGCCATCTGGTGAATAATAGGTGGTATTGCATAATTACCCAAACTTTATTTCTTTTTAAACCATAAATCCGAATCCCGTAGCTAAAACAACGGCTATATGTTTAATTTTAATTTGTGTAGTATTGTCAATTGTAAGAATTTACAACACTGGACTCAATACAAGCTAAGACAAAAGTAGCCCCGTTAATCTGGTTTATTTTTATAGCTCTGGTTGACAGAGATAAGTAAAATAGGAAAACTAAAAGTCGCGAGAGCAGAAATCAGCACTGATCTTTTCCTCTTTCATGCTAAACAGAAGTAGATAAGAGATTATTACCAAATGAATGTTAGCTATTCCACTCACCAACAGGCTGCGCAATGACGTGCCGTCGATGAGTTAGGGAAACAAATTTATATTGTCGGATTGTTTCGTTGTTATTTCTCCATCTCGTTGTCCCACATACTGCGTAGCAGTCTGTATGGCAACACCTGCTATCATAATCTGGCCCGAGTCTCTTCAGCCTTAAAAGCTTTAATAGTCGTGTCGTCATGGCAACCAACAACACGCTTTATCAAAGCGCATGCGTACAAACACGACCTGCTGTAAAGCTACTGTTTTATACTTTCATCCCATACCTTTATGTGTGTTGAAAAGTTCAATTACTTCGGTTTCACCTACGTTAAGCAAATTGTATAGATTAATTACACACAGACTGATGTTTTCATATTTTAGCTAATTATAAATTTCCGTTAAAGCTAATGAAAACAGAAGATTTATGATTAGAACATTCCACCAGGCCAACAAAACATCTCAATACACGAATATGGGCTTAATGGATACCGTAGTATTTATAAGACATGCTTAGAAGTTGATCAAGAGAATCCGACAAAACGAGTCCCACTATGCTAATATTGAATATGACTGTATTTAATATTGCAACTAAAATATCAGCTGCTGCTCTCTATAAAAATATGGACAGACAGACAAACTGATAGATATGTGGAATATTGGATCATTTGAAACGTATAATTTACTAAATTAAAGGTTTAGTATATTAGCAATAAAAAACAATTAACATAGAATATTAAACGTATGTCGAACCCCTTTTTAAGAAACTCGAGAAACGGGGAGCGCTAGACTTTTTAATCACTTCGTAAAACACTGGGGAAATCTGAACTTCATGAACGTTACATCCGTGTCTAGCGTACGGCATTCTGGGTCTTGTAGTTGTCATTTAACATTCTACTCTTCGTTCTTCCCTCCTTGGATACGTCAGAACTACATTTCCCAGGTAGCCGTTATCAGTACCCAGAAGCCACCCGCCCCTTTACTGGACAGTTTTTAAAACACGACTAATAGCACGTAGGCATGCAACTTATGATAGAGTCAAGAGTTGTTCCTACTCATTGATCAATTACTGTTGTCACTTCACTGAAGATAGCAAAACTTAAGTGTTTTTCTTGAAAATGGCGTCCATCGTTCTTTTATCGGTAAAGCAGACGGCTCAGACCAAAGCAAAACGGTGTTTGGGTTCTCGATTAAAGGGTCTCGCAGGTGCTGGTGGCCCATCCGCGACTTTCCTTCCGGGAAGGGAATGGCTTTCCAAAGGCTTGAACTTACGGTTCATGTCTCACGGGACCGCTGGTCGGTCCACAGCCGGGACAACCAGAAGGGGAGCCCTGGTGTTTAGTGGTGCGGCGGCAGTCACCGCCGCAGCGGTGGTGGGCTTTCTGGCTAACGCTAATCACTTCCACCGGGCAGAGATGGCGACCACAATCCCCCAGAAGGCAAAGAAGAAAAAAGAGGAAGAAGAGGGGGACATTGCGCAAAGATGCCGGGGCTTCATGTCGGTCCCGGTGACCGACATCAGTGTACTGGAGAAAAGGAAGGATGAGATGAGCACCAAGATGGAGATGCTGATCATGGAGACTCAGGCTGAGTTCTGTAAAGCCCTGGAGGAAGTGGACGGTGGGACATTCAAGGTGGACAAATGGCAAAGGAAGGAAGGTAATACGGGGATCACTGGCGCATCTAGTGGTTTACACTTCTCTAGTAGGCCATACAAATATAAACACTGCTCTTAAAGGGGCAGTAGTATGTAAAATCGACGTTTGTTTGCATCAGAAACATACCTGAAATGACATTCATGAATGACAACCATTCAGCTATGCAAAACGCCTGGGCAGACCTAGCACCGCCTTCGAGGCCCACCTCCTCCTCGGAGCTGCAGTTTCCAAGCTTCCCAGCTTCTGGGTCATAGAGCAGCCCTCCTCTAAGACTCACCCAATCATCTCCTTCAGACTGCTAACCTCATTATAAGAAATACTTCTCAGTCAAACCCTAGAAAAAAAGTTGTTAAAGGTTTAATAGAAGAGCAATGTTGTGATGACTTTCTGAAGATGGAGTTTCAGAAAAAGCAGATTCTTCAAGGTGTTTAAATAATTAAGTTATGAAGTAATATTTGATGTGTATATATAGCATTTTTTAACAACTAAGCTATATGCTATGTTTAGCACAACGTGGGTTGAAAACACATAATACTTCCCCTTTTAATTTCAACAGACATAAATGCAGAAAAACAACTCATTTTCACCATTTTGTTTGTATTTAGGTGGAGGAGGAATCAGCTGTGTGATGCAGGATGGAAAAGTGTTTGAGAAGGCAGGAGTTAATGTGTCGGTGGTGTTCGGGTATCTGACTGAGGAGGCTGCAAAACAAATGAGAAGCAGAGGGAAAGTCCTCAAAGGGAAAGATGGTGGGTTCTACTTAGAGTTATACTTTCTCCCTTGACACCTTCACTTCAGGTATCTAAAATATAACTTGTCTCTATTTTGCTTCAGGTAAGCTGCCATTTTGTGCCATGGGTGTGAGCTCCGTCATCCACCCCAAGAACCCTCACATTCCCACAGTGCACTTTAATTACAGATACTTTGAAATAGAAGAGGAGGATGGTGAGTCCCTTTTTAAAGCATTTGTGTCTTGGTATCAGTGGTTCTATTGACTGTGTGGATTAATGATGAGCTTTGTTTCCTTCTCCCTGTTGCTTGTATTGCGCGTGTGTGTGTGTCTGTGTGTGTGTGTGTGTGTGTGTGCTCTCAGGCTCCAAGCAGTGGTGGTTTGGTGGAGGAACAGACCTGACCCCGGTGTATATTGACAGAGAAGATGCCTTTCTGTTCCACAACACCCTGAAGGAAGCCTGTGACAAACATCACCCGAAGTACTACGCAGACTTTAAAAAATGGTACAGCTCCATCAGTGACTCTGACGTGTCTGTGCACATCAGCCTATGTGTGAGTTTTTAGGACTGATTCCAGTGAATTTGTGTGGATGAATTACAATGGGTGTTCCCTCACTGCTGGTTGGTGATAAGAGGAAGTCTCTCCCATAATCTACAGATGCAGAAGAAAACCGTTGAGCAATGCTATAGGTCATAAATGACAAGTGTTGATGTGGACAGGAAGGGTGGGGAAAAGATTTTTCAACATTTTGTTTTCTGTTGTAAAGATGAAAGAAAATTATATAGTATCTGTTGAGATGGATGTTTGTTTTCCAGATAAATCCTTGACTTTAAGTCTGTAAAGTTATCAACTTCTCTGTTCTCTTCTTGTGTCCTCCAGGTGTGACAGGTACTTCTACGTCCGTCACAGAGGAGAGACTCGGGGCATCGGAGGAATCTTCTTTGACGACCTTGACTCCCCAAATCAGGAGGAGGTGTTCAACTTTGTTAAGAGCTGCGCTCGAACCGTGGTGCCCTGTTATCTTCCCATTGTGAAGAAACATCTTAATGATTCCTTCACTCAAGAGGAGAAGGACTGGCAACAGGTGCGACGAGGAAGGTAAGTGGAAAATGCATTATATCCCAGCTGATGTGTTTTGGGGGAAAAGGAGTAAATTTAGATGAATGCTGTGTTTGAAAAAGAAATATTTGTCAAAGCAAATGCTATTATAGAAATTAATTGTGAAGTTTTTATTTTATATTTTAAAATTATAGCAAAGCACCCTGAACTGTGGAAAGTTGGATTTGGAAAAGTCATTCATTAATGTAGGAGCCCTGTAAAATGAAGAGTCTTTTTTAGAGTTACTGTTTTGTTTGTATTGCAGATATGTAGAGTTTAACCTGGTGTACGACAGAGGAGTAAAGTTCGGCCTTGCCACACCTGGCTCCAGAATCGAGAGTATCCTCATGTCCCTCCCACTCACAGCCAGGTAAGACATCGACTCTCCTGCTCTCTGTCCAATAGTAATCAGCCGCCTGTGTTGCCTGGTAACCAACTCCTCCTTCCTGTCCAGGTGGGAGTACATGCACGAGCCTGGTAAAGGTTCCCGGGAGGCCGAGATACTGGAAGTACTCAGAAACCCAAAGGAGTGGGTGTGAGCGCCACAGTCAAAGGTTTGCAGAAAGAACGTCCTTTGTAGTATTTTTGTAAAACTGTAACCTGTTTTACAAGACCTGTGTTTATAAGGAAATATCAAGTGTCATCAATTGTCTGAGGACTTTACTTGCACTGTTCATTTTCCTTCCTTCGTGTATTTTCAAATCAGCCTTCCTAAAAGCTTTAAGGATAATGTTGTTTTTAATAATTGAGTTTTGTGCCATTTGTCTCTCCTTGGTAGAATAAATCACATAAATTACCTTCATAGATTACCTGCTTGTAGATCTGTCTATATATTTTTTTTACTCATTATGGCAAGCATAATTTTTCTTCTTTCTCTTATTTTTTAATTTTCCAGTGACTTGAATTAGTCTTCTAATCTCCTCATTTATTTATTGAAGCACTAAAAGGAAAAAAGGACAAAGTGAATGTATGTACTTTTACCACTGATGTACCAGAAACAATAAATCAGATTTTGACATATTCTTATCTTCTCTAAACATTTAATTTTGTTTGATCAATCAGACATAAAAAGCAAGAATAATTTGAAACTGTAGGGAAGTGGTGTACTAAATTATGTAATAGATTTATTTGAGAGTTACCCAGAAGTAGAAAAAATGTCAGTTGAGTGTGTTGAGTTGTGCCTCCACAACTGCAGAGTAAGAGACGGTAACAGAGAGCTAGCCATAGAGTAAAGTCAAGTGCAGCGATATATTTATAATTTTCTCCTCTTACCACATAAAACCATACTGCTTCAACAGACTGAAAGTTCTTCTCTTTGTGTGGGAAATAATTGTATGGGTTTTTTTGTGCAGTTGTCAGTAGCTATGGCAACGAGTCTGCATGTAGCTGCGCTGTTACAAAGAGTGAGAAAGACGTGGTTTTGAGTTATACTTTAATGGTTTTTATCTTTGCTGTGGAGCACAGCACGAAATTAATATCTACATGTCCAAGTTTGATTGAGTTAATTATTCTACAGCGGCAGTGCAGCTATGCATGGCATGCAGAAGAATAGTCTTTTTGCCTTCCGGCGTTGTCCGCATGCGCAAAATTTCCTTATGTAAACAATAACATGCATGGGGTCTATATTTGTAAATCTGATTATGGTTAAGTCAGTGTCTCACCAGCTATGAACCTCACTGATCAATTGATATGTTTAATGGTGCAGACAGTGGTGATTTCTGACATAAATGATATGGGCGTTCTCTTTTCAGATAAGCAGAACAAATAAATATTGGTTTTTAATATCTAGGTGTTTTTATGGGAATGTGAATCTTTTAGATAAATTTGATTAGCAATTTTGATCATATTTCACATTTTATTGTGTCATGTAGCACGGTGCGCTGGTCTTGACTCAGTCTCGACTTCCCTCTGTGTTGATCTTGTCTTGGTCTTGGGTTAGGTGGTCTTGACCACAACACTGCATCTTCATTCTGAAACTGCACACTTCCTCATAAACATCTGTGATGCACAATTTTGTTTTCTCATGCTTTTTTTACAAGCTGATCAAAAGCGCAACCAATGCTTTGGAAAAACAGATACTGAAGACGTAGTTGTAGAGCTTTAAAAGTAACTGACATAATATCAGCTGACAGCTGATTACAGGCGTGCTTGCAGGCCTTGTGAGTGATGCCGGGCAGTTTGCTTTCAGATGTGATCATTGGCATTTCTTAATAGCTGGTAAGCAGAGTGGTGCTGTTCAAATGTGACATTACATTATTCTGTGACATGTCTAGTCTCCTAAATTATCAAAGCCTAATAAATGCCATTTGCTGTTTCACCATAATCCTCCTAAAGGCCAAGTAACTTGCACTGGACTATGTCAGTCAGAGAAATATCTCACAGACACTGGAAATATTTTTTCTGATTCCTTGGTGTGAGGGATCTGGGTCACCTCCAGAAGGATGCAGGTCTTGCATCCTTCTGCAAGACCTGCATCTTGTCATTAAACCTTAGTAGAGCTTTAAAGTAATGTTTGTAATAATTGAGTTTTGTGCCACATATATCTTCCTAATGACTAATTAATTTTCTCATATTTGTGGAAGCACCGTTCTTTTACCACTGATGTTCCAGTAACAATAAATCAGATTTTTGACCTACACCTATCTGCTCTAAACATTTAAGTTTTAGTTTGTTCAATCAAACCTAAAGAGGGGGAAAAAACATTGTGTTATTCTGTCTTATGTGAACAATGACTCCACTTTCTTTGCTTGAGCAGAGGTGTAAACAACACCACACTTTGGTTCTAGATCATGTTTCAGAGGATTATTGTGAATCAATTAATCTTTTTTGTCCTGAAATTGCTTTGCCAATAAATACACACCTGAACTTTATCCCATTTTGCCATGTGTTGTGAACTTCTTGGATGGGCTGAGGATAATGTGGAAATTTCGTTCTCTCAACATGTGACACTGTGATCACACAGAAAAGATAACACACACACATTCAGCTTCCTTTAGCGTCTACCAAGAAGGTTTGTTCTTCTTCTGTGTAATGAACATACACCATATATCGAGTACTTTAGGTATCACTGAGTAACTGTAATATCTAGCACTCAGTTTCAGTATATCACAAATGGCTACATCTCTTTAAACCGAATGAGAATTATTTAAACTTGCTCCATTTAACAGACATTTTATCAGATGAGAAAATCTATTCACAGATGGCATTTAATTCTCTAAATTAGTTGTTTTAGTTAGTGATTTAAATACACTGTCCCTTTTTCTCAGAGCTTTTGTATTACTATTAAAATAAAATATATCAATTTGCTTTTAACTATTTTAATAGCTTTTCCAATTTTTATTCTGCACAAATAAAATATAACGTAACATTTAAGCATTTTAGCTTTTAATTGTATCCATTGTTTTTACAGAAAAACATTTGATCTCTTACACAAAAAACTACAAAACTGAAAAAGGTCTCCAGCTCATTTATCATGACACCAGTGAATCTTCACTGAACTTCATATAAGGAGCCATTACTTCTCACTGAATGTCTTAAGAATATTGGTTCTCTAGTTTTTTTTGTTTTTTTTTTGCAATAACCTATAAATAAGCGTCAATTTTACAAATAAAAAAAACAAAATAATGTTTTTTGTGTGACAACCATCTCCGAATGTGCAAAACACAACAAATTCAAAGTGAACTCAACAGTCCCTCAGATGTCCCTCAGCTAGCATTAGCATTAGATATCCTCCAGAAATATGCCCCGTTTCCTACACAATACTAATCACAAACTAAACAACGTGACTCACTAGTTAACACTGTGTTCAATAACCTGTTCAACTCTTAAAGGTAACTAATATGAATGCATCAAAATACATTTTTACTGACCTGCGGAATAGAAAAGAGGAGACACACGTTGCGATTCCTTTAGCATCTTACAAGGTTTTCTATGCCACTAAGCGTTTTTATGTGAAATCTGAAACAACACTAAAGAATTTTAAAAAATTAAGATTTGAAAAAGAAAAATAACCTTGGGGTACCTATTTTCATACTTAGTGTTTTTGTTAATTAACTTGTTTTTCACATGCTACAACTACATACTTAAATCTGTTTTATTAGAGATGTTTGTCCTTTTTAGGTTTAAAGTCTGTGTTTCTATATTGCTACAACTGACTCAGACCAGGGGACGTTTTGGAGCCAACAAAGTCCAATGAAAGCAAACGACACTCACTTGCACCAAGATATTGCATGAAAGCTGTAAACAAACCGAAGCATCATCTGGCTAGGATCTGGGACCTAACACTCAACCCAAAGTCATTTTGGGGTTACCCTTGAAGCATCATACCTAAATTAGAAGAAATAAAAACACTGTCAACCTGGATTTTCTATGTCCAAGTGAAACCTGGTTAAATGATAATATCCCAGTGATATACCAGAATTTAAGCGGTTAGGAAAGACGGCGCTGTAGAGGAGAGAAGGCGTGTGCTCATTTATATGATGGATTTATTTAAGAGTGTTACCTGTAAGTGAAAATATATCACTGCAGTGTGTTTGTATATGTGTTTGTCTCTTCCTTTGCATAAAATTTAATATAATTAATTTAGAAGAGTGTTTTAAAAGGATTTACATATAACACTGAAGTGATTGACCTGGGTGGCTTCAGTATTTACTCTATGGATAACAAATTGAAAGCAACTCAAGAGCATTGTTAGCTAAATTTGGGTACATCCAAATTTTAAGCGGAACTGGCAAGATTTTATGGGGATGACGTTCAGATTCATAACCAGACAAATGAGTGTTGAATCACATTTACTGTCAGTGCTGGTAATTCTGTGAACAAGTTCCTCAAAAAAAAAGGTACAGAAAACAACCCAGTTGTCACGGTTATCTGATGATATATGACGATTACTGGAAAGAATGAATTATGGCCTAAAAACCTCTCAGGAATAGCTGATTTGCTAATCTTTAGCAATCTGAGCAATTGAGTGATAAAAGAAAATTTAAAATCCAAAGCTAAATATTGTATAAATGTCCTTTCAGATGCAAGAGATAAGTAAATGATCTGGAAACAACTAAGCAACTTACTAAATCCTAATACACATACTGATTTCAAACATGAATTGACAATGGTGGGGAAAAATGCTGTTCAGTTAACAAGAATATTTAATGACTTCCTCAATTCATCGGTTAAAGATTTAATCACAGTTTAAACCGGTCCATGTTTGAGATCAGTGGTTGATGCTTCTATAAGTTCTTAATAACATAAACAATTTCTGATGCATAGAAAAAGTGCTTTTGAAACCAACTTTGAACTCAGGCAGCTCTCATGAAATCAACAACGACTAGCCAATAATTCTCCCTGTTGTCATGTCAAAGGTAACTTCTTCAAATATCGTGAAGAGAAGATATTTCTTCCTTGAAGAGAAATCTCTTCTCTTGAAGGGAGAGAATATTTCGAAGCTCTCGTCCTTTGTTTTCTCAGAACGACAGTGTCTTGTTTTCAGACGTATCAAAAATATTTTGAACAGTGTCATTCAGAATTTCCTCTTTATGGGACAATGAAGGCTGTTTCTGTTGCTATTCATCAATTACAGTGAATATTGTTTTCTCAAAATTTTTAACTGGAATTTCTCCAGGAATTACTTTAGGTCCCATCCCAAATCTTTCAGGGAGATTTGTCTCCCGGGACGTCACCGCGCAATATTTCTCAAATTAAAAGAAAATTGAGTTACATCCACCTAAAATAGATTTAATCTTGTTCATGTTATTTGTTTATGTTAAATGTAACATGATGGATTAAAAAAAAGATTTAATCCACTCCATGTTTTTATTTCATTTTCTTACAATTTATCAGCTGTGATGACCGCATTAAACAGAATGCAAGATTAAGACTTAAAGCAGACATTTCCATGTAAATAACATTGAAACAAATGCAATATCGACTTGCACTGCTGCTAAAAAGTATTTTACTCATTAAATGTTATTTAAAGAGCTGGATTCCACTAAGGCCAGTGATCCCCTTTACAAAGAAGATCTGAAAAATCTACACCTTTCACAAATATTTCTTGCTACGTTTTCCTCAAGCTATTTTTTGGTTTTTTTTTTTACTTTTGCACAACCTGGAAGAATTATGTCTGAGACAGTCACAGAAATTTGCAGCTCATTTTTGATCAGGTCTGTGCTGTGTCTGTTCCTCAGGTCTGAACATTTACTCTGCATCAAAGAAAAAAATCTCTCGACAAAAGCATTTGAGCCTGAGAATAAAAATAAATGAAACAGTCTGAATTGTTTGACAATGTCTGTCATCGTCTACTTGATCTTCTTGGTTTTTGCAGCATCACATCTTACTTCCTGTAGCTTTTTGTTTTTGCTACAATAAAGCTTTTCATAGAGCTGATCCCTGTTAATTATCTTCTCCATTTGGAGAGTTGCAGCCACTGTCTTCAAGTCACTGCAGAAGGTTTCCCCATACAGGTCAACTGGCTTCAATTCCACTTTAAATATCCTGGTGAAAACTAAAACCATTTAACATCGCATGCAATGTCTGAGTCAGATAAATTCAAGAAGTCTATTTGGATCTCACGTCAGGAACTTCTTTGCCATGAGTTGCTTGGTGTGGTATCCAAAATATTGTCCTCCTTCCGCTGAACCATCTTCATTCTGAAACTGCACACTTCCTCATAAACATCTGTGATGAACAGTTTTGTTTTGGAAAGAACTTAATAAAATGAATAGAAACACAGTTTGTCTGCATTCTCAGAAATCTGTTTTAGAAGGACAGGCCAGGTAAACCGAGAGATGATGTCAGAGGTGAGCAGACAAAACTGATTGTGAGTGATGCCAGGCAGTTTGCTTTCAAATGTGGCCATCGGCATTTCTTAGTAGCTGGTAAGCAGAATGGTGCTGTTCAAAGATGACATTAGCATTATTCTGTGACATGCCAGGTCTCCTAAACATGCTTTTCAGACAGTTTATCAAAACTTGATGGATGCCATTTGCTGTTTCATCATCATCTTCATGAAAGTAAAGTAACTGGTGCTGGACTCCATCAGTCACAGAAAAATACTGGAAATATTTTTCTATGCTCTCTACTCTCACTTTTGGCCACGCTTATGACAAATCAGTAGCTGCATTTCCTTTACAAATGGGTGCAAAACTGTGTCAATGTTCCACTAATGTTGAAGAAACACAATATTGCAACTGAAGTCTTCCCATTAAATAAGAAAAGCAATTAAAGTCACACATGAATAAGTTTTATCAAAATGATTATTTGAAGTCATTTAAGTAAAGTGAGTCTAAAAAGCCACGCCCACAGAATCATCTGCCTTGCTATAAATTCATCTGGCCACCAGTTAATGTATCACACCGGATCCCTGGAGTTTCAGCGAGCAGAGATGGCGACCAAGATCTCCCACAACGTGAAGAAGAAGGAGGAGGACGAACAGAGCATTATGGAAAGATGCCGGGACTTCCTGACTACCCCGGTGACCGACATCAGTTTGCTGGAGGAAAAGAAGGATGAGATGAGCACCAAGATGGAGATGCTGATCATGGAGACTCAGGCTGAGTTCTGTAAAGCCCTGGAGGAAGTGGACGGTGGGACATTCAAGGTGGACAAATGGCAAAGGAAGGAAGGTAATACAGGGACCTTCAATGGTTTAAGCTAAAACTGCAAATACTGCTCTTAAAAATAAAAATTTACTCAAGTTTGTTGTGAATCTCCAGCAGACAATTTCAGATCAACTTTTCATTTGAAAATCCGTCAGAGCTCTGTTTTCAGATCATTTGTTTCTGTTTTGCTTTGTTTCTGCTGTAAAGAAATATACCAACATCTCATCACATTTCTGTGCAAACATCCAGCTATACAGTTTCTTTAATGAAATGCATAAATTACAACTACTAGATTATATGTCAGACATTAAGAAATAGCTTAATGTCTGAAATAGCTTCCAACCTCCATCAACAGAAGAATAGACATGACTCCTTTGTTAATGTCTCTACAGTGATCAACCTCCTAACTGTTCCTATTTGCTTTGTCAGACAAGTTTTTAGTTTGTTTGGTTTCGTAATATAAAGTATTTATAATTCTTAACCTATTTTGTTATTCTTGTTCTTTTTTATTATGAATCACTGTGATCTTCTCAAACAATATCAACAGACATAAATGCTTAAAACAACTAATTCTTGCCATTTTTGTTTGTTTTTAGGTGGAGGAGGAATCAGCTGTGTGATGCATGATGGAAATGTGTTTGAAAAGGCAGGAGTGGATGTGACAGTGTTGCTAGGTTGTCTGACTGAGGAGGCTGCGAAACAAATGAGAAGTGGAGAAAAAGTCCTCAAAGGGAAAGATGGTGGGTTATCCTTATAGACTGCATGTGACCAGACATAGTGTCCAGCGTATCCAACAAGTACAATTATACTTTCTGCCTGGAAACCCTCATTTCAAACATAACTTGGCTCTATTTTGCTTCAGGTAAGCTGCCATTTTGTGCCATGGGTGTGAGCTCCGTCATCCACCCCAAGAACCCTCACATACCATCAGTTCACTTCAACTACAGATACTTTGAAATAGAAGAGGAGGACGGTGAGTCCCTTTTTAAAGCATCTGTGTCTTGGTGTCAATGGATTAATGATGAGCTTTGTTTCCTTCTCCCTGTTGCTTGTATTGGTGTGTGTGTGTGTGCTCTCAGGCTCCAAGCAGTGGTGGTTTGGTGGAGGAACAGACCTGACCCCGGTGTATATTGACAGAGAAGATGCCTTTCTGTTCCACAACACCCTGAAGGAAGCCTGTGACAAACATCACCCGAAGTACTACGCAGACTTTAAAAAATGGTACAGCTCCATCAGTGACTCTGACGTGTCTGTGCCCATCAGCCTATGTGTGAGTTTTTAGGACTGATTCCAGTCTTGCCCTGAAATCTACAGATGCAGAAGACAGTTGAGCAATGCTAGAGGTCATAAATGATTAGTATGGATTTTTTTTTAGATTAGACTAGATTAGATAAACTTAAAGCTTAAGCTCTCCAAAGGTCAATTTGTTTGCAGACAGCTAGAACAATTGCAGATAAATACATATATAATCTTTTTATTTTACAATAATAGTACACCACAACATCCATATAACACCATACAATCATATACCACCACAGTTTGGGCTTACTTCAAATTATTAATGAGGACGACACTAACTGGGACAAATTAACATTCATGCGTCTTTATGTTACAATTAATTGCCTTGAATCTACGAGCAGAAGACAACATGAAATGGCGATGTTGTCTTCTGTTGTATAGATGAAAGAATATTATTATACAGTAGCTGTTCAGGTGAATCAGCCTGATGTCTTCCCAGATAAGTCTTCAAGTTGGAAAATTATCAGCTTCTCTGTTCTCTTCTTGTGTCCTCCAGGTGTGACAGGTACTTCTACGTCCGTCACAGAGGAGAGACTCGGGGCATCGGAGGAATCTTCTTTGACGACCTTGACTCCCCAAATCAGGAGGAGGTGTTCAACTTTGTTAAGAGCTGCGCTCGAACTGTGGTGCCCTGTTATCTTCCCATCGTGAGGAAACATCTTAATGATTCCTTCACTCAAGAGGAGAAGGACTGGCAACAGCTGCGACGAGGAAGGTGAGTGGAAAATTAATTATCCATCCATGTATCCATTCATTCGTCCATTTTCTTACACCCTTGTACCTAGTAGGATCTCCAGCTAGACATTTCGGGCAGGAGGCGGCGTACACCCTGGACAGTTTGCCAGTTCACCGCAGAAAATTCATTATAGCACTCAAATCCCTAAAATGAATTCATATCTCTCAAAACTGATAGCTTTTAGGAGGAATAAAGTGTAATGGTTTTCATTTGTCAAGGGATATCCGGTTGTCGTCTACAGTCATCAATATGAATTTTGAATCAATTTGAGGATGTTAATAATTTATTTAGTCCACTCTTTTCTTCTTCTGACATTACAATAATTTACTTCAATTAACTTTTGCAACAAGAATTGAAGCTGTTTAAACTTATTGTGGATTTTCTCAAACTCACACTGGTTTAAAACAATAAATACAGGTTTCAGTTAATATATAACCCCCGTACTAATGTTTGCATAAAAAGGGGAGAGGATATTAAGGATTTTGTAAACATTAAAAGATTACTGTACAGTAGTATCAGACACTTTTGTCTGGTACTTCCTTCCTTTCTACTTTCCTTCTTCCCTCCATCCTCCTTTAGTTTTTATTCTTCCTTCCGTCAAATCCGTCTGCTGTAGAAATTCATAGTGAAGTTTAGTATTTTAAATTTAATGATAAATCAAAGCACTGTGCTCTTTGGAAAGTTGAATCTGGAAAATTAATCTCAAATTTTTGCTTTAAAGATGTGTAGGAACTCTATAATGTGAAGAGTGTTTTCAAAATTGATATTTTGTTTGTGTTGTAGCTATGTAGAGTTTAACCTGATGTACGACAGGGGAATAAAGTTCGGCCTTTCCACGCCTGGCTGCAGAGTCCTCATGTCGCTCCCCCTCACTGCCAGGTAAGACATCGACTCTCCTGCTCTCAGTCCATTAGTAAGAAGCTGACTGTGTTGCCTGGTAACCAACTCCTCCTTCCTGTCCAGGTGGGAGTTCATGCACGAGCCTGGTAAAGGTTCTCGAGAGGCCGAGATGCTGGAAGTACTCAGAAACCCAAAGGAGTGGGTGTGAGCGCCACAGTCACAGGTTTACAGAAAGAACATCCTGTAACCTGTTTTGCAAGGCCTGTGTTTATAAGGAAATATGAGAGGACTTTATTTTTAAAATCAGTCTTCTTAAAAGCTTTAAAAATCATGTTTAATAATTGAGCTTTGTGCTATTTGTCTCTTCCTGGTAGAATTAATATTAAATATACTAAATATTTTAATTTTGCATTTGACCAATCAGACCTAAAAAGCAGGAATAAACTGAGTCTTATACACATTGTGTTATTTTTCTGATGTCTCAGCTTTCTTTATTTGAGCAGAGTTGTAAACAATACTTTGGTTTTGGATCATGTTTCAGGTGATTGTGAATCAATGAGGCTTTTTGTCCTGAACTTTATCTCAAGTCTATTTTACTGCAGTTTAATGTATTGGAACAATATAAAGTTGCTATTGTTGTCTTATTGAAAGGTAAATCTCCACTAACACAGAGGCACTAACAATACTATTTCTGAAATTAAATGTAAAGTACTCAAAAAAAAAAAAAAAAAAAAATCCATTACGTACTTTTATATTTTCTAGGCTCTGCAATTACAAGATGAAGCTAAGAGAAGTGCAGGAATCAGAAAAGTTTTTTGTTTTTTTTCATTAAACTTCGTGTAGTTTCAAAACCTGGTACAGATCAGTCACAAGAAAACATCTTTTAATATTTTTTTTTATTAAAAATTAATATCAAGCTTTTCACGAGACAAGAATTTATAACAACTTCCCTTGTGTGTAATTTTATATAACATTTTGTTTAATAAGGCGTTGTAAAAAAAAACGACTCTGTGGAAGTATTGGTACACTAATTTATGTAACCAAAGTGACTACCAGCACAGTCCAGTGTCAGAGCAAATGCTGAGGCTTACAGGTCAACTCACATACAAGTATAACAATATTTAGTGCTTAAGGTGTGTGCCGTGTGGAAAGATCAGCGACATTTACTTTTGCCACTGAAGGATAGACGGGTACATTTGGTTTTTGGAGTGCTTATCGTTTAGGAAATATTGCATATAGATCAGAAGCACCTAGAGTAACATCGGCTCGTTGAATGAGATCTTCAACCGAACTTTCCTACCTTTCATTAAACACTTCCTGTTAAGCATAGACACCTCCTGTTAGCCTCACAGCTTACTGTAGTACAATCACATTAGTATCAATGCATTTAATGAACTCCTATGCATAAAAAAAATCAATTTTAGTTAACTTTCAGACATATGCTATATACATATACAGTATGTAGAGGTGATTACACATGCTAAAAGTGGAGTTTAGTTATAGTGACACTTAATACAAACTCATTTCTTACATTTAATTTCCTAACACCTCCAGAATCTCTTCTTTTTTTTTGCCCATATTTATGCCTCTGAGCAGAAACCCACATGTTCATGAGGGTTGGTGAGCCCTGACTGTCAACAAACAGGGCAGAAATAGTTCTGACCTGAAAAGGCCAAGTTCATGCATTACCACGATTATAAGTAACGTGATTCCCACTTTACTTCCTTCTTTTTATGTTCCAGTCTTCAACATATTCTGAAAGTTTGGATTAGTGTATTTGCTGGAAAAATATACCATTTCAACCTACATTAGAGCAAGAAATCTGATAGTACTGTGTAAAGTATTTTGAAGCGTTAACTTCTCCTTTGTATTAGGGTCTATAATTATCTATCATAAAATGTGACGGGCTACTTTTCATTTCCAGCCAGTACAAGCAGAAAAGCCACCTTTCTGCCACCAGAAGAGTTTCAGAAGTCAAAAGGTAGAAAAACGTCTGACTTTTGCTTTCTTTCCCTTAGACAAATAACTGCACAGTTCAACAGACTGGAAACTGAACGAGAGAGAAAAACCTTAAAACACAAATAGACAGAAACATTTCTAAGCATCCCTGGTAAAGCTGTGTAAAAAGCCATACAATAATTATTGCTAGTTAATGCAGTAGCACAATGTAACACTGAAATATTCAGATGAATATAACAATTAAATCAAATCATTTACCAGAGGAAAAAACATGTACCCATATAAATATCAATAAAAAAATGTAAGTGTAGCATTTATTTAAATTTTACGTTACGTTAAGTGAGGAGGTCCTAATTGGTAATCTACACCTATTTCTCTGGGATAAAAACATTATTTGACACAGAGACCCATTTCCTTTTGTAACTGGCAACTAAGCTTAATGAAGACCCAAATTTATCTTCTCTAAAATTTCCAGTTAGAGAAGTGGAGCAAAGAGGGACACGTTAGGGTTGTCAGTTTCCATAACAATTATTAGAGTCTATTTACATGTAAACTGGTTGAGAGTGATGCCAAAAAAAATGCCGTTCCTGTCATACACACTCCTGTTGGTACTGTCATCAAAGACATTACAAAACATAAAGTAAAACTGGACTTCTTACCTTCACTGACACAAGAATTTCCCCGTCTTACGTAATTGTGTGTATTGCTATTTGATTTTGGGATTTTACCAGGAGCTTAGATCAGATAAGACTGAGATTAAGTTTTTTTTGGCAACCCCCCCCCGCCAAAAAAAAACCCAATCAGGGTAGGTTTGGAGTAAAGCGGACAATGAATGTGTGTAAAAGCACATCAGAGCTTTTACACACATTCTGCACATTCTTTTACACACCGTTCCTAACGGTGGACGGTCTGGGAATCTGTGGGTCTGTTTCACATTTCTCCCTCTGTGTGCTCCAAGCGTGCATGTGATAGAAGATAATTACCCCATCAACCAATTACTAAGATTTTTAAATACACATCCCAACTCAACAGTTTTACCAGTTAAACTGGATTGCCGTCGATTTCAAAGTTCACGCTAAGTTCCTCCTTTTTACTGTAAGAACATTACATGGACAAGCCCTGGCTTATCTCCCTACTTCCCTGGCAGGGAGGGGCTCTATCCTTAAGCCTACTATTTTTGGACTCTGGTATCTCTTTTAAAAATTAGCACATTTTCAAAATTGTACTTAGGTAATTTCATTGATTTTTCTATATATGTGTTTTATTTGATGTTTGTGATTTATACTGGCACCAAAGATACCAATAACTGTGCAATCAGTGGCTATGATAACAGTAATTATCTCTTAACTTTTTTCACACTGAATAAATGTACTCAAATTAAAGGTTAGATTTTACTCAATCTTCTATTGCTAGGTTATTGTGCTGGAATGAAACGTGCATTTAGTTTAAAGCTTTTTACACATCTTTACCAGGGTTTATTATATTAGCCAAGATCACCTAATCCAACACCAAGTCCAAGACCTGTCTCAAGTCCACAAACATGTCTGACTCTACTGTATATGTGTTTGGTCAAAAAACAGATATCTAGATATTAAGGAAAAGAAAGATTGAAATAATGTACTTTTGCCTACATAAGTCTCAATAGTTTGGCACTGATCCTCTAAGAAGCATCAATCCAACCCTCATATATCCTGGTCTGAATTATAGCAATAAAACCCTTTCATACTTCACATGAGGTGTTGTTTGGTTTTGGTATTACAGTATCACTTAATCCCTTATGCATGTCTTCACCTCGATGATGAAAAAGTTAGTGCAAATTTCAACAGAACTGGCACAGGCAAAGTTTGCATCAGTCCACTGAAATGTGTGTGCTTGCTGTGTGTTGAATGTTGAAGGCTGGTGATACCACAGTAGAAACACTGCTAAACAATAACATGGTCTTCACGTAGGTCAGGGCTTTAGTTTGAGACGTTTTCACTTCCTTTGACCACTGTTGATTCTACCGGAGCTGGAGTTCACTATATCTTCGTACTGAGGAGGCGGCTCTGTCTCTATCTGGACATCTGTGTGGCCCACAGCCTCTTCGTATGACGGCGGCGGATCTCCTGCGTTTCCTCTCCCCAACGTGATCTCAGAACCTGGATAGGCCGGGCTGCTGTGGATGCTGAGTTCTGATTGGTCACCATGATGGTAATCCCTCCCCCACTGGTCCATGGAGACCACAGACAGGACGTGGTTATGATGCGAGTGCCCCAGGCCTGGGCTGCGCTGCGAGCGCTTGCGGGAGTGGCAGCGCCAGGCAGTGATGGCGACGGCGATGACGATGAGCCCGACCAGCAGCAGCGGCACGATCAGGTAGAGAGATTGGGCCCCACCGACCATGGAGTCCAAACCACCAGGTGGACTGCTTTCCCGGACATATTCCTCCCAGAATCGCTTCTGCATGTAAAGAAAGAGAAAATTGTTGACAAAGACCGCAATGAAGTCTGATTCAAAGGAAACTAGAGAGTCAAAACACATCGTCCCGTTTCCTGTCTGAATAGTTTTTGCATGAGAAAACAAAGAGAGGCGACAACAATCCCTAAACAAAACGAGAACACATAGCTCTCTGGCCCCTCACAATGGCTTTACAAATCCGCCTGCCTGTTGCTCTTCCTGCTGATAAACATCACTTCCTGAAAAAAAAACACCCACATTCCACAAAAACAAACACTTTGGTTTCAGGATTTCACTGATGGACACAAAATCACCACAAATAATAATATAAAAAAAAACAACTTTTTTTTCTTTAACATTATGTGACTTATTTAGGTTATACAATCAAAATAATATTGATATATGGCTTTTAACTCCAGGTTTAAACCCTGGAGCTAAAATTGGCTTCTGTAGATTTCTGCAAATGTAGAAAATGTCTAAAAATGTGGAAATGGAATCAAAATGTTCAATGGTGAACTGTCTTCAGTTTTCGGAACCATAAGTAGAACTGATTATAATGAGACTTTAGTAAAACATCCAGAAAAATACACTGCAGATCCACAAAGTAGTAGGAATTATCCCTCACCCAATAATTAAAGCAGCTTTACCCTAAAACACAAGCAAAATTCATCCTGCAGGTTCTCTAAATCCACATTAATCAAACCATAATTATCTTTGACTGCTGCTGTGAAGTAGGATCATTGAAACACAGTTTTGAGGTTTTTGTTTTGCTTCATCTTCAGTCTTTTAGATTAATGCTTGATTTGAACACATAACTTGGTTAGTTGACATCTATGCATGGACAAGAGCCCACAGCTAATCTAAACAATGCAGTTTTTTCCAAAAAAGAACAACAAAGCATGCACCATGCCTACTTTGGTAAGGATGACAAGAAACCTTATTAAAATTATTCAAAGGAGAAAAAATGAAAACACTTTAAAATATTCAGCTTTTATACAAATTCACCAGTGAACAGCGATTGTATTTCATCCTAAATACTACAAATTTTTACTGAATCGTTTTAAAAATTATTTATACATAGTTGATTAGTTTGTAATTAATGACTTCCTATTGCAATGTGGAAAACATAAGAAACAGAGAAAGTTCATTGAAAAAAAATACTACTAAAGCAATCACTAATAAGTGTTTTAAAGAGCTGGGATACAGGAACAAACATGGCATTGTGAATACGTTGATAAAGTCGAACATTTAAATTGAAAATAAAGTGTCATCAGCTAGCCAGTGATCCAAAACAGAAGGCCAACTCCACACTGAAATCATTCACCAGGCACTAAATCAACGTTCTTCCAAGACCAACACACTACGAAGTAAAGGTGTGCTCCAACTTTATGAATATTTTATACTGATAAGGGGGTAGTACAACTTCCTTTTTACAGTAGAGGAAGTGTTATTTGTGGGACAGGTGATTTTGCTCTCTAATTTCTTTTTTCACCAGAATAAACAAATCAAATCTAAGGTGAGAAATTTCCAAACTTTCTGTGCGAGACTATGCTACCACAAAAAAAAAAGAAGTGTTTTTTACATCTTTAAATAATCCTGAAAGATGATGATGTTCTCAAACAGAGAAAATGGGCAAGTCTAAAGTGTAATCATTTATCTAAAAGATAAAATCCATCTCCTGTGACGTCTGCCGTACCGTCTTCTCGTCATTCTCGAAAGCTTCTCGGGCCTCCTCGTAGGTGCACACCTCCTCACGGCATTCCCTCTGAATGTTCCCAAGCTTCATCTCCTCTAACAGGAAGTTGGCCCTCCGCAGCCGCCTCAGCACCGAGTGGGCTGAATTTGCTGGCAGGAACACTGCGAAGAAAAGAGTAACAGGAGAGGAGCACAGGAGGGAGACACAAAGGAGGGGGGTGGCAAAGACAATGTCAAAGTGAGGGAAAGGATACAAGACTCAGAAAAGTGTCAGAAAGACAAAAGCGACAAGCCGAGACTTCTAAATGGGAGAAAAGAAAAGTTAGTAAATGGAACGGCATGTGGGAGGGAAAAAGGCACAAAATTTAAAAAGAAATAGACAAGAAGCTAGAAAATTGGGAGAGTGAAAGAAGTGTAGGCCAAAACAAAAGAAGCACAGCAGAGGCATGCGATGCTCGGTGCCCACATTTCTGCATATAAACAAAAGCTTATTTTATTTGGCCATCCATTCCCAGACCACAAGAGAAAGTGGAGGAATTAACTTAAAGAGACAAAGCGTTGTCTCATTTGGACATCCAGAGCATAAACAAAACCCTCCAAGACGCCACATCATGATCTGGTTCTGATATTACCAAGTAATTGCTTTTGTTTGACTCATAACTTTGAAGGAATTTGACCAACAAGATGTGACAAGACGACAAAAAGAAAAAAAACGAGACACGGGGAGGCAGAATTTAAGCAGAAAAAAACCAGAATGGGGATTGTTTTTATTGTTTTCCTCCAGGATCACATTCCAGTGATTCGCTTCAGTGCAAAATAATACTGAGAAAAACCTCCCAACAATTTACAACAAATGCCCTTCAGTAAATACCAGGTTTTTACAAGTAAGCACGTCTTGACAAATATTTAATGTAAATGTATTCCAACAGGATATGAACTTTTGAATCTATCAAGTTAAGAATGTAAATGAAAAGTGTCTAGCCCTTAGAGAATTAGAGGTTTCTCTCCCAGCCTTTATTTGTTGGTTTGTTTATGTCTGCACGTAGCTATTTGACTCGTTATTATTACTCATTATTACAAATGCATCTACATGCATCTCTCGAAAGATAAAACTTTGAAAATTAGTACCAAGTTTGAAAAACATATTTAACCTGTTACTTATATTGCCATTAAGAACTGCATATTTTAACGCCCATTTAAATAATTAATTGAAAAATCCGAAATAGGGACGACTGCAGTAAACCCTTCGTTACAGTACCTGACCAGATTTTGCAAGTTTCCACTGATATTTTTATCATTTATCTTTGGCGAGGACCTCAAAGTCTTGGAGGTTGTCAGGTCTCCTTGCCATCACCCTAATCTTATATTTTCTAAACCAGTTTCAAGTCAGCATTCAAGGTAGACCACTACGAAACGTTAATTTGGCTTAAAGTTATAGGTCACTTGTAAAGCAAGTTAAAAGATTACTTAAAACCTCAATCTTGAACAATTCTGGGCTTAATTGTAAATGACACACATATCTTCTGAGTAAAATAACTTGTTGCCAGTAAGCCTCACTTTTTGGAAATGGTGTAAGTAAAAAATTAGACAGGTGGGCATTTATCATATTATTTATTGTAAAACTTCTTATCATGATAAGAATTTTAAATTAATGTAACAATGATCCATTCCAATTAATGGTGTTTGAAAACCTCAAAAATTGATCGTATTGTCAGAATTTTTATTTTTACAATTGTCTCCGCTGTTAGTTCCATGAGAGCATAAAAACAATAATAATAAAAAAGGTAAAATAGAGTCACTGTGTGCAGGTTGGTGATGTGAATCCCACTTTGTTAAGTTGCAGGTGTCCTGAAGAAGCCTATTTCAAAATGGTTATGTTTCTTTAAGAGCATTATTTGTCTTTGTAGGTCATTGACAGCAAATACATGCATTCACAGCCATATACTTGCCTAAAAAGACTGAAAAAATAAATGCTCTTTTGGTTATCACAATAAACAACACAAGATCTTGTGATAAAATTTAAAAAAAAAAAGAAAATCCCTAAAAAATCAAATGTGACTTTTAAGAATGATTTAAAAAAAAATTACCATAAAATTAATGTAATGAGAAAAAAAATTCACACCATGCATTCACAGAATAAAAGTGCCCCATAGTGATTGGTGGGCTTGACTGCATGGGCCCCTAAATGAGATACTGCTTAGGGCCTCATCAAAGCTTTAGCCGGCCCTGGTGTTAAGATGAAATCCATGAGTGTACTGTAAATAAAGAGTGAATCAACTTACCACTCCCCATGATTCCTGCCAGTATGTTTGGGGTGATTTATCTGTGGGGAAAAGGTCAAACATAGATTAAAAGACTCTTAAAAAAATATATCATCTACCTATTTTTGTCTGATTAACTCATACTTTGCGCTTTTTTCCCCCAGCATCCCACCAATAATTCAATAATATCCCACATGAAAACTTGTTTTCATCTAGTAATAGATTATTTGTAAAAGTTCTCACCTCTCTGATATTTCTTATAAACAGTTGGATGGCAAATAAAAACTGCAGCTCAACTCAAAATGCCTCAAATAGAAGTTCTCGATGACATTTTCCGTCATCGAGAAGTCAAGGGGCATTTTTGAACAGTCAACAGGACATGTTTGCCTAAAATGGCAAAAGATGAGATCTTGTGTCGCACACACTTTAATAAGCTCCCAGATCTCTGCTTCAGGCTAAAACAGACGACGTGCAGCAGAAAAATCCCAAAACAAAGCGCCGCCGCCCCGTTACAACAATGACCAGAAGCACCTTCAGCACCGTTTCTTCACCGCTAAACGGTCCCTTCTCCGGTTCAAAGTGTGTCGGTAAGCAGGTCCAAGGCGATCAGAGCTCTGAACGAGAAACAATTCACTGGATCTAATCACCTCCAGCTCAGGATGCGATTTAATGACCGACATGTGGTTCAAAAGGCCGGATTTCCTCTCGGCGCAGACGAGGAGACGGAGATCTCGGCCAGCTGTTGCTTTTCTAAACATGAACACACCGAAAAGAAGCAACAGACACGAAACACATCACTTCTGCTTACCTTGTTTCGATGCCAAAAATTTGCATAAGCGACGTCTCTCTTCGACCCTTCGTTAGCCGAAGAGATGCTTTGCGCACAGTGCGCAGGCGCGAAGGTCTGTTTTCAACAGCGGTCCCTCGCTCCCCCCAATTAAAGACACAGACACATTTATCTATCTATCTATCTATCTATCTATCTATCTATCTATCTATCTATCTATCTATCTATCTATCTATCTATCTATCTATCGGGAACAAACCTTTTAAATGGAAATCAATATAAAGTTTCCATTTTTTGATTCCTTCCAAATCACTTGTGCTTTTTGGCATGTTTTTCACACTGAGTGTTTCAGTTTTGTTAAAATATCAACAAAGATAACCACAACTGTATATAAATGATAGAACATCTTCAAGAGGAAATCTATCAAGCCAACCTGGCCTTATGTAAAAAGTGAATCATGAATAAATGTGATTGACTACGGTTTGTGGGATGCTACATTTTACTAGCCATATCAGGCCTACATCAAAAGGTAACCATACATAGAACAAAGTCTGGAAAGAACTACAAAACCATTTCTAAGGCCTTTGTTCCAGAGAACCACAGTGAAAGCTATTATCTAGAAACGGACAAAACATGGAGCAGTGGAAAACATTACTCCAAGAGCGCAGTAACAATTTGTTCAAGCGGACACAAAAGCACCTGGAGCAACAGGTTCTTTTGTTGTTTTGTCATCGCAGGCCTCATTTGTCTATTTTTCTTTCTTTACCAGGAAACCAACTCATTTAAATAAGCTGTACCATCCCAGAAAGAAAAAAATGTACAATTTCCAGCCAGAAGCGAAAAGCTTATTGATGCAGGAGTTGTGGAGTTTCTCTGCAGCTTGTAAAGAGACTTTTAACAATTAGTTTTGGTGTTATTTTAGTTAGTTAGTTAGTTAGTTAGTTAGTTAGTTAGTTAGTTAGTTAGTTAGTTAGTTAGTTAGTTAGTTAGTTAGTTAGCTAGCTAGCTAGCTAGCTAGCTGGTATAGAGCTGAAGAATTATTACAAACTATACGATTAGATACTACGAACTTTAGACTGTGGTTTCTTATGTGACAATATTTTGTGCTGCAGTGAGACTAAATGTAAAATCACATAAATTATTATTCCAGCTCAACAAATTGTAAAACTCTGAAATTAATTTTAAAATAAAGTCAACCCCTCACTATCATAATTAATAATTTCTCAACTACATGAAGTGTTTGACATTTTCCAGTTTCTACTTGGTTTTGTTTTTGCTGAGATTACCTCATTGTCCAATTAATTTTGGAAGGGGAAAAAATTATTATTTAAATTTGTTTCTATATTCAAAATTAATCTTTTGAACACTCAAATTGAGTATGTCATTGTAAGAGTTTTCACCCATAATCAAACATGTACTTTGCAACTTCACAGACGTAAAAATGATGGTTTAAATTAATAATAAATTGCTCCACAGAGATGCATGAGAGTCACAGACCCTAAAAAACAGGTAAGCTTAATCCCTCCATTGTCTATGCCCCATATCCCTGCAGGGTCACGGGGGGACTGGTGCCCGTATCCAGCAATCATCTAAGTTGGACACACACTGAAAAGTGTGTGTCCAACTTAAGGCAAGGTCCAACAATTTTTCACAAAAGCCATTTGCAAATTGTATTTTTTCAACAAATGAAGAGCTTACATAAATACATTTGGCAAAGCATTTCAATTATTGTTCATTATTTGATTTTGTCAGCCAGTTCCCAAAACAGACAGAAACTTTCAACGTTTAGCAAATAACAACAACAAAAAAATAAAAAATCTGAATCGTTTTATGGTAGACTGTTTTTTCCTTATAAGTTTGGAGCCTTTTTCCACTTTTGTAACATTGTTATCTGTGTGTGTCCGCGTGTGTGCTTTTGTAAATCAATATTAATTAATTTTGCAGTTCTTCCCTAAGGAAACAGAATTAGGAGAGTTTAATTAAAAAATAAATGAGCTGCGTAAGCTCTACTCACAGCATCTGCGGGTGAGGGAAAGACAAAATAGGGTGTAAAAATGTCCAAGACTTCAGAATCGTTGAGGCTTGAGCTATAAAGCTGATATTGCACATGGGATTAATAGTATAAATTATGAGGAAGTTTTTGCATGCTTTGATTCTTGAGTTCTGTGAGTGCTTGCCAATACCTCTCACTAAAATAACATTTCAAGAAACTCAAGCCACACATTAAAGTCATATGTCAGATTAAGCAAGATAAGTGTAGCATTTGATACTGTGAACACCACAGACGTTGGATGAATCCAAGAGTAATGCAACAACATTTAAATTTGGGAAAAACAAAGAAATGTAATGTCCCTATTTAAAAATAACTGTGGCCCACATTTGACACTGAACCTATAGGTCAGGTTATTTATATTGTGCCAAATATAAATAAACATAGTTTAAGGTTACCAGAGAACATTTCTCAAACTATTTTTATATGACATGCTACAACCTGTAGTACAATCAGTGTTTTTGTTGTGAGCAAATAATGAATAATAATATTATATTAATAAATACAAGAGTGGAACCTCTTATGAATGGACTGAATGCTTTTACTTACAAATTACCCTGGTGGACAAAACTTTTGAGTCTTATCTACCAGAATGGTCTCCTTGAGGCTGAAAACTTTGGATGCTGACCTGGCATTAAGAAAGGAAGCCACTTTTGCTGTTTAATCTCTGACAAAGGCTTTTCATGTATTTCTCATTAAAATCCTTCAAATTGTATTCATCGTTGAACTTCACAATATTGTTAGGGATGTCAAACTTTAAGCGCTTTACAGCTTCAACTCTCTGCTTGCCCCAATAGATCTGAATCAAATGGTTGAATTATCTCGTCAACATGAAGTCATGTTCAGCAGAGTCCAGGTAATGACACAACTCAGGGGTGTAGAAGCAGAGCAATATCTAAATATTTCAGTGAGGACAGGAGCTTCACATCACTGTTACAAAAAATATAACAACAACAAAAACATTGAAACAGAAAAGCTTGTTAAGAATTGAAAGTATGTCAGTCTAAAACTTTGGGCAATAACTATTTATTGATTTCTTTCTTTGCTTCTTCCTCGCACTCTTTTTGTCTTTCTCTCTTTCTTTCTTTTATTTGTTTCCCTGTTTAATAAGGTTTCCATTTTCAACATTTTTGTGACAAATAACACTTTTTTATTCATCCTTAGTCTTGCCATTTATAACTAAAATATGGCCACTAAAAATACACATCGACTTAAAACTATGAAAAGGAACACCAACCCTGGTGGCATAATTTCTATGTTTGACACTTTAAATAAAATAGCCAACAAAATAAAGTAATCATGATATTGCAAACCCTGATATTGCTATTGCATAATTTTTCTTACAATAAAATGTAAAAATGAATGGGTTCTGTAAAAATATATACGGAAACAGGTTGCAGTTTAAAAAAAAATGCTACTTTGACTTCTTCATTTGTCTTTCATTCACTCATTTTGGCATTAAAATGAATGAATGCAAGTTTTAGCAGTAATAGCAGCTGTACCGAGACACATATAATCCCAGGCACTAGGACCCAGCAGGTGAAGCATGGTGTTTTAGTGATATGCAGCTGCTCTGTCCTGTCAGCAGAGCGCACTGTGCGCACCAGCGGGACGCGCAGTCAGTGAACAGCCTGCAAACACAGCGCGGCCACGGACAAGGGTTTCACTATTGAAGCAACCTGAACATCATTCACCCTATGGACTTTAGGAAAGACACGAACTCACAAATGTTGCTGTTTTTTTTACTGCCTTTCTCTGTTTGAAGTTGCCAGACACTCTTGTTGGTTCATGGCTTCATCCGTGAGCGGCACAGAGGAGGTGCGGGTGTCGGGGTTGACACCGCTGAAGTTTGTGGGACTGGTGTGCGTCTTCCTAGCGCTTTGCCTGGATGTCGGGGCCATCGTGAGCCCGGCGTGGGTCACGGCGGAGGACCAGTACTACCTGTCCATGTGGGAGTCCTGCTGGAAGCCCGTCAGCTCCGTGGACTGGTCCTGCAGCAGCACGCTGGCCGCCGGTGAGAAAGACGCACGTGGGGTCCAAAATGTTATTTGGAAGTTTTTTTAAACCAGCTTAGCTCTGTTTTTTGTTATTATTATTATTTATTTATTTTAATTTTTTTAGAGTGTTTCACTGTTAAATGACAGAAATGTGGGTGCAGCAGACACCCACATTCATATTTAAATGTGCGCATCGGCAACAAAAGATCCCGGATTCCCTGCAGTCAGAACACTGCTGAACCAATCTAGTCTGTGTGTGAAATTATAAAACATCACCCACAAGAGGGCTAAATGTTAATTACTTTATAATTAACTCTTGCCTACTTAACTTAAACCGCAGAACTTAAGAGGTATTGCGTAAAACAGTCAGTTATGGAAATCAAAGTTTACCCCTGAGTGCAAGTCTTGAGACATGCAGTAGTTTTCTATCTGTTCTTGTGAATTTTTTTCCTCTTTTTGCTGTAGTGCTTCCCCAGAATAAAGTGGGAATCTTTCCCAACCAGGAGCTCTCCAGATGGGGTTTCATTTGGCCTTTTGTTGCGTACAAAATGAGCCTTTGTGTGGGTTTCTCCACCGGCCAAGGAGCAAGGGCAACTCAGAACACAGAGCTCCCCAGAGATCCAGATGCCTGGAGATTAGTTACCAGGGAAACAATTGAGGCATTTCAGAAAAGCTGGTTTTGTCCCTTTTAGGGTTCTTCCTCATGGAGTCCCCTCTCTGAGTTATGTCTGGGAGCATTTTGTGGGTTACCTCATATCACGTTCAGTATAAAGTCCATCAGTTTTTGTTTGAATAATATGCTGGAAAATCATGATTTATATTTGTATTTATGTCAATGCTAATATGTGATTTGATGCCACTTATGCCTTGTGTCAGTTTTGGATAGCAGCCTCTAACAGGTATTTTTCAGGATCATCCTGTGTTTTGCTCAATTCATTTTCTCATAATCTCTGACCCTTTCCACATCAAAACAAAGCATCACCGCAGCATGATGCTACCACCACCATAAGGCTGTGTGTTCGCGGGGCTGTTAAGTATTAGACCCAAACAGAGCATTGTATATTTATGTAAGCAAATCTCAGTTTTGTTCTTATCTGACAGAGCATCTTTTCCTTCTCCCACCACATGTTTGCTGTGTCTCCTGCATGGCATGTGGCAAACTTTATTTTTCAAAAATATCTTCCTTTTTGCCTCTATTCTCCCATTTTTACTTCTTAAAATGTGCAAGAAGCCTAAATTTATTCCAGGAACATTTTTCAGACTGTAACATTGCTCACTAACAGACATTTTTTTTTTTTATCATCCTGTAAGCCAGATGTAAATGTAAATGCAAATGCGTACAAGTAAAGCGTACATTGGTTTATACAGTTTTAAACCCACAGACTACCATTTTCTGCCTGTGCTCTCCTGTTTACCTATAAATATTTCATTTTCTTCACTGCCTCTGGGCTTCTCCTGCAACCCGCGCGGTGAATCGTGTTTTTGTTAGCTTGACAAAATGTTTTCTTTCTGTCTGAGATGGGTCACGCTGGGCCCCGTTCCTCTGTTAGCGCAGACAAAGTGCACTTTGGTGCCACATGAAGATATGCAGCCTCCATGTCAGCTCTCAGCAGTAGCATGCCACAGTGAATGCACACAGCAAACTTCCTATTTCCTTAGGCTTGTGCTTGGGTAAGGATTATTGATTTGAGGCCCAGAAATCACCAGCTGCCCTTCTCCTCTATCTTTTTCTTCTCAAACCACTCCACCCCCAAAATATTTTCCTTGGTGTCATGCTTGGGGCATTAACTAAATCCTGTTAGTCTGAAACAGCATCTGGCCACATAGATGTGTTTGAACTTGATGTATGAGTCAGTGTGTGACCTGGAAAAAACAATAAGAAGCTGTTTTGTTAGAGGTTTGAAATATATCTGAACAGATGAAACTAGATATGTCAATACACCTTACAAAAAGAAGCATGATGTTTCGATTCAGTCTAACCCTACTCTTGGGATTGTCAAAAATGATTATTACTTTGAGAATTTTATTACTTTCTTCAATGCCAGAATTTTACATACACAGATTTTTTTTTGTTGTTGTTGCTTTTAACGGCTTACAGAATCCTATATGACTTTGTCATGGCTTTTTAAGCTCAAGATTGGTTAATTCACATTATTTTAGTTAATTGGAGACAGACTTGTTCTTGCATTTTAAGGCGAAACCTCAAACACACTTTTTTCTTGTGTGACATCAGAGAAGCTTAAAGCTAAATCAGTCAAGATACCAGTACGAGATTTTTGTACCTTCACAAATCAGCCACATCCTTGGGTTCAGTTTCCAAATAGTATATTATATACTATAATATATACAAGCATACATATAATGGAAATATTTTCCCATATCATTCAGGAAGCAATAAGTGTTTATGTCCCAAAGATGAGTTCTGTTGCAAAATATGTGTTTGAACGCCAGAACAAACACAAATTAAGAAACTTGTTTAATCTTGTAGCAGCATGTCATTTTCCATTAAATGAGTCCTGGAACAACATGGACTGTAAGGCCACTCATGGATGAAGAGGCAAGTACTCTAGGAGTAACACAAATGGATTATAGTTTGCATATACACTCAGGAAAAATAACCTAATTTTTTTTAGTCATGTCCGGTGGCCTGATAAAGCTAAGGGTCCATTCATCAGGAACAACAATGCACTTGGCCATCCTCATTTTGTGTGTGTTTTGCTTCAAAAAGGAACGGTGTCTTCACAAAACACAAGATGAAAATATCAGTATGTGGAAATATTAAAGCAACATCTCCAAACATCAGTGAGGATTAGGCACGGATGTGTCTTGCGAATGGACAATGACCATAATCTTACCAACCCAATTTAGTAACAAAGACATTAAAGCCAATGTTTTGGCTCTGTCCCAGAGACAATTTGTAGGCAGAGTTGAAAATGTGTGTGTGAGCAAAGTGACCTTCAATCCTGACCCACTTACACTAGGTCTGCCAGGAGGAATGGGACAAAATTCAAGAAAACATGAATAATAATGGCATTATTTCAACATTAAGCAAATCCTAACTGACTGAAACAGCCATTAAGAAAAAAATTCTCTCTTTTCACAGAGAGGTATGTAAGTATCTCAATTCCACTGTATATTTCTCTCACAATAACACAGACAGACAGGGAGGTGGGGTCAGAGGTCATGTTTAAACCGGCACAGGCTCGACATTGGGCTTGGAATGTGAAGCAGTCATGCAAGAGCAGGGTGTGTCGATGCCAGGCTGGTGTGAGATGAGGGGACGGCTGTGGCGCCAGCGCGTGAGACAGTCCAGCTCAGTGAGGGGGTGAAGGCAAAGCACATTAATAATGTAATATTGATCCCATTTCTGGAAGCTTATCTCTTCTCTGAAGATGGTCACAGCTCAGTGATGGTCTGGTTGAGGTGGCAGCAAAGGGCTTGAGCCCGGGGACTCTGATCGAAGCACTTTCTGGATTCTCCATCCTTCTGATCTGAGACAAAGCGGGTGTTTAAAGTGAAATGAGATACTCGGGGCTCTTCTGTGACACAGTTCTGCCTTAGACAAAGAGACTGAACTGAGACCTCGAAGGTTTTTCTCAATTAACACTTCACATGCACGCAAAGGAACCGTAATTAAAGCTCAGATCTGATCTTCTCATGCACGATATCTCCTTTTCCATCTGTCATCACGCAGGGCGCAGATTAATATTTGGCGCTTCCTGCTCATCAGAGCCTTTAAGCACTCCCAAATCTGGCTGTGTTTCTTGCTCAGCACACAGGCTCTGCTCCAAATCTGACATGAGACAACTTTCTGCAACCTTCTGTTTTCGCGAGCCCACTGATAAAGCCCGGCCAATTGAAACCGACCGCGTACTGAAGGCACCGAGCTGACCCAG
This sequence comes from Alfaro cultratus, assembly GCA_903066825.1. NCBI lineage: Eukaryota > Metazoa > Chordata > Actinopteri > Cyprinodontiformes > Poeciliidae > Alfaro > Alfaro cultratus. The sequence goes on from CAEFZX010032282.1 coordinate 256,527, forward strand.
GGACGATATTAGAGCAGCGGAGTGCTGTGTGACAAGCGCAGGTCAAGTCACTTCAACCCTTTCTTATTTCCTGTGAGAGGCAGCGAACACTGAGGGATCCGTGTGAGTTGTGTAACAAGAAGTGGGCTCTTTCCAACATCCTGTGGTGACAAGGCCCATTTGTAACCTCCAAATCCTGGACCATATTTGGTCAAAAGTAGCTGATGTTTGTTTATATTTGAGATACTTGGCCTCTGGTTTAACGTCCCCTTCCAAAAAGAGTGGGAACTGTACTTTAAGCAGCTTATGTCTCTCCACTTTTCTTCCTACTGGTGAATGTTTTGATGATTTTCTGCCCCAACAGAGAGGAAATCTTCTTGGCAATGTTCAATCTTTTTTTTTCTTTCTTTTTTTATTCCCTGGACTCCTTAAAGGCAGAAAAAAAGATTAAGCCCATTCAAACTACTGTTTTTGGATGTGAACGCTCTCACCTATTGTAAAACTGATTCATGCCTACAGAGCATGCCTCTGTGCTTTGATGTCAAGTCTTTGCTCCACCCTCCGCTTTAAATGATTTCCTCCTGTGTAATCAGATTCCTCCCCATAATATCCTCTTCATGTTTACGTATTGACCTCCTGTTTCCGTGAGTACACAGGAACAAGGAAAGAAAGAGACCTCTAATCTATAAAACAATAACATTATATCTACAACAAATCTGAGCCTGTCTCCAGTGGCTCATTAAAACTCTAAACCTGGTATCTCAAACACGCTTTAATTTAGCTCAGGTTTTAAATACTAAATCAAAAACTGTGGTCCGAAACCAATGCAAACAACTGAAGTCAAACAGGTTTCAGATTTTTACAAAATAAATAGGAAAAGTTTGCTGTAAATTCATACATTCAATGCCCAGAATTAGCATTTTGTAGCATGAAATCGGGGTACATCTACCAGCTTTACACATCTTCTGACTGGTATTTTCTGCCCATTTTTCTTGTCTAAATAGCTCAGTCAGACTGAATGGAGAGTGTCTTGCCGCAGATTCTCATTTGGATTTAGGTTTGGACTTTGACTGGACCCTTCTGAATGGGCTTTTATGTAAACCATTCCATTGGAGCTGCGTTTTTATCTTTGGGGTAGCTGTCTGGAAAGTGTCTTTCCTCAGTGACTATTTTGAAACTTCCAACAGATTTACTTCCCACTTAGCTTCGTCTTGCCCTGGAGGCAATTTGATTAACTGCATTTTATTTAGAATAATGCAAATTCGTGGCGCTTTTCAGATTTTGATTTATTAAAGAAAGCTTGAAAACTATATAACGGTTTTCATTCCACTTTGTGTTGGTCTATCAAGTGAAATCCTAAAACAGTATACTGAAGATTTTAGTTTTAAATGTGCAAAATGCGAAAAATCTCAAAACTCTGGCATGGCTGCTATTTCCAGCTGAGGGGTTTTTTGGGAGAGAATGTCAGTGGAAATGCTGAGAACGCTGCTGCGCTGGCATCAGCCAGAGACGATAGAGGAATTCTCATTATCCAAGCAGCCACCTCACAGAATCACTTTTTCCTTCCTATTGCACTGGCAGTCATTACTGAAGTGCTGAGATCTGTGCTTAGTAAAAAGAAAGAAGCATTTGTTTTTTGTCAAGTTGGAGAGAGCTGTTCTCAGAAAGAGTCTTGTCTGTGGAGTGGTTCACCTCCTTCATCTGACACTGGTCATTGAACCCAAGTGGCTTTGGACTGAAAACATGATGGGACATTGACAGAACCTCAGACGGTGCAGCCCACCCACTTTCTGACCAGAAATACTTTTTGTTTACATTGTGGTAATTTACCAGCACCCCAACTCCATGGAGTAATCTGCTTTTCTGATACAGATGGAGAAAACATTTCTGGCTCAGTTTGTAAAGTGAGCCTTTATTACATGAGCTACCACTGTAATACTTTTTTATCCTCAATCTATCTATCAAGTTTCATATAAGATTTAAGTCTGGACACTGAGATGGTAATGGAAGAAGTTAGACCTGGTCATATGTTTTGGGTTATTATCATGTGAAAAGATCCAATGATTACCCATTTTCAGTTTAGTGGTAGAGGACAGTTGACCATATTTGTGTTTCTTTTTTTCCCCAAATTTGTGTGTAAAATCTTCTGATATTTCAATGAATTTATGATGTCAGACACTCAAGCAAAGCTTCAGGACCTTTAGAAGAAGAAAAAATGGACACACAGCATCACAGATCCTACATTTTACTTAATAATGAGGATTAGGTGCTATTACATATAAACCCTTTATTTCATTTCAGACCCAACTGAAGTCTTTGTTGCTAAGAAATCCAAATCTGTTTCAGCTGCACTTGAAAAACACAAAATTTCAAATACCTTAATGCACTTGAAATGAGACAAAACTAACAAGCATTTTTTTCTGTACAATATAGGAGTTTGTTTCTAAGTCAATAATTCTTTAATTAATTTTAATTAATTAAAAAGTACTTGTTAAACAAGCTCATGTCTTGCTGAAAAGTTATGTGTAAGTTAATTCTCTTATTTCAAGAGAACTAAATTGCAAATATTTGCAGTAGAAACTAGATAAAAAATTCTTATTGAGATTTTGTTTTTGCAGGTTTAACCATTTACATTTATGACAGTAGGAGAGATGTCACAACACAAACAACTGTTTTTTTATGTAGATAACATGATTATTGTTGAGTCATGTTGACCCTAACATCACTGCTATGGACTGCTATTTATCATCCCTCAACTAGACGAACATCACTCTGGAGTTACCTTTGTCGTGATGCATCTCAGACTGGTTTCATGATGTTCTCTGTCGTTTCTGCCCCTGTGTTTGGTTTCAGACTGGCAGATCGCCACGCTGGCCCTGCTGCTTGGTGGAGCAGCCCTCACCCTGCTGTCCTTCCTCGTGGCTCTGGTCTCCCTGTGCTTCGGCTCCAGGAGTCGCTGCTACAAACCCGTGGCCGTCATGCTGTTCTCTGCAGGTCAGTCCGTTTCTCCACAGCTATATTGACCATCTCAAATGCATGTTTATTCCTTGTCCTCATCTCTTTCTGCTTTTTACAGTGGTTCTTCAGGTCTGCAGCTTGGTCTTGTTCCCAATCAAGTTCATAGAAACAGTGAGTCTGAGGGTGTACCACGAGTTCAACTGGGGCTACGGCCTGGCCTGGGGATCCACCATCTTCTCTTTTGGAGGCGCCATCCTCTACTGCCTGAACCCCAAGAACTATGAAGATTACTATTGAAAATGTCACAAAGGAGAAAAAAAACCCAGTGTTTTCATGCTGTCGTTTAATAAACGTTCTCTGTCCCACAGTGCACAACCACAGACTGGAAAACAGGAAAAAACAAAATGCTTGTTGACGGTGTTTGTACTAAACTCTTCTGTTTGATGCTGTGAACTCCCAAACTGGACAGATGCCCGTGAGTTTTATTAATAGGCTAAACCACAAATCCAAAACAGAAATTCAAACCCAGCCAGAAGACATTTTGAGAGATAATATCACTAATCAGATAATTATGTGCAACTCATGTGGGTCGTAGATATGAGCAGAAAATATGGAACAGTGGAATAATAAAGTAGTCAGGGCAGAGAAAAGTCTGCAGTGATTTCAGGCTAGTGTAGGGAGGAAGACGTTCTGCTCAAGTTATATCCTGGTGATGACAAAGCGAGGAAGACAGGGTAACATTTTACATTTCCCCAGAGATGCTCTGAGCTGGACCTTAAACAACCTTTTCTTCCCTTTCTACATGAATGAAAAAAGGGAGCATTATTTTATCTTTTTCTCTTAAAACTCATAGTAATTAAGGGCTATTTTAACAGCGAAAACATTCCAGACACCCATCATATGATTCTAGTCAGAGAAACATCTGCTGGGTTATTAGCACAATCAATCACCAGTGGCAGTGTCAATTTTCCAATACAATATTGGTCACATTTTTTTTTTATATATCTGTTGTACTATATGTAATATAATCAAAAAGTATGCAATCCTCGAAGAAGAGTGGGAATTAAAATGGTCAATTACCATGCTTGCTGAGCGAATACATGTCTGAATCAGGGCTGTCCAAACAGCGGCTCAGGGGCAATTTATGGCCTCTGAAAACAATTCAAGAATGGCTAAAATTTGGTCCAGTGGTTCAGACATTAGACGCAGAAGTTACACGTTGTAAAAAACAAACAAAAAAAAACAAAACAAGATTTTCTCTGGTTGTTCTTTAAATGTACAATGTTTAGGTGCAACACAAAGTATTTGGCTTTTGCTAATCAGGTTTTTGGCTTTAGTGTTATTTTATAGAAAATGCCACAGCAAACATCCTGCAATCTTTTCTTAAGAGCAGCACCAGTGGTCTAAACTTGACTAAACACAGAAAGTATTTACAGTAGTGATGCTTATCCTCTTCTTATTCCAAAAAGGTTTTAGACCAAAACAGTATAAGCCAACCAACCAACAAAATTTAGGATGTTGTCTTTAAATAAGGCAAAGGTGTGAGGTCCTGCTTATATTTCAGTTTTACAATAAATTACAGATCTAGAGTAAAATAAAGAAAAGTAAATCCTTTGCTTTAAAAGCAATTAAAACTTTCTCATGAGGCTGTTATAAAGTCTCTTCAGTCAGAGCATTTTTTAAGAGCCACTTTGATACAGACTGCTACAGGAGATTCTTCTTCCTGCCTACAACTCTGATGAAAATTAAATAAGTTACATTTAAATTTCCCTGAAATCAATGAAGCATAACCAAATACCCAGATTTTGTTCCTACAATCTAAAACCCAAGACCCTTTTCATGGTTCAGTGAATTACAAAATCTTAAAACACAAAAGTAAATATATCTTAGAACTTAACTTTTAAAAGGTTTTGACCTGAAAAATGCTTTCAACTTTGATTTTTGCCCTTGTGGGAAAACCTTTGCACAGTCTGGGTGATCATGCTCCTCGGCATGCGCTCACAGTGCTCCCCATGTGATGCTTGTTTATCTTCCCACTCTGCTGAAATGTAACAACAAAAATGAGTAACAAGGAGAAAAGTCACTGTAGTTGAGGAACGTTGTATATTTAAGTTTGATATTAAAGCGGGGGTTAATAATAATCGTATTTAAAGTAACAGAGTTTAACGTGCAGCAGGTTTGATGTGAGGATGAATGCAATGATCATGGTGGTTCATCTTCACAAAGTGAGAGCATGTGCATGCCACTACTGTTTGCTGCAATGTTTCTGATTATCAACATAATAAATGCATACTGGAGGAAAAATAAAAGTTTGGTTCAGGAATCAAAAGAAACTGCGGTCTTGTGTCGTCAAGTCACATAGAATCAGCTCTTTTATTAAGTACAGCAAGTTGAGGCATTTGCACAGGAAATCAACATCTTCTGAACACATAATACATGGTGGCATAATATGCATAAAAGTACAAAGCGCATACTTTTTATGCAAGTGTCTTTTAGTGTTCTTTCAGTGATACGAGCTCCTACACGGAGCCGGATACAGTGTACAATCTACAATTCGCATTTGTCACAACTTACATACCACTTCGTTCATTGTTCTGCTGTCATTGTGAAACACACAAGTCCTGGATTAAAGTGGACGTGCCTCCTTTCCGAGTTCAGTAATGGGCACAGTGTAAACAGGGCAGTCACTCTCCTCTGCCTGGAATGTTCCCTAAGTAAACCACAGCCGCTTCTCCTCGATCCAGAAACCACGTTGTCCCCGTCACTGCTGCGGTTGCACCTTTTCCAGCCCCTTTTTTTTTGTTTTTCGACAAATGCCAGGAGATTCATGATCCACCAAAGAAAACAATGATCATAGTGCACAGTAGTGGACAGGAGGAGAAAAAAATCAGAGGGGAGATAGTGGCTCTTCCTCAGCAGGTAGAAGGGGGGGAGGAGGGGTTGTACATCGATTGACAGGAGCAGACGTCAAGACAGATTCTGAGAGTCAGGGCTCAGGGTGTCTGAAGATTTGCAAAGATTAGGGCAGGGATGGGCGACGCAGTGCCATGCCGAGTTCAGCTGTAGCGTGGCATCTCACACGCCTCACAGCGGTTGAGTGCAGGGTGGTTGAGGAGGGTGCAGCTATCACAGTTCCAATGAGCTCCTTCAAAATCCTCGTCTCTTTGAGGCGTCGGCTTGGAGGCGTGCTCCCCTTCTAAAGAAAAAGAAAGAAAAAAACGACAGGAAAAAACTGTAAATACATCAAGCACAAAAACACCTAATTCAGGTAATATATCACATACACCAAGAGTTTCAGTGGATGTCACTCAATGCATGTTTATCAAGAGATAAATTCAAGCAAAAACTATTCAAGACTGCAGCAGATAACTATAACTGAAGCATTAGAAGTAAGACAAGTGTTCCTCAAAGGTCAATATTGGGACCAATTTTTTAATGCTTTTTAAAATAATTGGGATACATTTAGATCCAGCTATGGATGTACATTTCCAGAATCTATTTTAAGCATAGACTAAAGTTCATCAAACATTTCTGCAGTGCTCACGCTATAAGAGTAAAACATGCAAAAACCACAGTCACTGGATGGACATACAGGAATTTTAGATCAGTGTTTTTCATTCCTGGTCTTTAAGGCACGCTGACCTACTTGTTTTTTTTTGTTTGTTTTTTTTTTATAACCGTTTCCCTGCTTACCTGACTTTAACTAATGGCTGATTAATAGGACTGAACAGCAATAATCTGAATCAGGTGTGAAGAAGCAGGAATACACGTAAAACATACAGAGCAGTGTGCTTAGAAGAGCAGAGTTGGGAAACACTGTTTTAGATGATGGGACCAGAAATATGCAGATATACTATATCTACATTTCCTTTTGTTCATAATTATCCAGAGCTGAAAAATGCTTGAAACAAATTTCACACTTTCCAGACGGCAAAACAGAATTGGGTTCTTCAATTATGCTCTGATCTCCAGAGCATATCTAACTTTCATTTATTGCATTCACTTATTCATTTCAAACAACTTACTAAAAACAGCTTTAGTAGAAGAGCATCGCTGTTTTGAACTGTAGTTTCCATTTAATGCATATTCTTTTACATGTCTTGGGTATTTGTTGTGTTATACTCATTGTGTTTACTTGCCAGAAATCCTAGCTGAAGATATATTATATCTCAATGAAACATTCCTGTTTAAGTAAACTCAATTAAAACAAACAAAAAAAAAGGTCAACAAAATACTCGTAAACAAAAGTGTGCCAGATTCTAACTCAAACTGTATCTAGTTTCAAAAGCCTTTATCGCTAATAGTTTCAAATGTCCCTCACCTTTCTTCCCAGGATTGGTCGGACCCAATGGACCCGGCTGAATGTTGTCATAGAAGTTGCTCATTGCTTTTGGGTCAAATTTCCCTGCAGAGAAAAAACAGAAATAAAAGTTTGGATTTGTTTACTTTAGAGTGTCAATTACACCTTAAAGTCAAACCAGTCTCAGTTCAAGCTGTTCACACTGCAAAGTTTCTGAAAAGATGGTGGCCATAAAAAAATTAAAATAAAATCCCTCTAGTTTAAATTTTGCCGAGGGTAAGAAGTTTTCAAAATGTTTTGCTTTGAATTGTATTATTTAAATCAATTATATTTTTCTTTTTAGTTATTTAAACTGTCACGAGGACACCAGTGTCATCATGGACCCATTGGAAACATGTTAGCAATTTGAGGGTGGTAGTTAAGGGGTTAAGCACATAACGAAATCAGAAATAGCAGCATGAAATTACTTATAACTTGAACAGAAAATCAAGAAGTAAAAAAGTACAAGCTTCAGCCATTCACATTGTTGACATGATGCAACAATGTGAATTGTTGCATCATGTTTCTTGACTGAAACTAATACTATATGAAACATGGTTGAAAAAAAAAAATACAATTGTATATTTACACTTACAGTAATTGTTCAAGTATTTCTATCCCTTTTATATTCATATTTCATCACATTACTACTACAACAAATTTCAGTGTTTTTTTTATTGGAACTGTAGGATACCAACAGAAAATAGCGCATGACTGGGAAGAAGATATTAAACACTATATGATATTATTTTAAATAAAAGAGTTTGTATTAAGTCCCCTTCAATCAATGCTTTGCACAGTCACTTTTCAATGCATTTGGAGCTGCAGGTCATTTGAAAATCTCTCTTCCAGGTTTGCAAATCAGGAAACCACATTACCCTCTACTTTGTAAAATAATTCAAGCTCAGTCAGATTTTATGTTTACTGTAAAAACCACATTCCACAGATTCTCCATTGGTTTTACGTATAAACTTTGACTAGGGTATTTTAACATGAATATATCTCAATCTAAACCATTCCATCATATTTTTGATTTTAAATTTAGCAAGGATTACCCAGAAAACTTGCTAAACCCGGTGGTTGGGTGTTAGGGCAGTCATTCATCCAGCGGCCTGTCATGTTTTTGAGTTAAAACATGTAAAATTAATAGGAAATTTGAAAATATCACTTGATAATTATGTGTGATTGAAAGATTGGAAGATTAATACTTAAAAACCAACTAAAAGTCTTAAAAAAGCAAATATTTTAAAAGACTTAAATAAAAAAGCAATGCTAAGCCTGGTGGGGGCACAAGTAAAGCCTGGTGGCCCGCCAGGCTTATAATACACTGAGGGAAACCCTGATTTAGCTTGTTGACCAAGAAGATGATAAGTCTCCACCTCAAGCCAAGTCTTTAGTGGTCTCTGAAAGATTTTTTTCCAGGATTTGCCAGAGTTACCAAGACTGGTAATCAGTGAATGAACAACAATCCTGGACAGGTGTGATTATCATTTGTTGGGCCATCACAAAAATCCATTGGTTGAATGTGACAAAATGTGAATAATGGGTATGAATACTTGTGTGAGGTGATGTACTGCTGATCACATTAACAACTATGATGACATTGTGGTCAGAGTGAGGTTTTAGATTTTATCTAAATTTAAAGTGCAACTATTAAATAAACCAAATAACAGAAATAAAACGTTAGCAGTGGTAAAATATAAGTTAATCTGATGACTGAGTAGCGACAGAATATTTTTAGTGTAACATGCTACGTAAATAGACAAGTGATTGAAAGTAATTTTCCACTCATCACACCAAAGTTATTGCTTCTATCAGTTAGAATCAACAGGAGTTTTGTAACAACCAAACTGAGCATTAACAGGGTGGGGGGGTCGGTTATGGATCAGCTTGTTTTCTGCTGCAGAGCAACCAGCAATTTAAACACTCCATCTATAGAGAGAGTAACAGAATCCATCCATCATCAAAGGTCCAACTCTGTCTGCTTTGATGCTTGGTTCTTTTAGAATCAGCCCACTTAAATAAATTAGACACACACTCAAACGTTATTTATGTAGATGTTTATGTTTAAGCCAGTGTGTGTGCGTGTGTTTACTACCTCTTGACTGCAGCAGATCTGTTTCCTTCAGTGTGCAGTCAATATCAATCTGCAGTTGTCTGTTGTGAGTTCGAAGTCGGGTAATCTCCTCCGGCTGCAGTCAATGAAAACATCCCGGTCAGTTTAGATACGTCTTAAAGCATTTCATATTCCTGATCCAACTTTCAAAATTTTCTTATTAAAAATATGAAGTATTTTATGGATTGTTTTTATTATGACGAACAGAAATATTTCTTGGATACTGCTGCATTCTGACAGGAAATAGGCCCGAGTCAATTTGAATGAGGAAAGTAATCTTTGTTTTGACACATAATAAGTTGGTTTGATTTGCTTTTATCCCTTGATAAATTAAAGAATTTATCAGAAAACAAGCTTTGGAAAGTATTCAAATTATCTTAATTTGATCAAATTGTTTGATGGTCTGAAAAATTGTGACAAAAAAGAAAAGCAAGAGGAACAATTATTTTTAAGGCACTGTACATATTGCGATCCTTACTCTGGGAACAAGATGTGTGGAGTTGACCCGTCGAAAACGCCTTTGGAGGGCGTCGTACTCCATGTTATTGACATCAGTTTTCAACTGCTCTAGTTTCTGCCTCTCCATGTGCAGCTCTTTTACCAGACGCTCCATCCTCGCCCGCTGGTGGAGCAGAAGAGCTGTGGAGATGGACATCAATTACAAACGTGTTTAAAACGCAGGAGTGAGGAACACTGTTTAATTTACAGCCATTTCTTTCTTCAGTGCTCTGTTGGTACTTCAACATGACAACACAATCAAATCATGCCATAAAAAACAGCACAGCTAGCTTTAGACGAGGCTAACAATTACATTCTGGAGAAATTCAAAAGATTGCTTAGCAAAACATTTGGATTTCAATCATTAATTTCAGACAACTTAAGAATTCAAGGGTTAAATATCAGGCAGCAAACTGAAAAATTATGCAAAGATTACACTGCACACTTGTATAATTTTAAGTAAATATAAGAGGGAATTTTAAAATTGCAATTTGATAATGACATTAAGAAGAAAAATGAACAAAAGGAAATAAATACAAGGCTAATATTGTTACATCATGTTAGCCTTCTAACTTTGCATTTTTTCAGATTTTATTTTACATACATTTTTAATTGACTAAAACTTTGGCTCATAAGTTTAAAAGTAAATTAGCCATGTTTACAGAGTGGAAAATGCAGGTGTTCTCAGTTCTGATGCATGTGACCAAGAGATAAAAAAACAAAACAAAACAAAACAAAAAAAAAAAAAATAATAATGTTTTTCTCAGTACTTGACCTCTGGATGATTCATAGGTGCATCTCTGTTTCAGACACTGAAGCAACATATTTACAAATAGGTTTCAGAGTATTGCATGTAGAACTGGTTTAAAAAGAAACTATTGGAAGTGTTGCTAAATGAAAGCATCTGCAACTTGCACCATTCTGAATGTGCAAACTTTTCAGAGAAATGTTTTTGTTGCATTTTCAGCTGCTACCTTGAAAAGTTTGACTCAAACAGATCACAGCTTAGAACTGAAAATTATTTGTTATTCAATTTTGGGTAATTTCCTGTTCATGCTACTTTTTTTAGTAGAGAGCCTTAATGACTCATTAAGCTATTTGTTATTGAAAGAGTTAAATGGAAAAACAGAATTATTAACCAAAAACCTAAATAGATGTATTTAGTCAGAATGTTAAAGTGTACATTGGAGGTCACACTAAAAACAAAGAAAAGTTTTCAGAATTTGATCAACTAGCCATTAATTAGAAGCAATGAAGGGAAAATCACTTAACTTCACTGGATTGACTGACTGGTGAGTCTCTAATCTTTACACCCTCAAACGGACTGAAAGCCAATTTAAAAACAAATAATAAAAAATAACACATAATTAATGCACTTACCTTGTGTGTAGGCATAGTCATCAGAGGCTGAGCTTGAGCGTCGGGGTAATTGCTGAAACTGACTGGCGATGTTCCCTGGCAGGGCGGAGATGGGCAGGATGGGTGCTGGGGTGGCGCTGTGCGCACCCTGATCTACAATGTTGAGAAGAGACTCAGCTTCAGCGACAGGTGGTGAGCTGGGTGGTCTTTGAACCTGGCCTCCAGGGGACACTTTAATTTTGAAGGTATAGGCAGACTGGCCTGGCTGGGGGGAGGATGCCTGCCGAGGCCTTGTGTTGCCTTGGTGCTGCAAGTACATTCCCGGGTGGAAAGTCGCTGGTCCAGGGGGTCCGCCGATCGTGATGGGCCGCGATGGGGAGCTGGGTGAGGGGCTTGTTGCCATGTAAAGCGAGCCCTGGGGGTGTGGGGTGTGAACAGGCGAGTTGCTGCGAGGTCTTGGTCCTTCCAGGGTTATTTCTATCTGTTTTGTGAGAGGGGTTTTCGGTTGGTAGGGCCTGTACTGTGGCGGAGGTTGCTGCTGGTGATGGTAGGGCATATTTGTGAGGTTTGGGGGGCTAATGGGGAGGAAGACGTATTGCTGGTGCCCAGGTTGAGGCTGTGGTTGTGGCTGCGGCTGTGGCTTGACCTGATGTTGAGGTGAGCTGTAAGGTGAGCCATATGTTGGGGTACTGTATGGGGACTGCTGATGCTGGTAGACGGGGGCTCCAGGAGACGGCCAGGGAGCTGGCTGTGGGCTCTGAGAGGGGGAGGGCCGAATGTACAGGGTGCTATTGGTGCTGTTAACATAGTGCCCTGGAGGAATCTGCAGAGCCTGATGAACTGTAGGTATGGTTTGCGAAAGAGTGACAGTAATAGGGTTCATAGGATATCGTGGAACTGGAGTATACGTGGGGGACATGCCTTGGATTGTGGGAGGAGGCGTGGGCGTGCTGGATGAGCGGCTCTGATCGTTCATAAAAAAAGGATTGTAACTGGGGGAGGGCGCCATGGTGGCGGGAGCAGACAGGGGTTCAGGGTAGCTCGGCCGCTGAGGGTCGATGTGACCGTCGCTGGTGCTGTGCACCAAGGAGCGCCCCAGTCCTGCTCCTCCTCCGTTTGATTTTCCAGCTTCTGAACCTGGATAGCCCAAGCTAATGTGTAGCATGTTGTTTCGACTCATTCGCATCTCCTCCGGACTGTGATGGAAGTCACCATAGAGATATCTGTTACTCTCCTGGGACAGCAGGTGGCAGCAAACATCCAGATTATTGTTGTTCTGAAAGAGTCAAAATGCTGAGTTAAGATCATTTCAGTGCTCTTAAATAACAGAGTTCAAAAGTTCATCTAACAACTTTACAGCTCAGGTCAATAAAAGGAATTAGAAGATGGTAACTAGTGGTTATGAAACCAAATTATTTGGAGAGATTGCCGAGAGATTGAAGTATTATACTGTACTACATACTTATGAATATTTTATTTTATCTGAAAGAACATATATTTGCAACAATAAAATGTATTTAATGAATGTCTTACACTAACTAAGTGTGGGTTAAATATGGGGGAGAAAATGGAAAAAAGTGGCAAACAAGGTGCGGTGCAACACCAAAACTTATGGAGTTTATTTACATATTGCATATTTCTCATAGTTTTCAGTAAATAATTTTCAAGTAAAAGAGGACTATTTGGCAATTACATCTTACATTGCTCTGTGGGCTAGAGCACAGAGCCATGTTTTTGACTATAAACAGTCAAAAAGTTGACTGTTTATAAATTGAACTTTTAGTTTTACATACTTTTTAACTACAAAGACTTTGCTTTTATAAAAACAAAAGATAAAAAATATCAATTAGCAACTATCCAAACTCACCACAATCTTAGCACATAACCCTAAAGTATAGCTGCATTAATGTAACAAGAATGACATATTTAGTTTTTCTTTAGTTTTTTATTTTTTATTTCTTCATTGCCAAAGGAACTGTGAAATTTTATAAGCCAAATATTTGTCATAAAATGTGTAAGCAACCACCAGATTGTCATTACAGTTTAGATTTACACCTCTGATCTATTATGAAGTCATTTGGGACTTATTTACAAGTAAATGAATATAAATGAAAATGACAGCCAAAACAAAATTGCATCTTTTTAGAAGCACATCTAAATGTCACAACCCAGCAAAAATATGTCATAACGCATATGAATGATATTCAGCTTTAAGTCAAAATGATTCATTTGAATGAATCTATCTGCTTTCTAGAGTACACATCTAAATATACTGTAGAGAAAAGAAATTTGTTGGGGCAAAAAATATTCTATGACAAATAGGTTTTGTAGGTGCAGAAAACCAATAATACAACTTTTTTCTTTCTTTTTGTTTTAAGAAAAAGCTCATTCCCATCTGAAGTGTGCATTTACCTGTAGAAGGAACTGAGAAACTACTCCCTCTGGGATCTCTGGGAATCGCTGCTTGAGGTCTTGCAGGATGTGATAGTCGACTTGAGAGCCTCCCTGCGCCATCCTGAACCCACACAGAGCGTCAAAGGGCCCAAAGGTGCATGCGTCGTCTCATCCCCTGAAGAAGCATAGAGTAAACGATAAAAGCGGTGATCAAGCTGCCATGTCTGAGAGAAAAGCTTGCAATAAACCTGTTGGCCTACTGATTGCTACAAACACACCCTATGTGTCAGCAGTAATGTCATTACAGATATCAGAGAAGCAGTCCTTAAGGGGCATAGCAAGCTTGAAATGTCAATAACAAGAATGCACACATTTCATCAACGTGAAAAATTAAAGTTCATTACGATCGCAGGAACAACTTAGTCAAGGCTTGTGCATATTCACTCACATTAATGCAGAACTGCAAGGCGCCTGTCGTTCTGTTTGTTTCGCCATACTTTTGCACCAGGCAACGACGACATACCGCCGTCAGCTAGCAGGCTACTTATCAACGTCAGTTAGCCTCCGGAACATCACCCAAACAAACAGCCGCACCTGTGTCCTGCGTGGTCGCACTGAGACACGGAGTCACTATTCCTGAGAGATTTTCTAATGTCACCTTGTACTAATTTAGCAGTCCAATCCTCTAAACAGGATGACTCTTTAAATAAGATTAACTCAGTTCCTAAACTGCCAAGCAGCTAACTTTGCTAATGCTAACTTAAGGCTGCTCAGCTGTCACAGTCCCCAGGCTGTTAATGGACCAGCTAACTCTGCTAAAGCCAGTCAACGATTTCATTAAACTTACCATTGGTTAAAAGTCTCTGTTACGTTTTAAACCATAGCTGACTACAGAGGGACGCTTCGATGTTTCGGAAACCACGGGGAGATGTTTTTCAGTTTGTTTGTTTCGGCGAAATAAATTGTAGTTTCGCATTCCAGCGTCAGGCCCCTGCAACTGAACTGCATAGCAGTCAGTTTATCGCGATAATGTCAGGACTTCCCGGTGTGACGCCGCAAACAGCGTCCTACAGTTAAAAGCAACCTTCGTTACAAACGCGCCGCCACAGCTTATTTATGCTGTTAAAGGCTGCGGAGTCCTGACTTACAAAATGTTCACTATTTAGAATGTCTATTTATTTATTTGTTTGTCTGTTTGTTTATTATATTGATATGACAGCCTATCTTTCCATGGCACAATGCTAAGGCAGATATCTTAACATAATGTTAAGAAATCGTCTGGTGTCTGACGTATTAGAAGCCCAAAACTTTATTTCCATGTTTAATACAAAAAAAAAAAAAAACTGGGCATTTAAATGCACTAAGTGTTTCGGCGAAATTGGGGATTTTCAGGGGAGGGACGCTTTTTTCGACACAACAAACCAGGAAGTCGTTCA
This sequence comes from Alfaro cultratus, assembly GCA_903066825.1. Lineage (NCBI taxonomy): Eukaryota > Metazoa > Chordata > Actinopteri > Cyprinodontiformes > Poeciliidae > Alfaro > Alfaro cultratus. Next base: position 271,606 of record CAEFZX010032282.1, read on the forward strand.
AATTGACGTGATTGATGCCAACAATGCAGAGCAAGTAAAAAACTTTCACAGGAAGCTACATATATACACATAGCTTTATATATATATCTATATATAGAGCTATATATATATCTAGATATATATATAGCTCTATATATAGATATATATATCTATATATAGATCTATATATAGATATATAGATCTATATATAGATCTAGATATATATATAGATCTATATATAGATATATATATAGATAGATAGATGGATGTGTGGGGTGGAGTCACCTTTTAGCAGCACATTGATACAACATAAGGAAAAAACCTCTTAAGGAGCTAAAGAAAAAGTGTTTTTATATGTATTTCTAAAAAAGGTAATTTTGCAGAATTCTTTTAAAAGCATTCAGTCAAACATGTTTCGACTGTGCATGTGCTCTTTTTTCAATGAAGATAGACCAATGACTATTGTAAATAATAGCTTTCACATTTCACACCAAACTTTGAGAACAAGTTGAGCGAGAGTGATCTCAATCTGTGTGTGTGACGTCAGGATTGATTGTGACACAGTGACATGTGCTGTCACAATGTAAAGGTGCAAAAATAGATCAGTCTATTTTAGGCTTGTGGACAGTTTTTGAACTAGGGTAAAGATAAATCCAGTTGCTTCATAAAGTCAGATGTATTCGTCAGAATTAGGATGTCCATCAAAAGACAGTTAGGGATGTCTAATCTATTTTTTTTTTATTTGTGTGGTTTACCATCTGGAAGAATATCATTTTAGCATACAGTTTAGAACTCCAGCTTGTTTGTTTTTGAGAATTTTTGAGTTTATCTCTGGTAGTGAATCACAGAGGACCTGCTCTGTGGTGGAGTTCATTTTTCCCCCATGACAGCTGAGCACTTAGCAGTGGCAACTGGGAAAGACTCGCTAGCTTCTGTTGGACAAACTGCGCAACTATAAAGACATCACAAGCATTAACACTACAGTGTTGTTCAACTTTCATACAGTGTTCCCATTTCAACATAAATTGCAAAAACATGAGTGTATACAAACTACATTCCTTTTATCACAGTACATGCATATCTGAGTGTTGTTCAGATTTGGGCATGTTACAGGTGCAGAAATACGGAAAATAAAGAAAAGTGATTCAGTATCAGTTTTCTGCCCAGCGGGTCATGACCTCACATGGTGATGAGAGAGAAAATACTTGTTCTATTGACTATTTTCATGCCCATTTAATGGGAGTGGACACCACCTGGTGGTGTGAACGGTGTAAGCGCTGGAAATATTTCATAGTGTTTTTTTTTTTTTTTTTGAGGAGTCTGAAGTGCATTTGGCTAGTTCTAGATTAAAATATTACCTATTTGGATGACCTACATGGAATGTACTTTGTTTTTCTGTCAGATAGAGGAAAGAGTTCAGAGTACCCATAATTGCCCATGAAAATTAATTCAAACAACTCACAGGAGCCTGTTGCTAAGGATTAGCCCTAGGCAGCTAAAGTAGACTTCATGCAATTGAAGTGTTTTTTTTTATGCATAGAAATAATTACATCTATCATCATTTAGAAAAACAGTTGCTGGTTGTTCCTTTTGCTATAAATTGTTGGTTGTTTCAATTTCAGGTGTTGTGTTTCACTGCAAAACATATAACCTAAAATGACCATGAAAAGGTAATGCATATCTAAAATTTTGATACGTTTGTATGAGGATAACTATTCTAATAATGATGCTTTTGTCATTTATTTATTGAATTGTGAATGTTGGAAACACCTATAACATATCTGGGGAATGATGTTAATGGACATACAAGTTGCCTATTTTAGTTAAGATGTTTTGTAATTTTATAGGTTTTTCCCCAGCAACTACCAGATGCTACACTTATTATTCAGACATTAAACTTGTTGACAATCAGATGGTTTCTTTATTAACTTAATAGCGTCAATATCAGAGAGGTAACGGAGATTAAATGACGTGAGAATGCACAAAACCCAATAGCACAGAGACATTAAAGATTTTACGTAGGTGTGGAGAGGTGTGTCCCTCTGAGTCAGTCTACTGAATCGTCCGGAGGCTGGACCACCACTAACATTTTCAGAGGGGTGTAAGGGCATTGCCATAGTATCTGATGCTAAAGCCCACTCTGACTGAGGTTAGCTGCCCTTTCCTTGCTGATTAGTTGCCACAGCTGCAGCTCTATTTAAAGCAGTGTCCTTGTTGTCTTGCAGCAGTCAGGACAGGAGGGGGACGTAGCTTTCAGGGCCCAGAGAGTTCACAGCACAGAGTCCAAACTGAGGGGAAGGTTGATCTGCATGAAACTTAAAACGCCACTTACAAAATCACAAACCTTTTGAAGATGGATAATTGTTTCACAGAAATGTATAAACATGATGACATACAAATATTATGTCAGACAGGTGAGACTTTTGTGGTGACTTTAAGGATATTGGAGGAGCTCAAATGACATCATTTAGCTGCTTCGTGTATGAAGTAACTCTCTAATATTTAGTTTCTGCAAGTTATGCAATTAAAAAAAATAAAAAATTATTCTTTATGCACAGACTTTTAAAAGAATCCTTTGAGTTTTCTCGAAGGAATCCAGAGCTATTTTACTTTGCCTTTCATTTGCAATGACACAGTGAGTGTCTGGTTGCACCTCTGAGAACAGCAGCCCAAGACTTGACCCTGATTCTCGTGGGTTTCCCAAAGCCCCAACTAATGCCAACTATTTCCAGAAACAGAGTAGCTTTTAATGCTTTCGTTATATTTAGCCTTGCAATAGTAAACTCAGCCCAGTAAACTTAAAAATTACTATGACGCAAAGGTTATGGTAGCTCTATGAAAGCTTGAGCAAAATGCTTGTTTAGAAAATTGAATTTTCCGTATTTTGGGGCTGGTTTCGTTAGTGTAGCAACAGTTCTGCAAGGATGAGACTAAGTGGTTTACAGCATGATATTTATTTTCATCCATGTACAATAAGCAGGTACCCATCCCCATTTAGCTCATTCAAGCTATTCAATTCAATTCAATTCAGTTCAATTCATTACAGACTTATATGTGACCTCTGACATCTGAAATATATGACGCTTTAGTTTCTCAACACACACACACTGTTTCACGTCACTGAGCTCTCTAACGGTCAGTGCATACCAGAATGGCAGCGTTATACAAGTTATTTTGGTATAACAAAAGCCTAAACAGCTTTCCCAACTGATAAGTAAGGAAGTTTGCTGCCAAGGAGACAACAAGCAGACCACAAATATCAGAGTCTGCTTTTACAATTCAGTCCAAAATAAATGTCTTCAAAAGTGTATAACATATACAGTATTTCACTAGAAAGTTCAGCCAGTTTGGTGCTGGTTTCCATGTAGACAATAATTTGAAAGTCAGAGGTTTAATATCACTGCGTACAGTCCCTAGGCAAAGAATTTATTCCCCTTGAAATTTGTTCACATCATCTCATATTAGATTTAAACCCTCCAGAGCATTTCACTAGTTTTTAAAGTAATAGACAGAAACAAAGTAACACAGAATTGTTAATTGGAAACAATGTGGCTTGGTTTTGTATTCAGCACCCTAAATAAAGCACTCGTAGAACCTCTTTAGCTGCAATTACAACTCTGAGTTTTTTGGGGTGTCTGTCTCTCTACCTGCTTTGCACAACTAATCACTGTCTTTAATAATTACTTTATTGCTACTCCTCCATAAAGGCCAACTCTGTGGAGTGCACAACTAATAGTTTAGTTCTGTAGAGTCACTATGGGTATCTTGGCATCTTCTCTGATTAATCCTCTCCTTCTCTGGGTTGTCGGTTTGGGTAGACGACCAAGTGTTTGTAGGTTTATAATTATGTCATTCTCTTCAATTTTCAGACAAAGGTGCTTGCTTGTTACTCATGTCACAGCTCTGCTTTAGACCTCTTCAGAACTTTACTCCTGACATATCTGGTGTGTTGCTTGGTTCTCATGATGCTATTTGTTCAATAATGTTAGATAATAAATGTCTGAGTTCTTTCTAGACCCACTGCTCTCTTTTTATACTGCAAAAATTGGATTTTCAAGTTCTGAAAAACAACAAAACTCCCTTGAGTACAGTATCCAATATGGCTGCATAAAAATAAGTAATGTAGTTTAAATTGCCATTGGTATAAACATTAAGTCCTTCTGAAAGTTTGTAATTCATTAAGCCAGAGAAATATATTGTAAAAGGATTTAAAACAAATAGAAAATCTAAGTGCTTCCTGACTTGCAACCAAAACGCTCGTTACTTGGATGTGATGTCATTCCCAGCTCAGACTTTGGAGACAATTTGAATGCAGCATTATGTGGAACTGAAATTATGCACAAATTGACCACCTCTAACTACCAATTAAGTGATTTCAGAAGGCTAACGATTGCAATAGATTTTATCTACTGGTGTCAGAGTAAAGAAAGCTGATTCTAAATGCATGCCACACTTTTCCGAGTTTAGACCCTGATTCTCGGGGGGGAAGGAAATTGTTGATTCCCTTTCACTTCATTTTGTTCTGTTGGTTAAAATAGCAACAGTTCATTTAGTCCAGATAAGATGCAAGTGACTATTTCTATCAAAATAAATATAAAGAGCAGTTTCCTATTTATGCAGCTGTGACTAATAACCAGGACAGGCCTGTGTGGTGCTGGTGCACATGTGCAGACGTGCAGACTAGGCAACAGCTGAATGTGGGACAGGCCTGCACGCTATCCGGCAGAAAGTAACGGTACTTTTATGGAAACGCCTCACTGACCCCCAACCAGCAGCCAGTAGGGTCTGTTCAGACAGTGGTCACACCTCACCGATAGTCTCGCAGCTCTGATTTCACTGGTTTGAGTTTTTATCTACAAAAAGGATTTTTGAATCTAAACTTGAGGACTAAAACACAATCAGAAGGTAAGACTTTCTTTTTTGTTATTTAAAAACACAATTGCCCTTCTCTTTTATCTCTTCACATGAAATAACTGACTTTTTCTTTGGACATAGAAATGTGTTGAATTATCTTTCCTAAACATATCAAAGTGAAAATTAAAACACAATAAGTAGAGGAGTGGCAAAATAATAAAATGTATACACTCAACTTCTTAGCAGCATTTTATCTAACAGGTTTGTTCATGACTGTCTGGAAAAGTTAGCTGTTTCCAGCCTATTACGAGTCCGCTGTGTTTTGGTGAATTACACTTTTTCTTCACATGCTCTCACTGCAAGGCCCAAAGAAAGCTCCAAGCTATGGTAGTGATAACACTTGAATCTTTCCGTGTAACATGTGTCAAACTCATTTATTTTCGTCATGAATTCTTGTGCCAGCTGTGTACAAAAATAGGACAGCACCTGCTGAAACTAAAATTTTCCAGTTAGCACAATTTTCTTCAGTTAATGCTGCGTTACTATAAAGACCTTAAACATTTTACTCAGGTTGTAAATTAGATTTATAGGAAAAAAGTAAATTTTCTTGTTTAGTTAGTAAAATATGTAGACTGATGATAGTTGACAGGATATATTATGTAACAATGATTCGGTAAATTTTAGCTCCAGACGACATGTTGGCATGCATGCTTTAGGAAAATGACAGGTGATATCCCATATTTATCATTCTGTGCCGGTATTTATCCGGTTTGAAAATCAAAGGCTATTGACTAAACAAAAATATATCTGAGCCAGTCAGGCTTTTGAAAATGTTATAACAGAACGATGCTCTTTTTAAACTTTTATTTTAACAACTCATCCTATTTACAACTATAGAGACTTGAAACATGAATAAGCTCGGTATATGTATCCAGGTTGAGTCACCTTAGTTTCTTCCTTAACTGTGGTGTTTTCACGTTTGATTGTGTTGAGCCTGAACACTCCTTTTTGACCTTAAACTGCTCAAAATACAGCAATTTCTGATTTACAGCAATAAGATCATCTGATCTGCATAGAAGGTGTGTGTGGTTGCTGACAAACAGTGACTGTTTTACAGTGGGATGACTAATAGTCCCCTTTGTTCAACAAGTTGTTGAGCTCTGAGTCTGGCCATTTCGTGGAGGGTCCTTTGGGCGACATGTGGGTGCCAGCTTGATCTTTGTCCAACTGCCTATCACTCATTACAAATAGAAATAATCACATGTTCTGGGTGCATAAGTGGGATATAAATAGGAGTAAGCAGGCCTTCACTGCACTCTTTCTCAACAGACTGAGGAGCAGAATGGCTGTCCTCGCCTCAAATCTGCTTTTAAGATTACATCAGAAAAACACAAATGCTGAAAAAGTTAACAGTTGCAACGACAAAGTTGCAGTGATAAAAATGCTAATACCAAAGAATGTAATTAAGACTTTGGCCAAAATCTTATGGAAAAGACAAGTCACTTCAATTGTTTTCATTACAGTAGCAGCAACCAACACAAACAGAGTTTGTTTTTTTGTTTGTTTTTTATTGAATGTATTAAATATATGGGACAATTAAAAATTTAAGGCACTTTAAAAAGATAAACAGTTTTAGTTCAAACCTAATAAGTTTGAATCCAGTTTGGCTCAAATTAATCCAGATCCATCATAATCCAATCATACAGTTACTTTCAGATTTAATTGCTGTATTTGGTCTGATTCAATCTCTGATTTAAATAGTTACTCAATGTCAATCAGTAGAAAGGGGTTAATCAAAGCAAAATGGAAGCAGCATGGTCAATAGCTTTGTTCAGATAAAAACAGAAGAACTGAGCCAGGAGAACTGTCTATGAAAATAAAAAAAGCAGCCGCTCAGTTATTGACTTTGTCCAGTGCAGAGCTACAGATAGATAGAGGCAAAGAGCCAGAACATTTTTTATTAAAAGAAATAAAGAGCACAATTGTTTATTTCAATAATCTACCTGTACTACTGCACAATTTAAGTGTTATAAAATGTTTCCATTTATATTGATAATTTTATCATGGCCAACTCTCTCCTTGGTTTGCAGCTTCAATTACAACAAATCCTGTTTGTCAACTTGTCATTGTGGCACAAACATGACTGAGGTGGCACAGGTTGCAGCTGTTGACGTTCATGATGATAAAGATGATGCAAGCGACAACGAGCTCAGGATGAGCGCCGAAGACGACTCGGAGGAGGAAATGAGACAGGAAGAGAACGATGAGGCATTTAGTGATGCTGAGGAGAGAAGTGAAAGGACACCACAGAGCAAAGACAGAGAAACTAACAGAGTGAAAGATAAAACAAGGGAGGAGGCTGAGACAACACAACTGAATGGAGAGGAAAGCAAAGAAAGTGAGGAAAGCAATGCTGTCAATGGTGTTTCGGACAGTAAAGATCAAGTGCAGGAAACAGACAACTCACAGAACATGTCTGATCTGGCTTTTAAGAAAGAGGTAAGACACTGGAGCTGGGGAAGCAAGATTGTGTCATTGTATAAGCTTAAAACCTGACTCACAACATTTTATAATCTCCATACAAACTGTAGAAACTGCTGAGGACCAGAAGGCCAGTGGCCAGGAGCTATGTGCCGAAGCTGAACAAAGACAAAGGAGATGTGACAAACAAGTTTGAGGCCATGCAGAAAGCCAGAGAGGAGCGCAGCCGGCAGAGGAACAGGGATGAGCAGCAGAAGAGGAAGGATCAATATGTCAAGGAGAGGGAGTGGAATCGCAGAAAGCAGCAGGTCAAAGAGAGACAAACGGCACTAACCTCCGACTATGAGCTGCATGGCATGATGGGGCATGATGGAGGTGACGAAGCTGCCAGTCTGAGTGAGAAGCTAGTCTTTAATCCAGAGCACTCCAGACACCCTGCCTTAATACTAATGGTCACATTTAATAACCAATTTCAGTTTTATGATTTTTCAGCCTTGATTTGTCTTGGTTTTCATTTAAAGTCATATTAATGTGCATTGAATCATAAACTAAGCACTAGTTTTACTGACATGCTCTAATCAAATCAGTGAACTGAAACAAATTATTATTTTACAAATTAGGTAATTTATTTATATTAAATTTGCTCACCTACATAGTGCAAAATCACTATGCAGGAGCTTTTACTTAATTTCATATTATGTGAGATCACATCAGATCATGTAATACTAGAATAACTAGCTGTTCAATAAGTTACACCTAGACTGTATCTAAATGTTTAATTCCAGGAAATTTAGATTTTTCTTTAGGTTTGTGCTAAATCTTTAGGAAATCTGCATTTATTTTATTTTTCAAAAAATAAGAAATCTTTCATATTCAACATACATAATGAATGAAAAAAAAGTGAGTCAAATGTGCCTGTTCAGAAATAATTAGTGAGAAATTCACCCAACCCCTATTAAGTTTAATTTCATTTATTTGTTATTTTTGCGTGTTTTCACAAAGACTCAGAGCTGCTATTTTTTTCCTATTTTCTGGTTATCTTCAGCTTGTCAGAGGAATTAACGCGTGTTATTGTGAAAATTATCAAGTAAACTGTAATTTTGGAATCTAAAAAGATGATGTCTTTCTCAGCCTTTTCACTTCTTTTTTTCCAAAACCACTAAACTCAATGTCATATGTTTTAAAAGTTCAGCCTTCTATTCATCTGAAAGGCATCTTATTGTGATTTATTATTTCTGTCTTTCATTAAGTTTAGGTTGGTTTAGTTAAATCCTTATTCCTATCTTTCATTTAGGACTTTTGTGATTTTTTGATCAATTTTAATTGAGTTCAGGAAGCTGCTCTGATATAGATATCGATCTAAATAAAAAATTTTATAATACAGAAATAAATCTCCCCCTTATCAGGTAAAGAAAAGGCCACTCAACACCCAGTAAGCATCCATGTTTGGTTTGAAGTAGAAAAATATGTATATTTGTTGTTTGTGCACATTATATTTTTCATGCATTTTATAATCAGTAGATGAATATCAGTTGTGTTTAGATACAAATTGTCTTAATTACATAGAAAACCTCCCAATTAAAAAACAGAATTAAAAAAAAAATCAAATTTTGCTCATTACCAAATGAATGGGATTTTAATTTTCAACTCAGTTTTAGTGAGCAAAAATAAAACTAGAGATTCAGAATTTGAGAGTAAACAGCTTTTCTTCTAGTCTGGAGGAAATAAAATAAAGGCAGTGATACAATGTTATGTGAGTGGATTAGTGTCGATAAGCAGACACAACAACCTTCCTGTAGACTGTCGTGCCAGAGCCTGCCAGGCTTGGACACCTACGCTCATCCCCTATCTGTGCAGCTACACTGCAGGCCAATCAGAGGCCCACCAGCAGGCCACATGATCCTGATATTAACAGGGATTTGGCCCTAGTTCTTGCTGGGACCAGTATGGCTCCTTAGTGGCAGAGGAGATGATCCCAGCTAAACCTTAACCTCACCACTCTCTCTCTGATGTACCGCAGATAAAAGAACTACTTGCATCCAGTGATGACGAAGAGGAGGTAAAAACGAAAAAGGTGGAAAAGTCCTACGTCCCCAAAATCACAGGTAAGACACATTAAGGGATGCAGCTATTAATAGGAATATGGCGGACAAGGAGATAGGCTGAAGGCTTACGTCTTCCTGTGTGATTTATCCAGGTAGTGTGAAGGGGAAGTTTGCAGAAATGGAGAAACAAAGACAAGAAGAGGAGAGGAAGAGGATGGGGGACGAGAGGAAGAAGAGAGAGGCCCAGGACAACATGGAGAAAGCCAAAATTAAGAAGGAACTGGCTCAGAAAGCTGCAGAGGTCAGTGATCTCAGGGTTAACTGGCTGCAAAGAGTCTCATATCTTACCTAGAAGCATGGTGGCCTGTGTGAGTGGTTCAGTCCTGCCTTTATGGTGACAATGGAGTACTTTCCTCTGTAATGACTGAGGTAATCCTCAGCTGCCACTTGGAATAGTTATTTTAAGTGGCTTTTGAGATGAGAACAGTTGGCAGGGGCTGGATATAGGTCTGAAACCCAACGGTAGCATTGTTGACATGTGAAGACCATGAACCGACAGCATGTTCAATGTGTCGCAAGTTTGGAAAATGATTTGAGGTAAATGATTTAAAGATTACCACTTGTTATGCACAGAAAAAAATAACACAAGGCTTACTGTTAAGTTCTCGGGAAAGGGTTATGTAAGTATTCTTGTGCCAAATAGGTAATCACAGTCAATTACCTGCTGTCTTGGTGCCCTAGTTCTGCTTCAGTGCAGTGTGAGTGACATTAACAGAACTGAAATGAATAACAGAAGGAAACTCCGTCAGGACGCTGTTAATGAGAGATAATTGTGATATTAAGTTTACTTTATGGACTGCTATATACTACATCTTAAAACTGACTTCAATATTGTCAGCTGACTATTTTACCACCAAAATTACAATCCTTGTAGGAGATCAACTTTGAAGTCTCCTACAAATGGTTGGTTGAGGCAAAGTTGCTGTATGCAGAAGTTTAACAGGTAGTTAAACATTTCTTCATTTTAAATGAAGGCCTTCACTCTAAGAAAGTCATTTCTGTGACCTTCAACCAATGTCCCAGGGTACCACTATCCCTTCACTTTTATGTCCCCTCTCCCTTGATTCAAGTAGAAGCGAAAATATTCTACTGAGAAACTGGAAACACATTTGCAAAGCTGATCTGGAATCAGTTCTGCCTGAGTCCCTGCTCATTAACAGGCATTGCACAACATGCCTATATGTTGTGCAAACCATCGTGCAATGTAAAATTACTGGCATAAATTATTCTTCTATGTTAGTTAAAAAAGGAAAATACAACAGCAAATTTTGTGCCTTGTATGCCTTCTTTCAGTCTTATATGTAATACTTTACAAGATTATTGTTTTGATAATATATTGCACTGATTACATCTTAGTGTACTGTCTCATATTTCAACACAGTGCTGTATTTGCAATATATCATATTTCATAATATTGAAAATAGGTTTTTAATTTCAATGAGATTTTATCCTGGTAAAATAAAGGTTAAATTAAAAAAAATAAAAAATCACATTAAGTTGCATCATATTGTACAGAGTTTATAACATCATATTGTCTAGTAGGGCACATCATTGTACATATTGTATCGTACTGTATGCTATACCTTATTGTATGTTATGTTTTTTGTTTGTTTGTTTGTTTGTTTACACCTGTTGTCATGTTATATATTTGCAATATACTTTAAAAAAGTAATGCAAGTTTTTCTAATGTTTTTAAATTTTCATCTTGCTTGTTGAGAAAACTTTAAATCTATACACAAAACACATTCAACATCATACTCACTAAATTTCCAATTATATTGGAAAATGTTTAAATTTGAAAATATATATTTTTGGTATTGATATTATTAATGTTTTTTTGTTAGCAGTCATACTAAATGCAATCTATCAAGACTCCTCAAACTAGACATTGGAATAATCATTGGGCCAGTAAAATAAAATGTAAACTGGGAAAACATTTATGAATTTGAGTGTATTTGTGAGCTCATCTCCTTGCCCCTTGTTTTCCAAGTTTGCCCCAAAAGTACATTGGTTTTTAAGGGCTGAAAACATTCAATCTTTCTCTTTAAGCCGCAGGGGTAAAGCTACAAGCGATTGGCCAATGTTAATAAATGCAATTCGCTCTTAAATTTAACATTTTATTAAAATTTACTAGAACAGAATAAATATGTCTAGTTCAGAGAGCTTTCAGTTTTCTTAAATGAAATCAGTTTTGAGCTATTCCTGTATCAACAAATGAAGTAAAGCTAAACCATATATATTACAAATTCATTTACAGTGACTGTCATGTAAAAATATAAGATTAGTGTGTATGTTCTGCTTAAAGATTCACAATTCAAGATTTTAAGCACTTGCTTTACAACTTTTACTCAACTTATTTTTATTCAACTATTTTCTTTGAGGTTGACGAGATTCAATCTAGAAGGAACTAGAAGTGAGCTGCTAGGTGCAGACAGCCCAGGCCTGCCAACTGTTTCCCACACATCCCAGTTTCTAAATTTGCTGTAGACTTCCATCCTGTGACAGATTTAGACTCGGCTATCTTGAACTCACACCCCTCACCCGCATAATGACCCACGGCAAATGGTGACAGTAGACCTGCAGAGTGTCCCACTCTCACACCCAAACCTCACAGTGAATTTTTATGTATTTTCCAGGAAGGAGATGACACAATCCTGATACGTGTGGTTCCAGCAAAGCAGTCAAGACCTCCAGGCAAAATCAAGATGAACTTCGAGGACATTGAGAAAAGCCGAGAGGAGGAGCTGAGGAAAAAGGTAGAGGAGGAGAAGAAGAGACGGTATGATGAAAACAGACGCTCCTTCAGGGAAGCCAAGCGGCGCTCTATTGTTCAACAAGAGGTAAAAAACTTTTTAAGCTGCTTTTACAACCTAACCATGGCTTAAGGCATAAGAAGACATAAGGGTCTTCTTCATTTGACAAAGGATGAAGAAGAAAAACCTTCAGAGAAGTTGTCGGTGACTCCTGGAAAGCTGAAGCTGACATTTGAGGAGCTGGAAAAGGAAAGGCAGGAGCAGCGGAGGAAGCAAGCTGAAGAAGAAGCCAAACAACGTTTGCTGGAGGAGAAGAAAGCTTTTCAGGAGGCAAAACAGGGAATGGTAAACAAAATACATCAAGTGTGAAAACAAATGCAACATGTTTATTTTAACTTAGTGATCATGTTCACATAGATAAAACCTGAACTTTAGCGCCACGTGCAACAATTAAAGTTCTTTAAACAACTAAAATTATGATTGTGTTTAATACGTGTTGAGCAAACCTAAAAGATTACATCTAATTAGGAAGAAGATGAGGACATCAGCCAGGAGGAGCAGGAGGACAAAGAGGAGATTCGTCCTGGAAAACTGAGGCTGAGCTTTGAGGAGCTGGAGAGACAAAGAGTTGAAGAGGAGCGCAAGAGAGCAGAGGAGGAGGCCAAGAGACGCATGGAGGAGGAGAGAAGAGCTTTTGCTGAAGCAAGGAAGAGCATGGTCAATATCATTTTCATTTTTGCTTAAAAAGTAATTTGTATAAATATGTGCATGGTTTTCGAAGCTGTCTCGCAAAGAGATCCACATACAACCTTCTAAAATTGTTTCTGAGGAAACATCTCCATAATTTGTAAGTTTTAATGGCGATTATAATAAACTGTGGGTAAAACAGGAAATATTTAACTGAAGCTTAGTTATTGTGTCTGAAAGGATTTATCAAAAATAAAAGGTTGAATTAGTAACACAAAACTAACATCGGTAGAATAAATCCACAGAACACCTCCCAAATAGAGGAAATGAGGAAAAAATTCAGAGGAATCATAGAAGAAGTAGATTATTTACAGACATTACCAAGGATCCTTAAACTTACATTGTATTCTTTCCTCAGCTGATAGATGAAGATGATGAAGTGCTGATGGCCTTGCTGAACCTAGAGGGCAGCAAACCTGGGAAAATCTGCGCCAGCTTCGAGGACTTAGAGCGGCAGAGACGTGAGGAGGAGCAGAGGAAAGCAGAGGAGGAGGCCAAGAGGAGGCTGGAGGAGGAGAAGAGGCTCTTTGCAGAGGCTCGCAAGAGTATGGTGAGCCAAGTGACTCAGTGATCAAATTTTACAGCACGTGTGTGTTGACCTGGTTATTAGTATGACTTAGTTCAGTCGTTGTTCAGCCTTTTTATGGTGCTTACACAGTGCCAGTAATAAGTTTACATATCATTGGTATGAAAGTCGTAATAATTTTGGCCTTTGAATTATGCTTCTGAGACTGTTTTCTATGCTGATTTTTCTATTAATATCAAGTACAAAATCATACACAGCAGCTCAAATATATATATAAAAAAAAAACATATATATTGTTTTGCTAAACAGGCTTTAGCAGGCTGCAGAGAAATTGAATTGTTTGTCACCCTCAATACAGTTGTGGCATAATCACAACTGTTTCTTATTATGGAGCTGATTATCAAATAAAGTTCATTTATTTTCAAGGGTCATGACACCTGAAACTTACAAACTAAAGAACACTTTACCAACTGATATGCATGGTGGTGGTAGCATCATGCTGAGGGTATGCTTTACTGCAAGGCATGATGGCACAATTGAGAAATTGACAAAAATTATGCTGTATTATAATTTTGTCCATAATGTAAGAAAAACAAGAACAATGCAAATGCATTACTAAAATATCCAAATGATTAAGACTTTCATAATTGATGTATGCAAACTTTTGGCCTTTATATATGTTCTCTATATTATTCTACTGGGCTCAAGTGAAATCTCTGTACTGCTGTTACCATGTCCAAATCATCTCTTTAAGAGCCCTATCCTGGATCAGGAAAAATCTGCATATGGAGATGAAACAGTAAGGTTTTTTTAGTTTAACCTTTTGAAAAAAATGCAATAAAATCAAATTTAAATCTGGATTTTCATGGAGAATAATAACAGGATGTATGCTGACTCTAAATGCATAGTGGGACTGGAGTTACCTTGTTACGTTACGTTACATTACACTTTGTTACGTTACCTGATATTCTTCTAGGTGCTGGAAGATGACGAAGTGATGGTGAAGAGTGAGTCTCAGGAGGCTTTGCACCCCAGAAAATTGGAGATCAACTTTGAGGAGCTCCTAAAAGAAAAGGAAGAGGCTGAGAGGAGACGCAAAGCTGAGGAGCGCAAAAAGAAACTGGAGCAGGAAAAGCAGGAATTTGAGCAGCTCAGAAAAGAGATGGGAGAGGTTTGTCTTTACATTTTAAAGTCTTGTGTAAACCCACATTTGTTTTAGATACCTTTTCACCTAGGGTTTGAATTGCTAGACTTCATCCAAACAAATGTTTGTGAATATGACACTGATATTCTTTGTTTTAATTTTGGACTGTGGCTCTAATTTTCATGATATAACACTTAATTTGTGGTGATATTTCACAGGAAGAAATAAATGAAAGCTCAGACGTCATAAGCACAGAATACGAAGAACTGACAAAACTCAAGAAAACTGGCTCCATTAAGGCCAAAAACCTCAAGTCCAAATTTGAGAAAATCAAGCAGCTGACAGAGGAGGAGATCCAGAAAAAGATCGAGATGGAACGAGAGCGGAGGAAGGCCATTGATGACGAAATTAAACAGAGAGAAGCTGAAAGGGCCCAGGAGGTAAAAGGACTCAAATGTTAAATAAAGAATTAATCTTTTCTCTGCAGAACATAGTTTGTGCTGACTCTTAAGGAACCTTGAAAACCTAAAACAATCCTAAATGTCTTACTGTGAAAATATGAATGAGTCTTCTATTACAAACAAGTTCTTGTGTCAAAAGACGAAAATTGTTAGTTTTCAAAAGCTAATACATCAAAAAGCAAAATATAGTAGTTAAATTAATTGAAAAATAATTCAAAGACAGACACATACACGTGAAATACTACATACTGTATGTCCACTGTATAAAAAGAGACACAACCATTTAGGTAATTTAAGATTATTGCTACTTGTGAAATGCTAGAAAAATGCTTTTTTCGAAAGTCCAGCAGTCAGGAGGTCAGTTCTACTTATCTCACAGATTCACTGGATTTGTTAAGAAACTTGTGTATCAACAAGACCATGGGAAGATGCTGACTGAAGCTGGTAAGATAGTATCATCTACAGTGAAAAACACTGATGTACCAATAGGAGCAGAAAAGCCCAGTCTGGCAAGAAGAAAGAGGAAAGAGCATCATATTGAAATATTGGATACTGAAATAACATGGAAGTTAAGGTGTTTAAGCAAATTGGACTTCCAAATGAACAATGGCCATGTCTTTTTACAATGTGTTTTTAGAAATCTTGTTTGAACTGTACCCTATGCATTTCAGGACGAGGAAGAAGAAGAAAGAGAAGCAACTTCGGTGAGATCTGACGACCTACCGTTCAAACAGAAGGTGGACATGCGGGCCCGATTCGAACAAATGGCCAAAGCCAGAGAGGAAGAAGAACGGAGGAGAATAGAGGAGCAGAAGCTGCAGAGGATGCAGTTTGAACAGCAAGAAATTGATGCTGCGCTGCAAAAAGTACCTGACTGTGTCACATACATATTAGAACTAGGCTCACTTGGGCTTCATTTGATGCCTGCAAGACAACTTGACTGTTTTTGTCTGCTTGCAGAAGAAGGAGGATGATGGCGAGGATGAAGGCAGCATCATCAACGGATCTGCAGCCTATGAAGATGAGGAAGATCACGCGAGGTCAGGTGCGCCGTGGTTTAAAAAGCCCCTCAAAAACCAGTCGGTGGTGGATTCTGAGCCAGTTCGGTTCACCGTTAAGATCACCGGAGAGCCAAAGCCAGAGGTCACCTGGTGGTTTGAGGGAGAGATGCTCCAGGACTGTGAGGACTATCAGTATATCGAAAGAGGAGAGACATACTGCCTCTACCTGCCGGAGACCTTCCCGGAGGATGAGGGGGAGTACATGTGCAAGGCTGTGAACAGCAGGGGCACAGCAGCAAGTACCTGCATTCTCACAATAGAAAGTAAGACCACTCTGGTGTGACTGCATGCCTGCATGGTGATCTTTCCCTGGAATTTACCTCACTATACAAATTGGATCGCATGCTCCTCTTGTTCAGGAACTCAGGCTGAAAAACAAACTTTCATAACAGTTCTTCTGTTTCTGTCTTGCAGCTTATGACTACTGAAGCCCCTCCCTGTTGTTTTTCAATGTAAAACATCATCCACTGTGGTCAAATGGTAGAGGGACGGACAGTATGCTTGGCATTCCTAAGACAAGGATACACAGCACATGCACGCACATACACAAGAAATTATGTTGTTTACGTATTGCTCAATGAAAAATGCTGCCCACCCTGTAGGGATTTTGGATTATACCTGTGCCAAAACAGACAGATTCCTGTTTCAACACCAGGGGTCGCATTGTGCTTCAAATATGTTATTGTCGCAAAACCTCAACAATGTTAATCAGTTCAAAATGCTGTTGATCTACATTGTAAATATCACACTTTTATGGTCCATAAACAGCAAACAAGACTAGCCGGATCTCACACCGAGAGGCAACACTCATCAAGGTACCAGCAGTCACGTTTTGCAGGAAATAAATTCATGTGTACATCCTAATTTTTATATGCAGAATCTGACAAAAACAACTGATCATTGATTATTTTTCATGAACCCACGCCAATTTTCTCTAAATTCTTCATTCAGATGTCATTGTTTATTTGTCAAGAACAATCTTTTGTTGTTTGATAATTAATGAAAAGTAGGCTAGCCTGATGATTTGTCTTATTATATTATAAATAGAGAACAAGTTTTAATAAAATAAAAAAATGCATCTTTTTGATGAATGATTGAAAACGTTGATGTGTGTAGTTTCTGTCACTATATGTTTTTTTATAATGATAATGGATATTGTGAATTATAAATAATAATGGTTTAGTCATTTTAAATCATGACCTCGACTCTTAGCTGAGTATAAGCATTTTTACAGAGTCAGTGAACAAATGGTACAAGGACAATACAATTAGCATAAAAAAGTCCTGTTTTTTTTCCTCATCTTTAGCAACATTACTAAAAGGCATATGCTTTTTCATTGTAATTTTTGGTATTTAGGTGAAAAGAATCTCAGGATCCCATATAGTGATCCACCTTATGTTATATATGTTTGCTTCTTCCACATTTAAGAATAACAAATCTGCAGCTTAAAGGTCGATTTTAACCTAATGAAGCTCTGGAAAATACTGTGACACATATTTACCAAAGACAACAACTTTTTGATTGTTTATAACAAAGTTAAATGTTATCCTTTCACATTTGACTTGTATTGCTTGGATATTACTGAACCTGATATCAAAATTACAGGATTTATGGTGACCATGATAGTTTTTTCTGAAATACAAAGGCATAATTTTGTGGAACGCCAGAGCGACTCTCATCACCATGGTAACACGCATTGCGAACAACAGGCTGCGGAGTTTCACTGATCTATAAAACATGTTGATGCCCTCCAACAACCATCAGTCGTCCTGATCTGACAGCCAATGTGTAAACGTACAACAATTTCGCTTAATTAAAGCAACATTCGTGGAGGCACCACTTCAGACAACACTTTGCTAACAACGGTATCTCTTCGTGGGATATCTCGTCTCGTTATTGTTCTATCCACCTAACGGAAGATCTGCGGTTGTCGGCGCAGGGCAGCGTACACCGCCCAACCGCCGTTTCATTCCAACAATTGCTGCTTTTTTGTTGAATTTCCTGCAACTGGACACGCTACCATTATCATGGTCCCTTCGGTGGAAGAGATTTCTTCGTCTTTAGTGCGGGAATATCTGAGCAGGAAGGTAAGTCAGCGAAGACTAGGTGTCAACAGAACTCTGTTTCTGTGAAGACCGTTAGCTAGCTAGCTACCTAGCTCGTGTTAGCATCACCCTCTCGGTGGTCAGCATGTTAATTTGGGACATGTTCCATGATATTGTGTTGTTTACGCTGACTTTTGGCTTTATTTTTGTCATTTACATATATAAAGGGAACAACTGAATCAAGTATAAACCCAAAAGTGGTTGAAAAGCTGTAGGTTGGAGCAGTATTAGGACTGTTATGTGTCTTAATGTGCAATTCATTGATAAAGCTATTGGAATATATTAATCGGAGCAGACTTTTAAGTTTTCCGTTGATTATTAATCTTTTTTAATTTTTTTAAACCAGCGTACTTGCTTTGTCTGATTTGCAACAAACTTAGTCAAAACAGATTATAGGGAAAAGTGATGCATATCATACAAACAGCTGCAGGTAAAATGTTGCTGAAGATTTCATAATTTTTCTATTACTCTTGAGCCTAAATAAATTAATTTATAAACCATGTAGAACCATCTTACTCTATATTCCCTGGAGCAGAACTGGCCACGGTGAGAGAGGGTTAAACTTTTATTTGTCTTCCCTCTGGAACAAACTCCCTGATAGAGCTGGGTTGTGCAGAAATCAGACACTCATAAATCACAACACAATTCTTACCAGCAAATTTTGATCAAAGATTGTCACTATACTAACTGTTTGTCCAGTAGGTATCATTGATTGAAGTACGAGATTTTTAAGTAAATTAGTACTTGTCATTTAACTTTTTTATACAGTATGTGTCAGAGTGCCAATAATATTTTTTTTGAAGTTTTTTCTTTGATTGTTAGTCACACTTATGCATGAATAGAATAGAAATATAATTTATTGCCTTATTGTGGGGAAATTCAAGTGTACCAGCAGCGAGTTAAAGATAAGTGGAAGCAGGCATATTCACATTAAGGTAAAATATCTAAAAATCTGAATAACAGACTGTACAGTAAGGGAAAATTTTCCTTACTATCCTTTATAAGAAAAGTAGTACAGTTAGTGAAATTAGTATATTCAGATTAAAAGGATCATTTAAAGAAAAATATGCATGGATATTTGTTTTTAAAAACAACAATGGACTGTTATTTTAACAGAATTGTTAAAATAAGAGCAGGAATGTTATTTGAAATAAATAAAAAAAAAAAAACTAAGCAAATAACAGCAGGGATGTATTGAGTTTGTTGGGAGTAGTGATTGTTATAATGTCTTCCTTCTAGTCAGCTCCCAGGAGGAATAATCTGTAATATTGCTGCTCCTTGGTGTTGTGTTGACAGAGTTCTTCTGTCTCCTGCACTGGGGGCATCGAAGGACAGAGCTGGCCTTCTCGATGAGCTTTTCAAACTGTTGCTGTATATAAACAAAATTTCCTTATCTATAAATGTTCCTCTCTTTGTTTTCCCATCCATTTGTCCACCCATCTCACCATCCATTCATGCGTTCTGTGGTGTTTTATGCACAGGGCCTGAAAAGGACCATTGCTTGTATGGATGAGGAACATCCACGCACGCCAGCCAGTATTAATAACCGATCACTGCTAAAGCAGATGCTTAACATTGAAGATCTCTACAGACAAAATAAGGTAAATTCATCATGATAAATGCCTCGCATTTATATACATATCTACCTAAATAGTCTGCAACTGACATTCTTAAAATTGCAGGTTCAGAAATCGCCTGTGAAAACATTGTTGGAAATCATCGTGAAGCATCATATTGAACGGTTACACCATGAAAATATCACCACAGGAGACTCTCAACATGTGGTCCCAAATACAGGCTCAACATCTGATTACCGTGCAGGATCGCCATCAATGATAAATGAAACAAAAGCAGATGAAATTACACCAGCTATTTGTTCTGAACTGAGGTATTTAACAGCTACAAACTTGCATTATTTTATTCCATTGAAGCTATTATATATTTACATGCATGGCATTCTTTTTTACAGCTCTGAAATGAAAGAAATATGCAGCATTCCGGTGACAGATTTATCAATGATTTCTGAGAAAGATGGACCCGCTTCCTTGAATCCAAATGAATTCTTAATTGACAACACAGATTACCAAGAAGGCCAGCAACCAATGCCTTTGAAAAAGGAGAATTATACCCGAAAAGAGAAAGAAAGTAAATGTTTACTTGCTGGGGTCACCTCGAAAAACAAAACTAGCCGCATCAGGCGAGGCATGGTGGCTGGACCAGTAGCTCAGGTATTTACCTTAAAAACCTGTAGATGGCATATTTCTGATATTTTTTCTCCATAATTACATAATGTTTTCGTTTCAGGAATCTAACAGAAAAAGGCAGAGTCAAAGGGTCGAAGTTTCTCAACCATTATTCATCAGGGATCAGGAAAGCAGGGAGTCTCAGGATGGACTTGAGTTGACTGCCAAAAACACATCCAGCTGGGAAGAACAAAATCTAGACTCCATTGATTCAAAAGAAGAAAGCCAGGAAAAAAAGGACTTCAGAAGTAAAGGACAAAGAACAGTAAACACAATCAAGTAAATACGCATTTGTTACTAGTTGAATTGTATGTTTTCATAGTAATGAAAGTGTATTCAGAAGGTTATCAGAGGTTTTTTGTATCTTGTTGTTTCTTGAAGAGTAAAGATGAAACCAGATGCCCATGAGCAGAACCTGGCTGAGATGGTTTTAGGTAAGCCCTGAAAGAAATGTCATAGATGTGTTTAACAACTTGATTTGCCAAGTGGATGTGTTTTATTACATTTTCAGATGACATTGATGACTCTGGTGTTCTGCCAGAAGTGTCTCTTCATAGCGCTGTTTCAAAGTATAAATTTCCAGGCTGTCCCATGGACCATCGCATCACCACGGTGTGTTTCTGACAGCACTGATACAGAGACCAGCCAGAGACAGTTCTTGTTTGATTTGAGTTTGTTTGCTTAACAGTTGTTTTTCTTTTAGGAATTGAAAACAATTCTTCTGGGTTCCAGCTTAAGTTGTTTTAGCACTGAGTGGAAGAATCAGGGTTTTACCTTTTCTGACACACATGACCTCAGATACGGGATTGTGCAGAGAAAGGTGATTTTATCATACTTTAAAATACATTCAAGTACACATTTATTCTCATGTCTATTATTGAAATCACTCATAATGCTTAATAAGTTTTTTTTTATTTTTTTTCCAGGGTGGTCCTTGTGGAGTTCTGGCATCAATTCAAGCATTTTTTCTGAAGAAACTTCTGTTTGAAAACACTGATGGCGGAGATGTTATCCTTCAGTAAGTGAGCTTTCACATCAAAGCTTTGCCTTTCTGGGTCTTAATCTAACATTTTCACATGTTGGCACTACATAACCGCAAACTATAATGTGTTTTATTGTGATTTTATGTGATATACTTTTTCTGAGTTGTTTCATTGTCAGTCTGGCTGTTTGGTCTTTTTGTTGCATCCGCTTTTTTTCTCATGACAGCTTCACTTTCCCTCCTGAAGAAAGTCATCGACACATTATAATTCTGCTGTCAGCATATTTCATTTGTAAGATAATTGAAAGCTGGTTTATTAAAAGGTTTTATGTGGTAGTTAAAATTTTGATCCGAATCTAAAACGGCACACAAATTACTTGCATTCTCTTTTCTGCAAAGAGAAACCATGTATTATTTTCCTTCCACTTAAGAATTATTCACAACTTAGTTTTTGTTTGTTATATAAAGTCTGTATCATCTGGATTGGAACTGCAGACAAAGTGGTTAAGACGGACGTTTCGTTTTGTTTTCAGACGACTAAGACCTTCCAGCAGCACCAGAAGACACTGTCTTGTTTTGGCTCTGGCTGAAGTTTTGTGGAGAGCCGGGGAGGAAAAACAAGCTGTAGTTGCAATGTAAGACAATGTCTGTTAATTGGTTAAAATACCTGCCTCTTACACTGACCATTGTAGGTGTGATGACAGTCTTGAAAGTCGATCCCTAAAGAGGTAAAAAAAAATGCTGTAGTGTACGCTACGTCAGAACGGCTTTGTGGAAGAATTTTCTTATTCCTTGCTCATCTTACCTCTTGTTTTGGAGTGGTGAATAAATTCAACTACAAATTAATATCTTATTCACTCTGCTGTCTAGTAATGATTTAATTTTGCCATATGTTACTGTTTAACATAATATCTGCTGCAACCTGAGCTTACTTATTACTAAAGGGTAGCTAACACAGAGAACCACATCATTGTCTTTTCGTATTTATCTCAAGTTGTGAGAATATGTTATCTAAGGTCAGATCAGTTCAGTATGTCTGATTCAGATAAGTGGTCTCTGACAAACTGGGTTCACATCTCCACCACCTGTCAAACCTATTTATCTCAGAACTCCCCTATGGAACTGCTTGACCAGATGTACCACTATTTTAAAGTGTTTACATTCTTTTTTTTCTTTCATCTTTTTTTTTCTTTTTTTTTAATAACAGAATTTCAGGAAGAAGCCATTTCGCCGCATTTGGACACTACAGGTCTGAGGGATTGTTTGAAAAGGTACAAAGGTTCTTCTGTCTGTACGATAGGACAGTTTCCATCAGAGGGTTACATACTGAACAACACTCATCATATAATTTAATGTTCTCTTAATTTTGGCCTTTTTAATTATGTTTCAGGGTTAGGACAAACACATTTTATGATTTTTATAAACTTGTCTAACTTTTATTTAATCTTTTCTTAGACTAGTTTTGATCCATGTTTGGCATAATTGTTCTACTGGAATATCAAGTTGTTTTCAGCCTCATCAAGATGGTCGCCTTTAGATTTTATTATGATGTTCCGGAACAGCTAAGTACCTCAAAGCATCAGTCCCATTATAAATGGAAACGTGCTGGAATACCAGCGCAACTTTCCACAATGAGAGCAAAATTTTATATAGTGGTACTAAGGGTCCCCACCTAGAAAGCGCTCGCCATGTAGACAAACTCTTTTCAGGAGGAAAGGCTGATTGTCAGACAAAGCAAAGATTGATAGGCTTTCAGTTCAAAGAACAATGTGAAGCATAGTGGTGGTGGCATATTTTTTTTCAGACTGCGCTGCTGTCAGTGATACTTGTGCATCGCACAAAGTAAATTGATTAATTTTTCAGTTTCCCCCTAAATCAACAACTGACTAGTTAAAACTTGGACAAAATCAGGTTCCAACCGGGCCATTATCCGAAACCCAAACTGAAGCGAAGTTAAGCTACACTTTGGAAGTGGTCTAGACCTCAACACTATTCAAAGCTTGATGGTATATGTTTAAAACTAGGGTCCATGACAATCCATCCATTATGTGAATATGGTTGATGGATACAAAACATCAGGTCCAGAGGTTGTCTGAATCGGTGTATATACATTTAAGCTTGTGTAAATTATCTGCAACAAATTCCAACTTGTGCATATAATTTTCATTTGGAAAAAATAGTCAAGTTGTATCATTAAAAGCCCAAAATATTATGCAGGGTTATGTTTTTCTGTATTTTTGTTGTCTTTTGTTAAGCTTTTATTTTCAAGTCTATGTGTTTCTGAACACCTTTTGATCCAGATTACGTGTTTCTCTCTGGATAACATCAAAGATCTGCAGGTCATTCTAGAGCAGCATATTGAGCAGGTGAAGAACTCGGCACCTTTCTCAGTTTTTTCCTGTCTTTCCTTCCAGATATTCTGTTTTGATGTTTTTGTTCTTTGTATTTTATTCCTCAGTATGAAATGGGGATGTTCGGATGCATCCTGCTGGTCATCTCAGCTGTACTTTCTCGATCCATTGAAAAGTAGATGCTAACCCTTTGTGGCTCTTCAAAACAAGACATCCTGAAGAACTTGCTTTGAACTGGATTGTATTGTTGTTAATTAATTTTTTTTTATATTCTCAGAGTGAGAGAGGATATGGACCTGAATACAACCCCACTGATAGGAGCTCATGGCTACTGCACTCAGGTTTGAACAGTCTATTTGGATAACATCAAGCCAAATTTACAGAGTTTCTACAAAGTCTGGATTTGAGTATTTTCCAGGTCTGGTTCAGTACAAAATAGAAGAAAATGAGAGACAAAAAAATATTTCTAACTATCCCATCTAAATGTTGTTGTTCCTTGTATATTTCCTCCTTTCCTGCCCTTCAATCTTTTTTCCTACCTCTTCCTTCTATCCATGTCTTCTTTTTTCTTTTTTTCCCCTACCTTCAGGAGTTGGTGAATCTGTTGCTCTGTGGCAGAGCGGTTTCTAACGTCTTTGACAACGATGTAGAGCTGGACTCAGGAAATGACTACATGACTTTGCTTAAGGGAATTAAGGACCAATGCCAAGTCGGCTTTCTGTCCTTGTTTGAACATTATAATATCTGTAAGGTGAGCTGTATTGAATTCTTAACGGTGATGGTAGACACACCTGGGATACTTGCAAGTACAGAATATCACAGAGCAGCTGATCTTTTGTCTAGTATAAATCAAGTTGTTCTGTCATCAACAGAACACAGAAACAATTTAACAGTTGTGTTAGACTAGCGTTTACACGCCAAAACATTAAATATTCATATTGTCTACCTTAGGTGGGGGCTTACCTGAAGTCTCCTTCTTATCCCATCTGGGTGATATGCAGTGAAAGTCACTTCAGTGTGCTGTTTGGCCTGCAGAGGGAGCTATTGACCAATCAAGATGAAGACCTGGAGTTTGATCTGTATTATTATGATGGATTGGCCAATCAGCAGGAGGAAATTCGCCTCACTGTTTGTATGTTTATATTGTAGTTCTCTAGATCTAATCATATTTGTTTTTAAATGCAGCCACATGCTTCAAATATGTTCTTAGTTTTTTATAGATTGTTTCTCCTGTTTCCCCAACAACAGGAAATACTTATTGATTAGTGCTTTTTTCCTTTCGATACTACTAATTCTAATTACAGAATTAGAATTAGACAGTGACTGATTTAGACCTAGAGTATGCATGAACAGCTGTTGCGATGTTTTACCTCACTAACAGTTTTCATCTATTTGGACCTTTCTTTTAATGTTTTGAACCAAACTAAAATGTGAATTGTTTGTTCAGCTGTCGGCAAATGGGCACAGAAACACCACCAAGTTGATACTGATCTAATTCCTCCACTTGAGCTCTGCATCAGGACACGGTAGGACCTTGTTTTGCCCATTTTTTTTTTCTTAATGTGCACTATAACTGATAAATTTGGTTAAATAAAAGTTATCCATCATTTTGTGTTTACATGGATTTGTTCTTTGTGCCCTAAAAGTTTGGTTTTGTTTTCATGCAGGTGGAAAGATGCATCAGTCAACTGGAATGAGACCGAACCAATTCTCTGAGTAATCATGCTGATTAAAATGTTCAGATAATGGCTGTGTTCAAATGTAACCATTTTGATGTTATTTTGACTGTAAAATTATCATTTTCTTTCCTGCAAAACATGCTAAAGAGAAAAACATAATGAACAAAAAACAAGTCACAGCATAAATTTAGTGTCTGCGTTAAAAGTTTAAATTCTAATTTAAAAATGTGAATGTAAAAATTAAATCAATACAATTACAAAACATGGATAAAAATAGTCAGTATTAAAAAAACAAATTCCTGCATTGTACTTGTTGCCCTAGCCATTTTTTCTTTAAGCACAGATATATTTCATTTTAATCACATTTATTTCTAAATGAGATTGCTTTTATTTACAAGGAGTCTTGAAGATTTCATAAAAAAGCAAACTGTAAATGTAAACTTTCTGTGGCCTTTTACTATTCAGCAATACTTTTAAAATGCTTTGCACCACAATTTTATTTATATATAAACTTTATTTTTGGCAGATAATAAAACAAGAATTTTCTACAAACAGTGATGTCTCCTTTGTTTAATTAACAAATTCATTTCTTATTTTGCTCTTAAGGAGGTTTTTACATTTTTGTCCAAAATTAATCATACCCACTCGCCAAATTTAGATTTAAAGTAACTGAGTGGATATGTTTGCAAGAGGTTGTCTAAAATTGTTCATACCCATTGATTTATTGGATTGAGATTGTCGGAATATTTAAGCCCCTGCACCCTTCCAAATATTCCATGTTTTTCTAAAGCATCTTAATTGCACAGATTGTGAACAAATGTTTTCTTTGAGTCAACAGATGAAAATGTCACAAAGTTACAGTGGTTTTCATATAAAGTGTTAAAAAAACATAAGTAATCCCACACTGGAAACTCTGAAAATGTGGTAGTGAAAAGTGACAACTTCTGTTGCAAGATTAATGTTATAAAAGGTTTAAAAAAAAAAAAAAAAAAAACTAAAGCGAAGATCGCTAACAACGCCATTTATAAGAATCTGGTTGTAAAAGATCCTTGCATAGTGCTGGATTCTGAGAGTCTTTACTAAAAAGCCTACATGTCCTTTGCAAAAAAAGTGAAGTGGTTCATTTTTATGACATTTTCAAAGTTTGAGACTAATGAGATGGAGGCCTTTCAACCTTAAAGAATATCAGTGGGAAGTCATTAGCTCATATGTAGTAGTGTTTGATTGCTATAGTACACAATAGGCTTTTCCTTGTATTAGTGAGACACGTATAAATAATTTTGGCCTTTTTTATTTTTTAGTCACATGTAAATGGAAACTTTTTATTTTATTTTTTTACCACAACTGTTGACCATTTTCTTTTTGTTTTTTGAAAGTCGCGTGCATCATATCCAATCAGCAAACAACATCCTTGCTTTTACCCGTTACTAGACTAAGAATCTGATGGAAAAATCATTCATTTTTTCTCAGTTGATTAATTAGTGTATTTAAATGAATGTATCTAATTTTGTCACTGGAATCAAAATGTGAATAATTACTTAATGAGCACATTCGGTTTTAAGGATTTATCACTGATCACAGTTCAGCTCAAACTAACATTTACATTAAGACATGTTACTACTAGCTTGACATTTAAATAAGAAATAATCCAAAATATCACTGTCTGTAATAAAACATTTATTGTCTTAAGTTTTTGTTTGTTTGTTCATTTTAATCATGAGCTTCAAGCTTTTTCTTTCAGTACAATAAAATGAGATCACATGATTTCATCAGGTTGGGATAACAAGCGTAGAAGAGAAAGATGTCTTTCAGTAATTTGTTTTGGTTTTTCTTTGAATTGAAAGACATCATAGCGCTCTCAGTGTGGGACATGCAGAGGGGGTGGCAGAGACTTACTGCCAACACCTCTAGCACAGGGGGATCAAAGACCCTTCAGCTGGCAGAAC
Source organism: Alfaro cultratus (assembly GCA_903066825.1). NCBI lineage: Eukaryota > Metazoa > Chordata > Actinopteri > Cyprinodontiformes > Poeciliidae > Alfaro > Alfaro cultratus. The sequence goes on from CAEFZX010032282.1 coordinate 299,023, forward strand.
GAGAAGCTCACTCCTCGTCAAACTGCTGCACACCACAGACCAAATCACCGATCAGCTGTGGTTTGGGTCAAAATGTGCATCAACACATTTTCACAAAACAGAACCTGTTTTACTTAATGTCAACATTTTCCCTTTGGCACAATGAAACTGTTGGGGAAGATCTCACTGTGATGATGGCAGCTTATTCATCTTTCAGTTGTCACATCCTTAATTGAGACCTTGTTATCTGAATGTATATTATTGGTGACTCATGTGGGATTTGTGCATTCCCCAAAAGATAAAAGAAGAGAAATGAATTAATCATGAGACATGGCGTAAATCTATTCACCCTCTGACAGTTTTACAGCCACTGTGGCTACTGCATGCACTATAAATATAATGCTTTGCCTGAATAAAGCCTTAAGGGTCTCCAAAATTGGATTATTGTGTGCACTTTTGTCAGAAAATTCTTCTGTGCATGAGGGAGAGGTGGTTTGATATACGTCATAAGTAACCATGCTTGTGTGTCAGCATGAAATATGTTCGACAAGCAGGTTATTATGTTAGCTGGGTTAGCAGCAATGAAGGAATGGCACCAGAGGTTCAAATTCACCTTAAAATTAAAGTAGAGCACAACGTTCTGTTGAAGTATTAACGGTTCTTAAACTTTAAAACCACAGCCTTAAAAGTATTTAACTTTATGTGATAGATAGATGTTCAACAATTATAGTTGAAATAAAATGACACAATTTTTAAAAACATACTTTCTTACAAATAAAACAATTGAACAATGTTTAGTCAACGTTTTGTAAAACCAACTTTTGGTAAGTTTATTTGCCTAACACATTGCAGCCACAAGACAAAGTGTTTTACGTGAGGAAAACACAAAAAGAAGATTGTTACATATTGTAACACAGAAAATAAAAGTTTAAATACAGACTAAAATTAAGGATGTTTCAGTTCATATTATAATAGAAATGGTCAAATGCAACACTAGCCAAATGGGTTTAGACTTACAGTTTTCAGAAAGCTTGTTCCAGATTAGAGGAGCATAAAAACTGAACCCTGCTTCTCCATGTTTGATCTAAGTTGAACCAGAAGACCTGAGTGGTCTCAAAGGTTGACACAATATCAGATCTTTAATGTATTTTGGTGCAAAGCCATCCAGTTATTTATAAACTAACAAACGTATTTTAAAGTATATTATCTGAGCTACAGGGAGCCAATATAAGGACTTTTAATCGGAGGGTCTGTTTTCCTAGTTTTAGTGAGGACATGAGCACCAGGGTTGTGAATCAGCTGCAGCTGCTTCACTTTTCAGACAGAACCTTGACCTATTGTCAGAATAACAGTGTAAGTCTTTTGGGATTTGTCCAGGAGCTTTGAATATCTACAAACTGAAACATTTTCTTATTTTTCTTTTATTTAAAAATGGGTCAAACTTAGCCAGAGGTTTCAATTGTATTTTGGTCTGGAATTAAACAGGACTTTATGAAATATTTCAAGGGAATATTGCATTGTAGCTTAAACCTGCCTTCAATTTCTCGATAACTTTACCCTTAGCCTGTCTGCTCTGTTCCTCTGGTCTTCATGCTTCTGATCGTTAACTTAGTGTTGTCTAGGAAACCTCTAAGATTAAATATCTCACAAGAGAAATTGTTTGTAATGGATCTTATTTTGAAGTATCAAATTAAAAGAGGCTTAATAAAAATGCAATTGTAAACTACTTTGGCTTGGTCTGCCACAAAAAGTTCCCCAAAGCATACTGAAGTTTGTGGTTTTGAAATGTGAAAATGCTTAAGGAGCTGTTAGCCATAACACTGGAGCAGAAGGTGACGACATTAAGGTGTTTCCTCTCTTCACCCCTGGGCTTTGGCAAGGCCGGATGCAGTCTGACAGGAAGGAAATGGCCTGGCTTTGGTCTCTGTTTACTATTTATTGCACCAAATTTCTCAAAGGTACCAGAGAGGGGATTTGATGCTTGTGTGTAATTGTGTTAAAGCCCTCCCACATGCTATCCCCAGTGCATCTTCTGTCTCCTCTCCTAATCTGTGCTGTTTGTCTCCAGATAAGTGATATCCTCCTCAGATTAGGATCCAGTGTCCCTGTCCTGCCCACCCGGAGGGAAAGGGATCCCCTGTGCATCCCCATGAGGTGCAAGCTGTATTTTTAGCATCTTAATCCTTTTATAGCTTCAGCCGTTTCCTTAATTGGCTCAGGTAATCGCCGCATATTTTGCCACATGTTGCTCAGGGTGGATTTATGTGTGCAAGTTTGACAAGTATACAGAGGTTGGGTGAAGTATAAATTTCAAAGCTGAACTCCTCCATTCTTAAGAAGGCTGTGATTTGTGGAGCAGAGGCCATCACATGGTTTATAGCCCTGTGAGGCAACTTCATATCAATTTGGAAACATTGCCTAGATTGAGATCCCAGTCACAGCAACAGTATCTGTACACACCATTAAACACGCTCTTCACCAACTCAACTTTTTCCATGGATGAGTTTATAAAGATGGCTCAAAAAGCGAAACTATTAGTGAATAATGCATAAGCCTGTGAAAGAAAAGGCTCCCGCTCGGTCTGTGGAGACTAGCTGACGTGAGAACTGAGCTGTTGTAATCTTTGGCTTGTAGTTTGTGTTTTCTCAGAACCTTATCCATCAGCAACCCCCCTTGTGTGCGTGTGTACGAGTGTGTGCCTGACTCAGTGTTTGTTTCACTGCTTAAACAAAAAACAATCACTGTCAATATTCTCCAGACCGGAAGGGAGGATAAATCTCCCACTTCTGTGGTTTCAGGGGACATTATAGCACTTTGTTAGTACAAAGTTATCCAAACACTATAGAAAATTAAAATTATCAATTTGAATTTCATTACAAGGGAGCTTTTATTCTAAGCCAACTCTGTTTGTCTTGTTTTCCTTAGTATCGTATATCCAGTGTTTGGTGTCTTCTAATTATGGAGCAATAAAGAAAACACACACGAGAAAATAAACCTTATCTGGCTTGAGAACAAGCAAACTGGGACACAATGTGAGAAGTGGTTCAGATTTCACTCTCATGTAACAAGTGTTCAAAAGTCCAAACACCAGAAACACTTTGCTTTTCAACAATACAAATCAGTCAGTTCCCTTCACTGGATTTGAGTTTGCTCAAAAGCGTTTCCTTGAACTAAACAGATGTTTTCAAGCATTAAACTTGTGCTTTTTTGTGGGAGATTTTTGTGGTTTCATCTACTGTATATTTATTTTTTTGGCTGAGCAAGGATTGCTCAACCTCCTGTTCATTCCAAGGGATCTGATAGCCTTGATTAAGTGAGTGACTGCAAACGTGAGAATCTGCCAGACGATCTGCAGTGACCTCCAAGAAAAAAGAGAGGTGAGTGGGTGGACTCAGTGATTATAGCACCTGCTCTGAGTGGCAGGGACTGCAGCATCTGAAAAAGGTGCTGAAAAGTGCAAAACAAGCATTTGACCCAAAAAAGCAATCCTATAGCAGCATGGTTGTGATGAAACCCCGCTTCTTCCCCGACTGTTCACAAATTCAGACGAGCAGAAGACAGCTTTTTTCTGTTAAAAGTGAAGTGTATGGAGATAAACGCATCACATGCTGTGCCAAGAATGAACCGTCCACTCCCATGGGCTTCGTTCGCGTCTCACCCATCGCACTGCCTGACTCCATGTTTTGCATGAATTTTAAAAAAAAGATGCAAAACCTCCTGTGCTTCAGTATTCTTTATTTAGTAATGCAGTGAGTTGTCACCATTGTCGTTATTTTATGTGGTCTTATTGTCAACAATCACTCAAGTGCCAAATAAAATGTGATGAAGACAAAGATGGAGTATAACGTCAGCAAATTAGCAAAAGTGGAATTTATATAGAAAATAAAGCAAATACATTTTCTTTCCATCACTTATGACTTTTATAACCAAAATGATCTGCTTTTCAGTGACTGTTAAATCATTACATATATTTATATGTCCTTTCAATAAATAGATGTATTTGATATTAAATTATCCGCTTACAAATACATGATCCATTCCACTCACAAACAACCAACAATGTCCATTCATCATTTTGAGTTATGACACCAACAGCAAAAATATAGACACTGTAAACACACAGAGAAAGAACGTCCTCATGTCTGCTGTGGCTTTGAAGGCACTTCCTTGGCAACACATTGATCCCTCTTCCGTTATATGGCGACCTGGAATTTAAATCGCAATACAAAAATGCATAGTTAATATTAGCAGTTTCTGCACTTTTTAAAGTTTGATTTATTTTTTTTTTATCAAAATCCCGTGCCTCAATTCTGGATCTGGAGATTTTATCACATCTTTTCACATCTTTCTAAGGAACTCATGTTGTCAGCTTCTAAAGATGGATCATTACTGGGCTGCCAAAGTTCACTGAGAAATGACCAGAATTGGCGAATCATGACTCATTTCATACGTCTTCTGAAGTTCGTCAATCGTGACACACATGTGAGCTCTCAGAACAATGCAGACAGGATCCTATTATCTGATTCCTGAAGATGTGTCAGTTTCTTCAATTACATTATTACCAGCTAAGCCCAATGACCATGAATGACCACTTAGGGAGATGAACTTGTGTGTGTAAATCACTCATCAGTCTGGACATAATTGCATCCAATGTGAACCCTGCTTTTACCTATGTTAGATTTAAAGCCATCAAGACAGCAGAGAAAGAGGAGTTTTTAAAGATCACCTTAAAAAAGGGATGAGCACACATCTAGAATTATTTCACTGACGACATTCAGGGGCCTTCTTTGACTTCAGGGATGCAGTCATGTGCTTCTGAAAACATCCGATAATACTTGGCATTATCTAAAGTTGTTCATATGATTAAATTAAATGAATTCTTTATTCCAGTTATGGGAAAAATGCAGAGGACTGGTGCTGTTTCTAATGTTTGGCACACTTAAACACGTCAGACCATTAATATCAGACAACAATAGCCTCAAAGAATACAAAAGATTTCTCAAGTGATTTCATTTATTAGGCAAAAAAAATCTATGTCTACCAGCCTGTTGCAATTGTGAGAAAGTAAATGCTCCCAAAATGTATGAACTACTTTTGCCCCCTGGGGCAGTGACAAGTGTCAACAAGTGTTTGTGCTAAGTAGGAACAAGTCTTTTAAATGTCTGAGAAAAAAATATTGTCCATAATTTTGAAAGACTTTTATTTGTGAATTTTTAAAATTTAAACTCATTTGAGGATTTTGATTTCATTTATCGTTACTCAAAATTATCCCAATGTGCATGTTTGTTTTCTTCCTATCCTAACAGTTTAAGTCTAAGTTTAACTTTAAGTTTAAGTTGAACTAATTTAGAAGTGTTTAAAAGTAAATGTTGAAGTTATGGTAGGAGAAGATTTCATTCTGGCATGAAAACATTTCAGAGATCAAGGATAGATCACATTCTATACAAGATCCAAATGTTGGACAGATGTAAAAGAGATATGTTTCTGATTATAGGGCAGATCAGTCTTCCTCAGATGAACATCTGACAGATTTACTCTCTGCCAGAGAGTGAATTTCTTCAACACAAACTACATCTGCATGTCTATATTAATCATTTCTGTTTTAGAGAGGGATGTAAAACACCAAGCGTAACTCAAGAAGAAAAAACAAATACTCACATACAAAACCTATGACTGCATGCAGAGCGGACTCATTGCTAATCGTGTTAGCAATCTTGCACACCTTTTGTAATCTAAAAGAAAGAAACGGTAAGAAAAAGATTGTTAGCAGTTTCACATGACCTAATCAATTACAAAAATTAAAAGAATTAGCTCCTTTACAGAACAACAGCAGCTTTACTTCAACAAATACCGAGGACAAATAAGAGTCATGATTGAACATATCTGCTTTCACAGCTATTTACTCCATAATTTTTAAAATTTAAAATATCTCAATTTTCAGAAAGAAGCAACAAACACTGAGTTGGAAATGTTTTCCCTGATTTATTTATTTATTAATAAGAAGTTATAGAACCAATCATATTTCCTAAAGTTAGGGAGTTTCTAAAATGCAATAAAATCTTTATTTTACATAATGTGACAGCAATGCTGAATACTGTGATAACAATATCAGATCAGTGTTATGTTTTTACTCTGTTTTGCATCTGTCTTTTAAATTGTCTAATAATTTTTGTTTTGTTGTAACTAAAATCCTAAGTAAAGACTGACATTTTGAATTAATAGATACCTTTTGATTTATGTTTAAATCAAAAGGTATTCATCAGTGATAGTTAGCTTTAATATCTCAACCACTAAAAATATGTCAAGTATGCACAGCGAGGACAGTCAAAGTCTGCTTTACATGTTCACATAGGTAATAAGTTTAATTGGTAAGTGTGGCATTTTAAATTTTGCATTCAAAGTATTGCATTCAAACTTTTGAGATTGTGAAATTGCAAACGTTGATTTTCAATGCTGTTTGTGATTTGACATATTGCACTGGTAATTTTAAAAAAAATTTCAAATCTTGTAATCTATTTTTAGGGTATTTCATTCTATTTGTGTCCATTTTAAAAATTGTGAGACTCAGGATGGATTATAAAATGCATCCATCTATGGCTTTGTCTTTCTAAGCAATGATGTAACTTACTGATTTGTGTGAAACTCCTTAAAAGAATTTTCTATTTTTTATTATTTATTTATTTTTCACAAAAATTAGTTTTTGAACATTGCTTTTTATAATACAGCAATAAGATTCAGAAATTCTAGATAAATCTTAGCTCATGCAAGGCAAGGCTGGAAACCACTATTAAATAGTGATGACCATCAAGATGCCACTGCTTGTAAACTGATTATGCCAAAGTGAATAATATTAGCCTCTATGGTTATTGCTACTTATCCCAGTTCACAACCCAAAGAACCACAGGCAGAATTGAAAGCTGAGCTGGAAATCTTGCAAAGATCTTCGGACAAAAGCTCATCTCAGCTGGACAGATGGATTATAAACATGTGTTTTCTTGTCAGATGACCTCATGTCTAAGTCAGCTTTAACGAAAACACACACACAACCCCCCCGTCCTCTTCGATTTAACAGAGATTTAAAAGACCGTAGGCTTTTATTAGTTGCAAAAGCCAACAGCTGTGGTAGTGCAACAGTGCCCATGGGTGGGATGACTTGGACATATATGAAGGTATTTTGATGCTAAAGGACTTGTTGAAATTTTTGGAAGACATTCCATTATTAAGGCAAAAAACATGTGTTCATTTTCCACATTTCTTTAATTCTGTTCAGGGTTGTGACCGACTGCTTTAATTTCTAGTATTTAGAGAATGATTAAGGATGTAAGAAATTACATATGTATAAATGTACAGTAACATACAAATATTTTTTTGCGTACCTCTATCTTAGCTCTACATTTTTATTATTTCTTTAAACTGCATCATTAATTGCAAGAGAGATTGCTCTCATTTAACATAAAAGAGCCAAAGTTTCTGACATATAATCAGCGGATACAGAATTGTTGTGATTAGCTACATTAATTATTTACAATTAATTAATTACAGTTTAATTATTTAATTACAATTAAACTGGCCACACCAACTGAGTTGGCTGAACTGTAGAATCAATGAATAACTTAAATAGAGCCAGTCTGACAACATGATGTAGGTTAAAGAGTCTCTAAGAAACAAAGTCATCAACATTGTAAACCTAGAAAGAACTACAAAGCCATTTCTAAGCCACACAGGTAAAACCATGATCCACAAAACTCAGAACAGTGGTGAATCTGTCTGGTGTGTCTTTCAAAATATCCGAAGAGCATGTTGACAACTCATCCAGGATGTCAAAATAGACACAACTAAAACTCTGTAGGTCTCAAAGTCAGCTATGCTTCTACAAAAAAAAGAGATTAGGCTGAAACACAACAACCGTTCCATTTATGTCAAAAAACATCTTGACGGCTCCCAGGAATTTCAGGAAAAATATTCAGTGGACCGACAAGGTTATAGTAGAAGTTTTGGATGGATTCATCTGGTGTAAAACTAACACAGAGTTTCAAAAAAGAGAACATCACACTGAGTCCAACATGGGGGTGGTGGTTTGATGGTCAGGACATAGGAGACTAGCCATAATTGATGAAACTGTGAATTCTGCTCTCTGGCAAAACATCCTGAAGGAAAATGTCTGACCATCAATTCTTCCCCTCATGCCTGGTTTATGCAGCAGGACAATCCAAAGAAGGGCAAGTCTGCTTTTGAATAATTCAAAAAATAAAGTCTAGGAAGTAGTCTGATCAAAGTTCAGATTTAAATCTGGATCATGCCTCAAAAACAGAAGCGTGAAAGCGGACTCTCCATTAGTTAAAACGATTCTACTAAGATAAGTGATCCAAAGTTCCTTCACTCTGAGGCAAAATACATCTACAGCCAGTTATTAGCATTGGAGGGAATTATTTATTCATATTGGGGTCGATTGGTTTAGATTACTTTTTTCCCTTGATAAATGAAATCATCATTTGAAAATTGCTCTTTGTATTATCTCTGGCTATTTCTGTCTTCTAAAGAAATTAGTTTGATGATTTAAAAGACTTAGGTTGGACAAAAAAAGAAGAAGAAAATTTCCAAACTAATATACAGTTTTCAGTTTTTTTTTGTTTTTTTTTGAGAAAGTGAGGCTTATTGCTGTGACTTAGAGTACTACTTAATACTGTATTAATAGGCCCATTAATATTGTGCGTGGGTCTGTTTTAATGGGCCCACAGAAGAGAGTTAGAATCACAGTTAAAAAGTGAAATGACAGCTATTTTGTCATGACTGATATCATCCTCACAGGTTTGACTAATATTGCCATTACATGTCTGTTTTTAATATGATGCAGCCCTAATCAACAACATTTTTTATCTGATCTGAAAAACACTAACCAAAGTTGATATAATATATTCTAAGAATATGCTTAGTGACCCATGCAGAAACCAAAAGGTCTCTATGTTGAAATAACTTTAACTTTCTGCCAACAAAAATGGTTTGCTCTTATAAAATGTCAGTCATATTAATATTAAACACACATGTTTTCTCAGCCAACATGGGATAATATTTTATGATAAAAAAATAAAACTGATAAAATTAGTTGTCTATTGAATGAAAAAGCATACACACATGCTGGTCTTGAGCAATCCCTTGTGGTGTGGTATAGTCTGTGAAAGTGTGTTTTGCACTCCGACGAGAACTTGACATGTCCTGCTTGAGAAAAGAGAAGATCACATTAGGTAAAATGAAAAGAAATTCTCTTAATATAACAATTTTTAAGAAAAATACATGGCCTGATGCTGTGCTATTGTTTTCCTTCTACGTATCCCAAAATGGGAGTGCTTTTCATAAATCATGACAATTTATACTGAGATCATTTTTGTCTAATGATTAATATCTCTAGGATTAAGGGAGTTTCCTGCTTCAAGATTAAAATTATTTTCTCCAGAGTGCAGAAGCGTCACTCTTTAGCAATACTGATATGAATTTTATGCCTGATTCCAAAACTTGGGTTTGTGAAGTTTTCATCTGCTAATTCAGACGTTGATTTCAGGTGTTCTTCTATGTGTTTTCACCTAGAAGTGAAGGTGAAAACACCTACAAGAAGTTTTCTTCCAGGTGAAAACACCTAAACGTTGTAGTAGGCAGGTACTCAAGGACAAGATTTTGAGAGGCCTTTTACAGCTCTTTGTGTGCTAGTATTTTTATAAGTACTACACCGGCAACTTTTCACTGTATTCTAAGTGAATTGCAGTGATACACTAAATGTTACGGAGTAAAGCTTCTTCCCAAACAAGACGGAGGCTCGTATTTCTTTTACTGAACCTTTCTGTTCAGTATTT